>CM076569.1:964861513-965423391 GCA_034641835.2 Pinus albicaulis
ATCAGAGTTGACAGCAAGTGCAAGAGTGCATGGGTGCAAGAGTTCAACAGCGCAGTGGTTCCTGATGACATGTGCATTTGGTACCAGCAGAAGTCGAAGACTTTGATGATAGATGCATCAGACTGATTGAGTTGTTTGGAGCCTATTCAATTTCAGAGGAGTTGCAGAGCAGATGCATGGAGTTGCATGGTGCTTGTGAAGGTTGCAGGGCAAATGCATGGAGTTGCATGTCGCATGCAAAGACATTCCTTTCTTTTTGAGAGGGAGTGTTGAAGATTGCAACAATAAATATTGAAGGAGGCATCCTGAAACATCTTTCCTGATCCTAGTTGGAAAGTAATCACCAAAACTAGGTGGGGGCCACACAAGTGATTTTTGTCGCAAAGTCTATTTTTAGACATTGGATCATGGTCTATGAGTTGCAGGATGCTATTTATGGATGGCTGGTCAAGTTGGTAAAAATAGATGGACCTCTATTTTTAGACATACTGGGCGGAGTCTATTTTTAGACTGCCAGTGTAAAAATAGATCAGTCGAATATTATTAGCTCTTAATAATATTTGGACTATAAACATTATCTTATCCTCTTGGACCACTTCGGTTCGAGCTACGGATGTGGCACATGTAGCTGACAGAAGGAATTACGCTATTCCTAGGGTTTAGTTGAGCTATTGCATGGTTGACTTCAGTTGGAACTCATGTGGCAGAGTTTGGTGGAGTTGATGAGACAGTTGATGGAGTTGTGTTCGGTTTAACTTAGTTGAACTAGTTATATTTAGTCTAACTGATAAATACACTAGTGATGAGTGGTGTGAATTAATTATTAATTAATTCACTAATTAATAACTCATAAATCAACTAAAGAATACATCAGTTAACTGCAATGCATGGACAGTTCAGTGGAGACCAGTGTTAGAGGTGGGTGAAAGGGTGAGTCTACTATCAGTTGTGACTATAGCTGTGCATGAGATTTGCACACACATTGATTGATATTGCCAATGAGAATTGCGCAGTACAAGCTAGTGGGATTCGAACTTGGATCTCATCATTATTCTTCTTGGATTGCGCAGTAGAGGCAGGCAGACAGGTGGAGCAGATTGGAGCATGGGATGTGCATGATCTAAGCTTGTTTTGTGTGTAACAATTGGAGATAGTGCTGAGAGCTTGTGAGGAGTTTGTGCTATGTATTGTTACATGTTCTCTATCATTATAATATACAGATAGTTGGGGGTTTTCAGCTGTAAGCTTTCCCCATTACATATTGTGTTATATGTGTGCTTTATTATGTTTTAATGTGCGCATGCGACTGCTTCTATTTCCGCAAATTGATGATCAATTGTAGAAGAGGTTATGTATTATGCATGAAGCTCAAATAGTGTGTAATTAGGATAATCTCGGTGAATAAGTGATCTATTATTCAAATTTCTACATCTTGTGCCACATTTGTGCACTTACCTGAAGTGCTCCAAGAGAATAAGATAATGTTTAGAGTCCAAATATTATTAAGAGCTAATAATATTCGACATATCTATTTTTAGACTGGCAATCTAAAAATAGATTTCGCCCAATATGTCTAAAAATAGAAGTCCATCTATTTTTCCAACTTGACCAACCATCCACAAATAGCATCCCGCAACTCATAGAATATGATCCATATGTCTAAAAATAGACTTTGCGCCAAAAATCCCCCGTGTGGCCCCCACCTAGTTTAGGTGATCACTTTCCAACTAGGATCGAATGATATTTTAGGGATGCCTTCTTCACTGCTTTCTTGTTGCAATCTTCAACACTCCCTCTCAACAAGAAAGGATTGTCTTCTTTACATGCGACATGCAACTCCATGCATTCGCCCCCGCAAATATCTCTACAAGCGCCATGCACCGGCGTACCGTCTGGCAATTCTCCAAACTGAATAGGCTCCAAACAACTCAATCAGTCTGATGCATCTATCATCAAAATCTTTTACTTCTGCTGGTACCAACTGCACATTTCATCAGGAACCACTACGCTATTGAACTCTTGCACCCATGCACTCTGCACTTGTCATTAACTCCGATTCACGCTCCCAGATTCGACACTTTCACTTGATCCTACACTTTGATCTGCCTGCATCAATCCAACTGATCATGCTACTGCTGCTCTATGGGCACCTCATAGCCAGGTTCAATTCATGAGATCCACACCATTGGCCGGGCACCTCTTCCTTTGATGCTTTTGGAATTAAGTCTATTTTAAGAATGCATAACGCAGCAGCAGATACTCTAGCTAATGCTGCCGCCAGGTTTACCCCTTTGAGGGACGGGTTTTCTATTGAAGTTATGTATAGACCGTCCGTGCCAGACAATATCACTAATCTGCGTGTTTTTGATGATGATCAACAGGTGCTGGAATTTATGTGCAACTCAGAAATATTCAAAGACGCTGCTATAGATGAAAATGAGCACGACCATGCTATGCAAAAGGAGTACGAGCAGGTTAAGGGAAACCCCATGCCTAAAGGGGTGGTATCACTGGAAAAGCTGTTTGATCTGCAAAACCGGTTCCGTGGGCCCCCAAATGCAAAAGTGCAGAGCTCGATCTTGGCTCATCGACAAGTGAACTTGGGATCAGAAGATAATCCTAAATTCATCAACCTGGGGAAAGACTGCACCCCCCAAGAGGCCCAAGATTTCACTCAATTATTTCGCAAGTATCGCAACGTATTCGCTTGGACATATGAGGACTTACGCACATACGATACGCGAATTATACAACATGTGATACCAATTAAAGAAAATGTAAAACCATTCCAACAGAAACTTAGGAAAGTACACCCTACAATGGAGCCGCTAATTCTAAAAGAACTCAAAAAACTTTTAGACGCCCGCATTATCTTCAAAGTTCGCCATTCCACATGGGTGTCCAATTTAGTGCCGGTACGGAAAAAGTTAGGTGAGATTCGCTTATGTGTAGATTTCCGGAACTTGAACCGGGCCTCGAGTAAAGATAATTACCCAGTGCCCCCTATGGAGCAGATATTACAAGCAGTGTCCGGCTCAGAGATGTTCTCTTTGTTGGACGGTTTCTCTGGCTACAATCAAGTACTGGTGGCTGAACTAGACCGGTTAAAGACTACCTTCCGGACTAAGTGGGGAACCTTCGCATACCGACGTATGCCTTTTGGATTAATCAACGCAGGAGCAACTTTCCAGAGAGCGATGGACATAGCATTCAGAGGTCTGATAGGCCAAAGTGTGGTGGTCTACTTGGATGACGTTACCGTGTTTTCCAAACATCGGGGGGATCACTTGCGTCACCTCAGACAGATTTTTGAAAGATGCAGAAAATACGGTATCTCGCTTAACCCAAAGAAAAGTGTTTTCGCCGTAGCAGAAGGAAATCTGCTAGGTCATATCATAACGAAGCAAGGCATTGTCGTTGATCCAGAACGTGCAAAAGCCATTTCTCAAATCCCTCTCCCCAGTGGTAAGAAAGCAATGCAATCCTTTTTGGGCAAAATCAATTTTGTACGTAAGTTTATCTCAGATTTCGCCCAAATAGTGAAGCCACTACAAGGAATGATAAAGAAAAATGCCATTTTCAAATGGAATCAACCCGAAAAGGAAGCTTTCGACCAGATCAAGAAAGCTATAGCCGAAGCGCCTTCTCTCCAGAGCCCAGATTTCGGCAGAGATTTCAGCCTGTACACGTTCGCTTCGGATTCATCCCTGGCAGTCGTGCTCACACAAAAGGACAGAAATAATGACGAGCGTCCCATTTCGTTTATGAGCACTGGCCTACAGGGAGCCGAATTAAATTATCCTGAAATCGAGAAACAGGCTTATGCGGTGTACAAAGCAGTTAAACATTTCAGACCATACATCTTGAAGAACCATGTCACAGTTTACGTTCCCCATCCAGCTGTTCGATCACTATTCATGCAACAAGAGTTGGGCGAGAGGAGAGGGAACTGGGTTGCGTGTATGCAAGAGTACGACTTAGAGTTTAAGCCGGCACGCACGGTTAAAGGACAAGGTTTATGCCAAATGGCTGCGGAGGCCGCAGGTTCCCAAAAAAGTGAAGAAGATAATTGGGAGCAAGAGATTGACATGTA
This sequence comes from Pinus albicaulis, assembly GCA_034641835.2. Classification (NCBI taxonomy): domain Eukaryota; kingdom Viridiplantae; phylum Streptophyta; class Pinopsida; order Pinales; family Pinaceae; genus Pinus; species Pinus albicaulis. Next base: position 964,865,607 of record CM076569.1, read on the forward strand.
CCAAACTGATGTCATGCCCCAGGAAAGGAACCCGTCTTGGTACTCGGATATCTCGGGATATTTGGCGCACGGGGTATTGGAATCAAATCTAGATGCCCGGCAGAAACGTGCAATCAGACTCAAAGCCGCGTCCTACCGGTTAATCCAAGGGAAGCTCTTCAAGAAACATTCAAACGGAGTAATGTTGCGCTGCCTAGAACAGGATGAAGCTCAGAAGGTCTTAACCGAGCTGCACGATGGACCAGCGGGAGGTCATTTCGCCGGGGATACCACCGCTCATAAAATTATGCGTGCAGGTTATTATTGGCCAACCCTGTTCAGAGATGCTCACGCGTATGTTCGGAAATGCATTCAATGCCAGAAATTTGCAAGCCGAGAAGCGCGTCCGGCTGCTCTGTTGTTGTCAGTAGCAGTAGAAGAACCTTTTCAACAATGGGGTTTGGACGTCATTGGTGAGATTCTACCCCACTCTTCTAAGCAACACAGGTACATTCTGACGGCCACTGATTACTTCACCAGGTGGGTTGAAGCGGTACCATTACGCCAAGTCAACGATCAGGAGGTAATGCAATTTTTCACTCACTCCATCATTACCAGGTTTGGCGTTCCAACTTCCTTAGTGTTTGATAATGCAACGTATTTTTCATCTTTTAAATTATATGATTTTGCATTAGAAAATGGCATTGTTCTCAAACACTCCGCAAAGTACTATCCCCAAGGAAATGGTCTAGCAGAATCAACAAATAAAAATCTGATCCGCATCGTCAAAAGGACCCTTCTGTCTCACCAACGAAACTGGCATAACGCTCTCCAAAACGCACTTTGGGCTGATCGCGTCACCCCTAAGTCATCAATAGGCACCTCACCATATTTTCTCGTGTATGGGAAAGAAGCCGTCCTCCCGCCCAATTTGTCTCTCCCCGCTCTACAGTTGTCTCAAGAATGCCACGGTACCCCTTGTCCCGCCTTGCAAATCCGCATTGACACCCTGCTGAAACTAGAAGAGGAAAGGCAGAAACCCCGGGAGAAATTCGCCATCCACCAGAGTCGGATCAAAAAATGGTTCGATAAAAAGTCTGCAGGAGATAAAAAATTTGAAGTAGGAGATCTTGTCCTAAAGTGGGATAAGGCGCACGAAGAGAAAGGAAAACATGCAAAATTTCAAGCACTATGGATAGGTCCCTTTCAGGTTAAAGAAAAGATAGGTTCCCATACTTTCCAATTGGAAACTTTGGAAGGAAAAGTCGAGGTCCTCCCGGTAAACGGGCATGACCTCAAACACTATTTTACTTGAATAGCCCTCAAAGGGCTGTTCTCCCCCTGTATCATTGAAGCCGTTTTTCTTTTGTTGCTAAAAAAAAAAAAAAAAAAAAAACTCTTTCCCTAACTCTTCAAAGAAAACCTTGTCTAAGCTGCCCGCAACCAGATCACTCCTTGAAGAGGTTCTATGCTGATGAAAGGCCCTTCCCGCAAAGCACGGGGCAGTCGAAACTCGCTTGTAATGGGCACCTAAGGATAATACATGGTCTTACCAGAGTCTTCAAGCATAAGGAACCACCTAGCAGCTTAAAGGGTGCAGGTAGAAAAAGGTCTTGCGTAGACGCAACCGGATCGTGAGGGAACAGGGCTAACTCAAGAGAATTGCAGGTCACCCGGGAAAAACCCGAGTCCTCATATGAGACCAGGGGCAACCTCTCTGCAAGAAAAATAAGTCGGGATCCCTCAACCGCCCAGGCAAAATACACCCATCTAAATAAGTGCCACAGGCACATTCTCAAATAAGTGCAATCGCACACGAATAAAGGGTAAAGGTTTGAGAAAGGCTTCCTGCGCAGAGAGGTGTTGTAACGACTCCGCCGGGGTACCGACCAGGCTCGCTGGCAGCGGAGCAACGCTCACGACTCCTTAGGCAGTGACTCCGCTGGAGCCGAGAGGTTCGCTGGCAGCGGAGCGACACCATGAGGACGAAATAATTGTACCGGACCCTGCAGTTTTCCAAGGTTTCCCCAACCCTCTCGATCCTGGAGCATGAGGAATTAAAATTCGGTTGATCTGCACCCAACAAGCCAAAAGGAGCAGGTGACTACGCAGGGTGGCAAAGGAAGGAAAGTGTAAACTCTGAGGTAAAAAGAACAAGCAAGTACTAGATCCCCTCCCTCCTCCCTCATTGACCCTTCATCAGCAGAGATTCTGAATTCATCCAGTGAATCGCCATTTGTTGTAGCTCCTACAACACCCCCCAAAAAATACATAAAATCATAACACACACTTCAAAATTTTTTGGAGCCCCCCTTAAAACTAAAAGGAAAAGAGACCAAGTAAAGTTCTAAAGGCAAGTCGCTAAGTCGCATATGCATTATTTGTGACCCAGGCGACCTATGCGACCTTGCGACCCTAAGGTCGCACAGGTTGCACAGGTCACAAGAGTTAGAATTTGAACAATTTGCGACCTTGCGACCTAGCGACCTTGAGGTCGCAAGGTCGCAAGGTCGCAAAGTGAAGTTTTAAAGAAATTTGCGACCCAGCGACCTTGCGACCCAGCGACTTGTAGGTCGCAAGGTCGCAAGGTCGCAAACTTGCAACTTGCGACCGCATTAAACGTCCGCACGTGCGACCTTTTTATATAAGGTCGGGTCGCTAGGTCGCATTTGTGACTCTCAGCGAAAACCGCGGAATTGCTCTGACAGGTTGACTGGCGCGTTTTCTTCCGGGTAAGTTGCCTTTTCCTTCCTATGTTTCCTGCATAAACATTTCTTGCCATTTTTGAGCCTCCCCACGGTCTTATTTATTTACTAAGAAGGATGGGGTTTTTCTTTGGATTGTTGCCGTCATTGTGTTTCCCACAAACCCCAAGGTCACCCGCCCCTTGCCTAAATCCTCATGGTTGTGCCTTATGGTAAATTCTGGACCTTTCAGACCGCGGATTTTTCCCATTAGTAAACACTTAGCCGCAAGGTCGCGCGCGCGCAAAACGCAGATGCGACCTGCGACCTAGCGACCAGGTCGCAAGGTCGCAAGGTCGCAAAAGTCCCACTCAGCGACTCTGTGACCCTGTGACCTAGTCGCAAGGTCGCATAGGTCGCGGGTGAGTCCTTTTGTAGAGCAGCGACCCAACGACTCCCAGAGAACAGTAAATTATCTTTGCATGTTCAGACTCTTTTTAGCCATTATCATCATGTCTTTCTTATCCTGTGATTCTGTTCTAAATGCAGCAGGTGAATTCAGAGTAGACACAGTACCGGTCCCCTCCGACTCTAGCGATATGGCACCCCGGGTATCCCGAAGGAGAAGCAGGCAGGTGGTGGAGGAAGAATCAGACGCATACATACAAATATCTCCGCCGCCAATATACAGAGACACCCTTTGCACCTTCGCAAAGGAGGATAGCCTTAGGTGGTATGAAGTATACCGTGAGTTCGCCATGCTAGAAGGAGATTTCCCAGAAGATCTCCCGGATCGTGAAATATACCTGAAAGTAAAAAGGTCCAGATTACACCTAGTCGGGTCGCATCCTGCCATCTTTCCGTGCCCGGAGATGCTGGACTGGATCATACAGAAGACTGATCCGAAAAGCTTCACAATCCGAGATAGTGCAGGGAAAGCGTTCGCAACATTGGAAAGTTCAAGAGCACAGGTCTACTACTCGCTACCCAAAGCAGAGGTGAATTTCACCCCAAGATGGTTTGCTGCAAATGAAGTGCCGATGGTTGACACGATCAGAAGATGGTGGGCAGAACCAGACAAATTTAAGATCAAGAAGGACCAGGAGTACCCGGTGGCCAGTCTGAGGAAATTCTATAAGCTAGTGGCCGCCATGCTGTGCAGGATATACGGGCGTTCGGACGCCACCACCTTCAATGGAACATGGGCAACCATCATAGAACACGTAACAGTCCACGGCACTCGATTCAATTGGGCGGGAATATTAATGGGCTCCATGCACACAAACTTGGCTTCAGCTTTAGCCCTAGATGAGGGAGCTCCATCAGAATTCTACATGGCTTCGTATCTATTAGATGCTGTCTGTGCCCAGATGCATGTCGAGGGATGGCCACATAACCGGGACCCCGAATAGACCCAGGCAATACACTTGCAGACCGGGGTATTCTGGGAATCTAGGTACAAGTCGGACATCGAGCAAATCTCTCACATATTCATGCCCGCCCTCTACGGGAAACTATTTGGTCAAGATGCCCCCTGCATGTCTTGGCGAGCAATGGAAACACTGGGTCAGGTGGCACACTGGTTCCCATTCGCCGATTTCACAATCATCCGAGTATTTGGCTCATTTAAAGCACCACACGCTCTACCTAAGTTTGTTACCGACAAGGTGCTCATACAAGAGGTGTGTTTTCAGATGACCTTGGGTTTCTCTAACGTCCTTGCCAAAGGGAAGAAGAAACCTTGGCCCGCTCTACCTCTCACCATTGGTTCCTATACGGTCAAAGACTCCAGAGAAGTAGCGCGTGAAGGGGAAGAGGTGAAAAGCTATCACTTCAGAAATCTGGACCGCCGAAATTACGATCCAGTCAGGATAGTTCCCGAACATTGTAAAAGGGCCAATTTCAGATGGAGTTATCAACACGTCGAGTGCCCGGATGAGGATGAGAGAAGAAATTGGTATAACGCAAACCGGCATCTCGCACCAAGAATCGACCCTGACCGAGAAGGAGCAGAGTATCAGAACATTGGAGGTTCTTCCTCCTCCAAAGATAAAAGAACACAGACCAGTGCAGGACCTGACACCGCAGATCAGCAAAGGGAAGCAGAAGCCCAGGCCAAATTGGAAGAGGAAAAGAAGAGGAAGGAAGATGAAGAGAAACGCAAGAAAGACGCCAGAACAAAACGGAAAAGGAAAAAAGAGGAGGAGAAAGAAAGACAGGAAAAAGAGGCACAAGCGGCGGCAGAAAAGGCACTGAAAGAAGAGCTCGATAAAGTCGATCATCAGAAAAAGGCAGAACAGGCCGCCGCAGCAAAGAGGAAACAGGAAAAGGAAGCAGAGGCAGAGGCAGAACGCCGGGAGAAAGAAAAGCGTGACAAGGCGGAAGCAGAGCGCCAGCAAAAGGAGAAAGAAAAGGGTCAAACGCAGGATGTAGAGGACGAGCTAATATATGACATTGATCTATCTCCCCTGAATATCCCTGCAGGTGGCGCGGGAGGTGCCCTCAGTGTTGATGACTTTCTGGGGGAGCAAGAAGAAGAAGTCTTCGACTTGACCAGATTAACCTTTGACCAATTCTCTTTCAAGATACGGCAAGAGAAGAGGAAATCCGTGACGTCAGGCTACCCTGCCATCTCCACAGTCTCCACCGGAAAGGACATTGTCCCAGACACAAGGACAAATCCGGTTATGATAGCGTCAGCAGGCACCGCCTTTGCCGCAGCCACAGAGGAAAATGTCACGAGGATGAGCAGAGAAATTATTTCTTTACAGAACCGGCTAAAAGCGGCAGAGCAAGAGAAATCAAGGCTAGAAAATGAGATGCTCCAGCTCTAGGGTAGGCCCGCTCAAGTGAATGAGGTTCCACTGGCGGTCAAGAAGGAATGTGATGTGTTGGAGATGACAATGAGGCAAGTATACCAGGAAATGTTCACCCTGAAACAAACAGTGGCCCCATTGGCAGAGGCATGGGAAGAAACCAAGCAGAAACACGAACAACTCAAGGAAGCCTCGACAGCCTTGGACAAAATGATGAATTGGACAGCCCAGTATCAGCAAGCTCCCGAACACGTGCCTCGGAAGGATTGGAGTCATACGCAAGAGGCCAAAGTGCAAATTCGGATGAGTATGCAATCCAAAGACAAGCTGTCCAAAGATCTGGACAAAGTAGTGTCTGCGTATAACCACCTAATCAGTGGTATCGACTCCATGAACGCTCTTCATCACATTCCATCATTAGGGGCACTAAATGAAACTAAAGGCTGGGAACAGGTAGAGCAGGAAATTTAGTCTTTTCTGCAACCAGTACGACAAGCTGCCGCTGCACCGGAATTCGAAGCGTCACAAGAGAATCTGAACCGGTTGCTTGTCACCCCAGTGCAAATCTACACCAAGCTCGCTTCTCTCTCAATGATGATCTCCCAGAAGAAGGAGACTCTGGTGCCGAATGTTCTAGAATGTATGCATCGGATAAAAGAGGAAATCCCTCTTGTCGCTCCTATAACGGCGGATTACCAAACTTGGAAAGACTTCATCAAAGGCAAGAAGGTCGACGCTCCAGGAACCTCGATTGCGCGACCACCTTCATAAGTTGCAAACGCTGGGTCGCAAGTCGCATTTGCGACCAGGTCGCAGGTCTCATTTGCGACCAGGTCGCAGGTCGCATTTGCGACCAGGTCGCATTTGCGACCAGGTCGCAGGTCACAATTTTTACAAACAGGAAGTTGAACCGTCGGGAAGTTGAACCGTCGGAAGGCCATAAGTGCGGCTGTTGAATCTATAAATACCCCAGTGGGAAGCATTGTAAAGGGCTGGCTCTTTTGGGACTGAAAGGCATTATTGCATTGTAGCTGAAGAAGCATACTCTTGATATATGAAATACAATACATGTTAAAACCCCTTTGATTGGATGATGTGTTTAGCCGTGACAACATTGTGTGTATTCTGCGTGCAGTTTCAGAATATCTTTGATTAATGAATCTGTGTTATTAATAGTGTCATTCATGCACCATAGTTATCTGTGATTGTGTTGATGATGCTCAAGTTTATTATTTACTTCATGATGAATGTTAATGAACTGTTTTATTAGCATCTCGTTATATCCTTCGGAAAGTTAAGGGATATTCTTACCACAAAGGATTGTTTCTTTGGCGGTCAGATTATCTTGCATGCATACCTCATAGATGTGTTTCTAACGACATTTCCTAAGTGTATGCATTCTGTCTATTACCTTGCTATGCACAATGTCATATATCGGTTTTATTCATCAGTCATGTATTCTATATCGTGTTAATAAGTGTATGTTTGCAGTTTCAATCAGGTTGCTCGAAGCCGAAGAGATAGTCATTTAAGTGGTAGCCGGACCCACACCCCGGACGGGATCCCTACTCCAAACGGTTCAAAGTCTAATTGGGACTTTCTACCGGGGAGATCCCCTACTGTTGGCCGGACATTTTTTCCCGTCAACAGTGTGATTTCTGCAAATTTAGTAAAATATCCCATTTGGGGATATTACAGCTAACTATGGAGGGAATATGGCGAGTTATTACGTCTATAGCTGCCCCTCTATTTGGATCTGGTTCAATAAGCATGTCCTTAAAATGATTAACTAACAGTGCTTCCATTTCTGAATGCTGAAGAACTTGATTTCCATTTGTATCCTTTAATGAGAAAATATTGTTATGTTGTCTTCTTTGAATCAGTGATTTATGGAAGAAGTTTTTATTTCTTTCCCCTTCTTTAAGCCAATGGACACGTGATTTTTATTTCCATAATATTTCTTCTTGCTTTCTCCTCTCCTCCAGTTGACTTAAGAGATTCCCTTCTTCTAAGGCTAAAGCTTCCGTCCTGCCAGTTAAAATCATCTGCTGTTGAATATGCTTCATATCTTCCTGCAATCTATGCATATCAGAGTGGATGTTTCCAAATTCTGTTATGTTCCATTTTTTGGTTTCCTTTTTTAAATTTTGCAATCGTCGCTGAAATGAATGCATTATGTTCCTTCCTTGTATGATAGTGGATTCCCACCATTGTTTTTCTTTTTCCAAGAAAGCTGGATCCCTTAACCAAAATAATTCAAATCTGAAGGGTCGATTCCTCAGACATTCTTTTGTATCAATTTCCATACATATTGGCCAATGGTTTGACCCTAAAGATGGAAGAATTGCTGCTTCATAAAAAACATCTAAACTAACAAGGGCCTCTAAGACTACAAGTCTATCTAATCTGGAAGCTATTCGATGTGCCACCCCTCTTCGATTATTCCAAGTGAATGTGTCGTTCATGGTTGGTATGTCTACTAGTTTGAGATCCGTGAGGAGGTCCCTAAATAGCTCCATTTCTAGGTCTTCTCTTATGATCCTCCTTTTTTCCGTGAGATTCAAAATCATGTTAAAATCTCCACCTATCAACCAATATTTCTCCTAATGCATGTTTCAAAGTGTTCGAATATTGTTTAGAATTACCTCTCTATCTCTTGTGATGTGAGGCCCATAAACCGTAGAAATGAGCAAGTGTTCTTTCGTACCCACTTGTCGAAAGCATCCTGTTAGGATACATGATAGACCAATCCAACCTTCTGCTATTACCTCTATAGGATTCCATAATATGGAAATACCCCCTGTCGTGCCTCGAGAATCTATTGTCATTGCTTCATAATGAGGTTTAAATGACTGCACTATACTTTCCAATTTTTTGTTGGAGACTTTCGTTTCTTGGATCAACATCACTTGTGGTTTTTCAGCTTTTAGCCTTCCTTTTAAATATGTCTGCTTGCCTTTACAATTCAGGCCTCTTATATTCCAAGAGATTACTTTGATTGATTAACTTTTGGGATTTGTTGGAATACTGTTGTTAATGGTATTATCTTTCCAGAGTTAACTAACATTTCACCTACCAGTTGAATTGAATCGTGCAAAGTTCTTCTTCCTTTTTTCTTTCCCCCTTTTGTCTGAGTGTTTGATTCTTTAGAGGAATTGGTGTCAAGGGTACTTACTTGTTTTTTAGCCTGGGATGTCAGGTAGTGCTCGAACGTTTCCTTGTACAACTTCTTTTGATCTTCTGGAATAAATCGATTGTCTAAGTTCCTTCGTTCATGTAGTAAATGTTTCAGCACCTGTTCTTCTACACTTAAGTCCCCTTTAGTCTGTTCGATGTCCATTGGCAATTGTTCCTTTTCACTAATTTCCTCCATTTCATTTTGTTCGTGCGGCACCTTTTTTTTGTGGCTATAGTTTTCTGTTGCACTATTTCCTGATTTAGAACCAGACTTTCTTCCATATCTTTAAATGTTTCCCCCTCTTCTTGCAGGATATCATAACGATTTTGGGTATTCTTAATTTTCTTTTAATTAAATAATTGTCCTTGAAATATTTTAGAAAAACTAATTAGTGACTTTTATTCTCAATTCCTAAGTTAATGTTCATTGTTTAACTTCTTAGTTTAGTGTTTAATATATAACTTAAAATATATATATATATATATATATAACTTATGCATAATGTAGTAATGCATTTTTTTCTTTTTTTAAAAATTGAGTAATTAATATTTGAATCACATTTTATACATCTGTGTGTCTATTTTTTGAAAGTATCTTATAAAAAGCTAAAATATCATTTTAAGCAAGAAAGATCTGCAAATTGATATGACTAACTCAATAATAATTAGTTAAAAATAACAACCACTAATTCCACTCTAGACGAAAGAATTTCCAACTTATAAAAATCTTCCCAAAAAAAACTTGATAAGTTATAAACCTCCCCTCAACAAAAGCTTAAATCCCACGATCAAAACTTTTTAAAACCTTTAATTAAAAAATTTAAACCAGTATTTAAAATCTTTATTTAAACATTTTAGAATATTGATTATAGTATTTTTTTGACATAAATAATTAACTTTACTCTAAAGTTAATAAATATTTAAACCCTTAATTGAAAATCCACCTATACCATTTTTATATGCCTACATATGTATTGTCAATTCTTCGATCAATAAACATATGATGCATATATTAACCATAAATATAACTATGCAAATTTAAGTAGACTTTCTCGTTCCAAAATGCCTTATGAGACTCTCTCTGCGCAATGGTTCTACACTCTTGACTTGAGATATACATCTTGTTGTCCTTGCATTTGAATTTCAAAAGTAAGGCATTCCCCATTATCTCCAAAACCGCTTTCTCGTTAGATTTGATTGTGTTTCCTTCTGTCGAATTATCCATCTAGGTTTTTGTTTATATTCCATCTAGGTTTTTATTTTTTTAATTTTAATTATTGAAATTATTTTTTAAATTTCAACAAGTGTGGACGGGTGGTTGTGATAATTGATAATTTAATTTAATTTAATTTTAAAATAAATTGTTGTATAATGTGTAGAGAAGAAAATGAGAATGTTTTACATTTTTTTTTGCAATAGGGTAATGAAGATTTACAAATTATATTTTGGATGGTGCTTTTTTCTCTAGAATCTTGTTTCAAGTGGTGGATGAGAAAGCAAATAAAACATAGAACTTTACTTTGATTTATTATATGGGGCATATGGCGAGCAATGAATGTCATGATTTTTTATGAGCAGCGCCTTAACATTGGTTGGCTTGTAAATAAAATATGTTCACACTTAAGGAACATCTCCAAAAGTTGCATAAATCAAAAGTTCATAGGAATCTAGATTGCTTTCAAATTTTGGTTTATCCAACAGGCTGCTTTAATGGTGCAGCTCAGTGTGGTCGTTATGGTTGTGGAGCGGTCTTAATGATGAACCCACATGACCAATTTCACTTTTTTGGTATGGCAGAAAGGGCTCCAATACAAGAGTTGAAGTCATTGCATTGTGGGGTTTGATACACTTTGCCAAAAGGCTAAATCTGGAGCAGATCAACATTTGTGGTGATGCAAAAGGCGTCATTGAATACGCACATGGTAGGGCAAATCTTGGTGCTCCTTATCTGGCAAATTGGATGACCCGCATTGAGCACCTAAGGAGTTATTTTATAAACATATCCTTCAGACATATATTCAGAGAGTCTAATGAAGTCGCAAATTCTTTATCAAAAAGGGGACTTGTTGTGGCGTCGAGGACTATACATTACAGCTTTATCCCTTATCGCAATAGACTAGATGAAGGATCATTCTCCATAAGATGAGTTGCTTTCCTTATTTGCAGATTTTGTTGTTAGATTAGGAGTATTTTCATGGTATACAACAATTGTTCTTATATTAGGAGTATTTTTATGGTCTACAACGACTTTCCTCTATTAAATTTTGTTGATCTTTATATGACATGTAGTATTACATGGACTCTTACATAAACATATTTTGTGTTGTTTAGTATACAACAATTGTTCTTAGATTAAGAGTATTTTCATGGTCTACAACGGCTTTCCTCTATTAAATTTTGTTGATCTTTATATGACATGTAGTATTATATGGACTCCTACATAAACATATTTTGTGCTATTTAAAAAAAGTCAAAATTAAATTTTGTTGATCTTTATATGACATGTATTACATGGACTCCTACATAAACATATTTTGTGCTATTTAGAAACAGTCAAAATTATATGTTATGATGCATCATTAAAATAAGATTTTATATGTTATTTCTATAAGGCATGGGTTTTTGCTTGAGATCTCTTATATATATAAGAGATGAAAGATACATTTGAATATATATACAAATATTTTTATAATGATATAAATATACAAATGAATAAAATAGATACCGTTTTTTAATTGGGATGCCTTATTTCTATAAGGCATGGGTTTTTGCTTGAGATCTCTTTTATATATAAGAGATGACAGATACATTTGAATATATATACAAATATTTTTGTAGTGATATAAATATACAAATGAATAAAGTAGATACCGTTTTTTAATTGGGATGCGCCACAAATCCACATTCAGCATAAACAAAGTGAAAAGGTTTGAATGCAGTCAGTTGGTACTTTAAAGTATTAAGAAAACACAAAAACTGTTGAAATTGGAGATGCGGGGTATCGATCCCCGTACCTCTCGCATCCACATTCAGCGTAAACCACGTGAAAAGGTTTGAATCCAGTCAGTTGGTACTTTAAAGTATTAAACACAAACACTATTGAAAATGGAGATGCGGGGTATCGATCCCCGTACCTCTCGCATGCTAAGCGAGCGCTCTACCATCTGAGCTACATCCCCGAGATGTCATATTTGAGTAAAATTAAAGGTCCATTATAGATGCTTCTGTTGATTAATCTAACCTCTTTAACAAGCCCGTTATACCCGCCTAAACTCCTTTTTTTTTCACGAGCCTATCACACTAGACGAGCATGCAAAATGTCAAAATATGTTTTACAATTACTGTTGCCGGGGGATGAATGTTTCCGAGGATTGAACCTGGGTCACCGGCCTGATCATGACGGAATACTTAGCATTATGCAACAGCAATAGAATTTAAAATAGATGTTGCCTTCTAATAACTAGAATGAAGCAACCTCTTCTTTTGTATGTACTACTTATTGATGCCAATCCATCATATTAAATTAAGGTCAAATTCTAATCATGTATATATGATTTATACATAAGAGTACTGGTTAAGTATTTATGCTTCAATAAGAATGTTATTTAATTTTTTAATAATGTTTATTAAAATTATTATTATGGCATAATTGAAGTTTGAAATATATAAATAAAAATATTAAATATTTAAAAAAAAAATTAGAATTATTTTGAATTTTTATGGCATAATGTTTCATGTTATGTTGGATCCCAAGTGAAATTAATATTAATTTTCTAGTTGAAACTTGGAAGCATGATGAGTCTAAGGTCCCTCACATAAAAGAATTTATTATTTTGGTCAATATGGAAGAATGAATTCTATTGCAAAGGGAATGGAGGCATGGCCTATTATATAAAAAGGAATGTTTCTCCTCATATTTGGCTTTATAAGATTGACTGTTTTTGAACCAGTTTATTTAGATAGAAATCTCAGACATCAACGCTAAGAGGATTTATATAGAAATTTGTCATTTCACGTCTATTAATTCTACTTTTTATAAGAAAAACAATCTAGATAAAAATTGCACCTATACTACCCTAGAACAAGATATTCACACAATGAGGAATGAAAGCAATATCCTCTTGTGGTGCAGACACGAGGGTGAAAAATTAAACTTAAACTTTAGAATTGTAATCAACACAACTTAATAACAAAAAAATTTATTGAATGATAAAATGGTTCAAGCCTGCCTTTTCACCATCCACTTAGCCCCATACGATCATGGGTCCAGAACCGTGGTCTTATCTTCACATGTTTAAATGTATCGAACTTAGGGTTTGTCCCTCATTTCACCTTTTTGTCGCAAGGGTTTTTGTTGGAGAGGAAACTAGGTAAGGGCTTCGACCCTACCGCCGCCTGCAACCCTACACAACCTCTAAGTTTGTGAACTGGGTTTTCGACCCTGCTATGGCCGCCAGCAACTCAATTCAACCGTCAACTGTTAGCATCGAACTGCTTGGTAACGTTGGGGCTTTTTCGTTACTGTTTACTTTCCTCTTTTCTTTGTTTGTTTTCTGCCTTCAGAAACCTTTTCGTGGCTTTGATACTGTTCTTTGTACAACCAACAGGTATTAGCTTCATCTCTGGGGCAGTTCGACCTCTATATCACAAAGGTAAGTTTTCATTCTATTTTTTGTTCATGATTTTCATCGTTTCCTTTCTAATATTTTGGCGCCTTGGTTAGCAGGTGTCGTCTTCTATGGTTTGCAGAAATGGTTCTTCCCGTGTGGTCGCGTTGTCTCTCTGCTGGTCTTCGCTACTTTAGGTAGGCCGTTTTTATCATGCTCATTCTTAGTTCATCTTTCGATTTTCCTCTATTTGTTCACATGTTGCCCTCTCAATTTCTGGTGTGTTTGCTTGTGGTTGCAGGTGTCGAACCTGACGCTGTCTTATGTTTCCGTCGCAGTCCAGGATCTCCCCTGTGTAACAGGGTAGGACCTCTCTTATATGTGCCTGTAGTTTGTCTTCAATTAGCTAGGAAATACAAACCCTCAAAGGATTTTTGAAGTTTTATGGTTGTTGTGTAATGTAGTCTCTAGTTTCTCCTTTCTTGTCTAATTCATAACAGTCGACTGGTATCGTTGTCGTATTGTTGATATGTTTCAGTCTCAGAGTAGGGTGTAAAACCTAGCCGTTGTATAATTTATAAAACCCTTATTGGGTTCAATCTTCGACATTGTCTTTAATTGATGTAAGCTATTACTATGTAGCTATTAGATTTTTGAATTTCATTTGCAGACTTTTGAAACGTAAGTTATTTCAATGTTGTTATTCGATTATAAATTTCATTTGCAAGCTTTTGAATAAAAAGAAATGAATAAACAGAAATAAAATATGTTATCAATGCCTTTTAGAGATACCTGTAATTCTTTGTTTCCAGCATACGACTTTGTCCTGCTTGAACGTTTATGGGTTCTACAATTCCTTTTAATTAACACAGGAAAACTCTCAGCACATTTAAATATTCAGTTAAATTAAATGCAGAAAAATAAATGTTCCTTGAATGAGAAATTCAATAATATTTTTCTTTTTTCTCACACACACAGATTCACTCTCCTAACACACTTCTTCTCTCTACGGATGGTAGACACTCTTTTGGTGGATTTTGGGTTGGTTTATACCTTTCCCGAATCCCCCATGTAATTGAGAAAGTGCCATTTAGTTTCAAACTGTTTATTAAAACTAATTCTTGCTCCTTAACTAATTTACCCTAAATACTCTTTTAATCTGAAAGTTACAATAGTTGTGTTAATCTAATTTGACTTTTTAAAACAAAAATAAAAACAAAAAACAAAATAAAATTCAATTTCTGCCCAGCAGAAAGTAACCAGCTCTAGTTGTGGCTCTTCAATTAGATGCTCCTGCATCAGGCTCACGGGGTAAATTAAACTCATGGCTCCTATCCATGAGCTCTTCAATAGAGTACTCAGCGCTTTGAATCTGTGCAGCGTCCAACCAAGAACAATCCTCAATAGGATGGTTCTTCCACTTTACCAGATACTGCAAGTATTTTTTTCTGTGTCTTCCTCGCTACCTATGTGTCCAAAACTTGTTCAATCTCCAAAGGTTCTGCCAAAGGCATCTGCTTAATCCATTGTTCCTCCTCATCCTGGGTATCTCGTGTTCGTCTTTCCGAACTATCTTCCACATCAACAGCAACGTATGGGTATAGCTCTGCCACATTAAAAATGGGCTAGATTCCTACACCCGGAGGTAACTTCAACTCATAAGCATTTGCATAAAAATTCCGAAGGATTCTGCAAGGCTCGATTTTTTTCATCTTCAGATTGTTGTACTCCCCTTTTGGAAACCTCTCTTTGCGTAAGTGTGCTAGTACTAAGTCTCCTACCTCGAACTGTACCTCCTGTATTTTCAGATCTACTTTCTATTTGTATTTTTGGTTGTTGTCTTGTAGCTTCTGTTTGACCTACTCATGCAGATCGATGATTGCATTTGGGAAATATTCCCCATCAGCACTCCTCGCTCCAACTGTCCCAAATTCTGTAATTAAAATATTATGCATGGGTGCATTCCATATAGGATTTGGAAAGGGCTTCTGCCCGTGTTTCTATTGGGTGAGTAATTGTAGGAAAACTCCTCATGTATAAGTACACGATCCCACTGCTTGGAATTTTCACCAACCAGACTCCTTAGCAAATTTCCCAGACTCCTGTTTACAACTTCAATTTTCCCATCTGACTGTGGGTGATAAGCCGAAATGAAGTTTAGTTTTGTGTCTAACTTATTCCACAATGTTCACCATAAATGGCCTGTTAACTTCACATCCCTGTCCGAGATGATGGATTTCGGCAAGCCATGTAATCTGACTATCTCTGAAAAGAACAAGTGTGTTACATGTGTGGCATCACTTGTCTTCCTGCATGGAACGAAACGTGCCATCTTGGTGAAATGATCCACCACCACCATGATGGAATCGTAACCTCGATTTGTCCTAAGTAGACCTAAGACAAAGTCCAGACTGACTGAGTCCCAGGGTCTGCTTGGAATGGGTAAGGGTGTATGCATCCCTACATTCTGGCTGTGTCTCTTTACATGCTGACAAATCTTGCACCTAGTGACAAACCTATGCACATCTCTTCTCATTCTTGGCCAAAAATAGAAGTGGCTCAACTGATCCAAAGCCTTATATATGCCAAAGTGTTCGGCCAAACCTCCATTGTGATTTTCCTGAATCAGGTTCTCCCGCATGGAACACTCTGGAACACATAACTGTCCTCCTTTGAACAACAACCCTTCCTGCATGTCATAGTCCAACCATGGGCTATTGTCTCTCAACAGTGGATTTTGGAAAACTTCATAAGCTTCCTTAAAGGCTACATTCATCTCGTACAAGTCCTTATGATGCTCAAATCCCAACACTTGTACTGTGCTTTCCTGCAATAATAAAATTCTCTTGCTTAACGCATATGCCACCATGTTGGCCTGACCACTAATGTGCTTTAAAACAAATGTAAAACTATGTAAGTACTCCACCCATTTCACATGCTTATGGTTTAGCTTGTACTGCTACATAATATACTGCAATGCAAAATTGTCTGAAAACAAGGCAAATTCATTAGCCAACAAAGAATGTCTCCAATGCTTCAACGCTTGGACGACTGCATAAAACTCCTTATCATATGATGTATACTTTTTCATTCTCTAATTTAACTTCTCGCTGAAATATGCTATTGGCTTATCTTATTGGCTAAAAACTGCACCAAAGGTTGTTCCACTGGCATCACAATGAACTTGGAAAAGTTTGTTGAAGTCTGGCAGTTTTAGGATTCGTTTTTCAGTGATCTTCTTCTTCAAAAGCTAAAAACTCCTTTCAGCCGATTCTGTCTAATGAAAAGGTTGATTTTACTTCTTAATGGTATCTACCACAGATGCACAAATACCACTGAAATTCTTAATAAACTTCTGATAAAAACTTGCCAGCCCATGAAAGCTTCGTGCCTCAAACAGGATTTTGGGAGATGGTCAGCTTACTATGGCTGTAATCTTCTCTGGGTCCATTTTCAATTCATTTTCAGAGATTACAAATCCTAAATAAATCAACTCTTTCTTGAAAAAAGAACATTTTTTAAGATTTATCAACAATTTATTTTGCTACAATTTTTCCCGCACATACCTGACATGACGAAAATGTTCCTCCTTGGTCTTGTTGAAAATGAGTTTATCATCCAGATATACAATCACGAATTTTCCAATGAATTATTTTAACATTTCATTCATCAAACACATGAACGTGTTGGGAGCGTTGCTCAGTCCAAACGACATGACCAGCCATTCATACAAGCCTTCATTGGTCTTGAAAGTCATCTTCTGCTCGTCACCTTCTCTAATCCTGATCTGGTGATAACCACTTTTCAGATCTATTTTTGAAAAGTATGCTGCCCCACTTAGACAATCCATCATATCGTCCATCTGAGGTAAAGGGAACCTATACTTGATGGTGATCTTATTTATCGCCCTGGAATCGGTGCACATCCTCCATTCACCTCCTTTCTTTGGAGCTAAAACAATCGGAACAGCACAAGGGCTCAAACTCTCCCGAATCAACCCTTTGTCCAACAACTCTTGTACTTATTTTATAATCTCCTCATTATCCTTTGGACTCATCCGGTAAGCAACTTTATTCGGCAAACTGGCTCCTAGTATGAAGTCAATATGGTGACTAATGCTTCGCTTTGGTGGCAACTTATATGGTAGGTCATCTACCACAATGTCACTAAATTCTTGTAACATGCCCTGTATCTCCACAGGCAAATCGGTAATTTCAGTATGTAGCGATACTACCCTTGGTCTCTGTACAACTGCATAGTTTAGTTCATTTTTCTCAACCTGTCGCAGAAACTCCTTTCTGCCTATCAGCAGTGTTTTAGTCCCACTAGTTTCTGTAGCATTTTTCTCCTTCATGGGAACAACTGTGTGCTTTATATCATCCTTCACAAACTTGTAACGATTCTTCTCCCCATCATGGACAACTTTTTTGTCATATTTCCATTATCTGCCCAGCAGAATATGGCACACGTCCATAGGCATAGCATAGCAAGTCGCCCTATCCTTGTATTTGCAAATATGAAACTCCACCTCACATTGCTCATCAACCAGCAGTTGGTGCCCCTTTTGCATCCAAGACACCTTATATGGAGTAGGATGCTTCAGATTCTTCAAGCCCAATTTTTCCACCATCTCAGTGGCTACCAACTTATCAGTACTCCTGCTGTCTATAATTAGCTTGCAACATTTCCCATGCGAC
Organism: Pinus albicaulis; assembly: GCA_034641835.2. Lineage (NCBI taxonomy): Eukaryota > Viridiplantae > Streptophyta > Pinopsida > Pinales > Pinaceae > Pinus > Pinus albicaulis. The sequence continues at coordinate 964,883,567 of CM076569.1, forward strand.
TTGCATACCGTCTGGAATAATGCTTTCCACTGCGTTATGTCAGTCACTTCCTTAGCTGGTTTCAGTAAAACCTTTTTCAACACTAAGGCCTCACCTGTTTCAGGCACATTCTCCACCTCCTGTGGTGGTGCCTCTGCTACATTGGGTTGAGCAACATATGCTCCCGGCTGTCCAGCCTGCTCACCTTTAGGACATTCAAAAGACATGTGTTCCCACTTGTGACACTTGTAACACTAGTAGGAATTTCCTCTGCCTCTGCCATTTCCTCTTCCACGCTAGTATGGCCTTCTGCCTCTGGTGTTACCTTCTCTCTCAGTTTGTCTCGAAGTCTTTGAACTACTACCTTCTTCACCACTGTTGGCAGTTTTACCTGTGCTAAAGGATTGTTCCCTTCGTCTACCGAAACCACGTCCTCTCTTTGCATTCTGCTTCCTGGTAATATTTTCTTCCGCCTTCAAAGCACATTGATATGCCTCCTCTATAGTTTTATGGGAAATAATATTGATTTCATCTAATATTTCCATCCATAGACCATTCACAAATCCTGTTGTCTTCTCGGGAGTATCTTCAACATACCCAGCCCTCAAGTTCACCTTATAGAACTCTTATGTGTACTCCTTTATATTCATCATTCTATGTCTCAGATTTTGCACTTGTCTGTAAAGGGGAATTTGTAGTCTTTAGGCAGAAACTTACTTTTCATCTTCACAATCATATTTTCCCATCTCTTGATCAAGGGCTTCTTCAATCTCCTCCTTTCTGCCTGCACATTGTCCCACCATAGTGTTACGTGTCCTTTCAACTTGGTGACAACAAACTTGATTTTCCTATCCTCACTAAATTCCTCATACTTGAAGTATTTTTCTAACTCACTTATCCAATCCAACAATGCTTCTATGGACAAACTTCTATCATAATTAGAGAGTTCTGGTCTGGGCTTGCTGCTAGCCATCAAAACTGATTTCAACAGTTTAATCTCTGGTGTCTCGTCCTCTGACCCATCTATCAGAGCCATTGTTTCATCCTCACTGTCGTCTCCACCTTTAGGATCCCTATACCTTCCTACTTCCACTGCTGCCAAACATGCTAATAGAATTCTACTTTCTTCTCGCAGTCCTTCATCTACTGATCCCCTTGCAGCTCTTCCCCAACCTCTTCTTCCTACTTCCATTTCCACCTAGGAAGAAAATTTGCTATGATACCACAATTGGTGGGGACACGAGGGTGATGAATTAAACTTAAACTTTAGAACTTTAATCAGCAAAAATTAATAAAAAAAAAAATTGGTTCAAGGCCGCCCTTTCACCATCCACTTAGCCCCATACGATCATGGGTCGAGAACTGTGGTCTTATCTTCACACATTTAAACGTATCGAAGTTAGGGTTTGTCCCTCATTTCAAATTTTTGTCGCAAGGGTTTTTGTTGGAGAGGAAACTGGGTAAGGGCTTCGACCCTTCCGCCGCCTGCAACCCTACACAACCTCTCAATTTGTGAACTGGGATTTCGACCCTGCTATGGCCGCCAACAACTCGATTCAACTGTCAACTGTGGGCGTCGACTTTCTTGGTAACGTTGGGGATTTTTTGTTGCTGTTTACTTTCCTATTTTTTTTGTTTTTCTACTGTCTTTAGAAACCTTTTCGTGGCTTTGATATTGTTCTCCATGCAACCAACAAGTATTAGCTTGATCTCCGAGGCGGCTCGACCTCTGTATCACAAAGGTAAGTTTTCATTCTAAGTTATGTTCATGATTTTCATCGTTTCCTTTCTAATCTTCTGGCGCCTTGGTTAGCAGGTGTCATCTTTTGTGGTTTGCGGAAATGGTTCTTCCCTTTGTAGTCACATTGTCTCTTTGCTGGTCTTCGCTACTTTAGGTAGGCCATTTTTATCATTCTCATTCTTAGTTCGTCTTTCAATTTTCCTCTATTTGTTCACATGCTGCCCTCTAAATTTCTGGGGTGTTTAATTTTGGTTGTAGGTGTTGAACCTGACGTTGTCTTCTGTTGTCGTCGCGGTCCAAAATCTCCCCTGTGTAACAGGGTAGGACCTCTCCTATCTGTGCATGTAGTTTGTCTTCAATTAGCTAGGAAATACAAACCCTCAAAGGGTTTTCGAAGTTTCATGGTTGTTGTGTAATGCAGTTTCCAGTTTCTCCTTTCTTTTCTAATTCATAACAGTCGACTAGTATCATTGTCATATTTTTTATATGTTTCAATCTCAGAGTAGGGTGTAAACCCTAGCCATTGTATAATTTATAAAACCCTTACTGGGTTAAATTTTCGATAATGTCTTTAATTTATGTAAGCTATTACAATGTAGCTATTCGATTTGTGAATTTCATTTGCAGACTTTTGAAACGTAAGTTATTTCAATGTTGTTGTTCGATTATGAATTTCATTTACAGACTTTTGAATAAAAATAAATGAATAAACAGAAATAAAATATGTTATCAATGCCTTTTAGATATACCTGTAATTCTTTGTTTCCAGCGCACGGCTTTATCCTGCTTGAATGTTTCTGGGTTCTGCAATTCCTTTTATTTGACATAGGGAAACTCTCGGCACATTTCAATATTCAGTTAAATTCAAAATGCAGAAAAATAATTGTTCCTTCAATGAGAAATTCAATAATATTTTATTTTTGTTCACACACATAAATTCACTCTCCTAGTACACTTCTTCTCTCTATGGATGGAAAACCCTCTTTTGGTGGGTTTTGGATTGGTTTATACCTTTCCCAAATCCCCCATGTAATTGAGAAACTGTCATTCAGTTTCAAATTGTTTATTAAAACTAATTCTTTCTCCTTAACTAATTTACCCTAACTACTCTTTTAATCTGAAAGTTACTATAGTTGTGTTAATCTAATTTGACTTTTTAAAACAAAACAAAAAAATAAAAATTCAATTTCTGCCCAACAGAAAGTAGTTAGCTCTGGTTGTGGCTCATCAGTTGGATGCTCCTGCATCATCTTGTTAGGAGAAGTTAATGATAGAACTGAAACTAACTGAGTTATTTTTCTAAGTAATGATTCCAACCCTAATATTTTATGGTTATATGATGTTGAAATTGTCAACAAGCACTAGCACATTTGGCCTAATTTCCGACGGCCAATTTGTCACTATTCCGACACATAGGCGTCGCATGAGCGACAGTTTGAGGCAGGGAAAAACGTGGTTAGCTATTACGTCGCAATTTCGACACTTCAATAAAACTTCGGAAGAGCGACACATTTTTCGACGTTTCCAGATGGTCGTCGCTCTTTCGACGTTTTCCAAACTGTCGCTCTTCCGACGAAAATACAATGTCGCTCTTCCGACATCAGTTAAAGCGTCGGTCTTCCGACGTTTATCAGGTTTTCAAACAACTGTCGCAATTCCGACGTTAGCTCTTTCGATGTTTAAAGCGTTGGTCTTCCGACGTTTATCAGGTTTTCAAACAACTGTCGCATTTACGACGTTAACTCTTCCGACGTTTAAAGCATCGGTCTTCTGACGTTTATCAGGTTTTCAAACAACTGTCGCAATTTCGACGAAAAATAAAAACGTTGCTCTTCCGAAAAAAAACAAATGTCACTCTACCGACGAAAAAAAACGTCACTCTTCCGACGGAATGCAAACGTTGCTCTTCCGACGGAATGCAAACGTCGCTCTTCCGACGGAAACTAAAAGATATTTAAAAAAAAAAAATTAGATATCCAAGAGACTATCATAAGCAGTCTGTATGTGATGCAGTGTACCTGTGAAATGGTCGTAGGGTTTATTAACATTGCCTTTAAGTTTTCTCCTTGAGGGTATAAGTGATTACTTGATGGAAAAAACATGGCTAGAGAGAAATACAAGGGTTTAAAAAGAAAAAAGTTAAAGAACTAAAAAATGAAAAATCTTAGACATATTGTCTTGAAGCCTAGATTTCCTGTTTTTTGCTTGGAATATGTATTGGGTTACATACAAAAGGTACATGTCTTTTGAAAAATTTTGCAACAATATAAGAAACATAAAAATCCAAGTGATAAGTGAGGAGCTATTTTCAACAATTTGTCTTCGAAGGTAATTTTGGAAACTTTACGGTCAAAATTGGAAAAATATCATTTAGTGCACTTTTTATATCTATTTGAAATCTTTTCAGAAAGCACTTATTGTAGGAAATCAAAATTTTGGAGCAAAAGTTATGACCTATCAAATTAGGAAAAAAATTTGAAACTCATTTTTCTGGGAAAGCATGTAATGAGAATGGGTTTGATTGTATGTAGTAGTGGAGTATTTCCATTCAGGATACCCTTCATTTTATAAGATACCACCTATAAAATAGTTAGTTTAAGAGCTGGAAGGGTTGAGTAGGTTGTAAAGCCATCCTAAATCCTTGGCTTGCAGATTTAGTTGGTGTTTTGTTTCTTTCAAGTCAGCAAACTCGTAATTGGCTCTTCTTTGTATAATATTGAAACATTTTTTTTAGTGTCTCAAGAGCCTTAGTGGGTGATTTGGCACTTCATCAATTATCTTTTAGCATAGAAATTTGTTTATAGGGCATCTCGAATGTTGAGAATCCATTTCCAGCATGAATACTCACAGGGGATTCGTTGTTTCCAACTGCTTATTTAGTATCTACCAAATTTCAAGTATTCCAAAATAAAAAAAGGAGGGGTGTCGTAAAAACCTGTTAGATCGACATAAAAAAAGCTAGCCCCAATCAATTTTGCACCCTTAAACTTGGCTTGCCGCAAGATTGACTGAAGATAGTATATTTCGAAGCCAATTATGTTAGATAAGGAAACCAGGCATGTCAACATCCCATCCCAATACCAGCCTTCTCATAGTAAAACTAAATGAAATATTTCACTACACTTATAAACTGTATTAAGATAGACAGAGTAGCATTACTAACAGTTTAATACATACTGTTTTAAATTCTTGTTGGATCAAATTCTTCCCACTAAAATCCTTTCCTGATAGATCAGCCCCTCGAGTAACTTCGGCAGATAATTTTGGACTTGTATGAAAATACAATAAATAACTTTTGGAGCAACCAGCGAAATACCGGGAAAAATGTTTTACACTGTTTGCAGGCATATAGTAGAACCAAATCGTGAAAATAAAAGTTGTAATAGAATGAATCTATAAGACGTAACTCACTTCTAGAAATACCAGACTAAAAACTTTCAAACTTTGCAATCTAACACCTCACTCACCCGAATAAAGGTAGCATTCAACATGTAAGAAAAATTGATGTAAGCACTCCATAGATCATATTACAGACAAGATAGCATGGCTTCTTCTTTCCTACATGTAATAGTACAACTACATGGTTATTATATTCAATGCTCTAGATTCCAGATGACACTATAAAAATAATATTACACCAAGAATCACAAATAGGATATAAAAAGGACTAGAAGAGCAGCATTAACAAAGCAATTGACTAAAATTATTACCAGATAGACATAGCATATTCTTCAAATACTTTGACTCAGAAGATGTACCAGTACTACAATTTCTAAATTCATCAACTGGACTTTCCCCACCCCAAAACCTTCTTGAGATTCTCAGACTCTCAACTCTTCAACTTAGAGTAATAAAACTCAAACTAACTATGAAGATACACTCAATTTATGCATTGCATGAAGAAGCATTCAGACTAACTAATTATAAAAGAGCAGATCTATAACTAGCCTTGCAGATTTGAGACCACGAACTCTATCAGACTCAATTAATGGTTAGCCTGGAAGACCTTCATAAATGATACCAGTTTCCCCACACCTGTCACTGGCATTGCATTATAAATTGAAGCCCTCATTCCTCCCACAGATCGATGTCCCTTAAGCCCATATCAAACAAGCCCTCGAGTAGTTATATTTTTTTTTAACTATTTCATACCACCCTCCACAATTATTCATATGATAAAAATATTTCAGATTCAAAAAAAGTGCTACTTTTCCCACTCATGAGTCACCCTCCATTGGATGTGATCTATTTTACATTGTTTGCAGGCATATAGTAGAACCAAATCGTGAAAATAAAAGTTGTAATAGAATGAATCTATAAGACATAACTCACTTCTAGAAATACCAAACTGAAAACTTTCAAACTCTGAAATCTAACACCTCACTCACTCGAAGAAAGGTAGCATTCAACATGTAAGAAAATTTAATGTAAGAACTCCATAGATCATATTACAGACAAGATAGCATGGCTTCTTCTTTCCTACATGTAATAGTACAACTACATGGTTATTATATTCAATGCTCTAGATTCCAGATGAAACTGGCAAAATAATATTATACCAAGAATCACAAATAGGATATAAAAAAGGACCAAAAGAGCAAAATTAACAAAGCAATTGACTAAAATTATTACCAGATAGAAAGAGAAGATTCTTCAAATACTTTGACTCAGAAGATGTACCAGTACTACAATTCCTTTGACTCAGAAGATGTACCAGTACTACAATTTCTAAATTCATCAACTGGACTTTCCCCACCCCAAAACCTTCTCGAGATTCTCATACTCTCAACTCTTCAAATTAGAGTAATAAAACTCAAACTAACTATGAAGATACACTCAATTTATGCATTGCATGAAGAAGCATTCATACTAACTAATTATAAAAGAGAAAATCTATAACTAGCCTTGCAGATTTGAGACCACGAACTCTGTTAGACTCAATTATTGGTTAGCCTGGAAGACCTTCATAAATGATACCAGTTTCTACACACCTGCCAATGGCATTGCATTATAAATTGAAGCCCTCATTCCTCCCATGGATCGATGTCCCTTAAGTTGCAACATTCCCTCGCTTGTTGCCTATTTGATAAAATCACTCTCAAGCTCAGACTTCTCGAGTGTAAATGGCACATTCATCAGAGACCTGACTGATTTCTCCACTGGGCACTGATAAAACCCATTGCTCGCATCAATCGCCTCATAGATAATCTTAGCCTTCTGAACATTTTTCTTCTCTATTTCGCTCAATCCCCCCTGTGCAAGGAGATCTTCAAACACTAGGCCACACATATAGATTGTAATGCAAGGTGGGGTGTTGTACAAAGACTTGTTCTCAGCATGAATTTTGTAATCTAGCATGAGGGGGGTGCTCTGTTGAGTGTTGCCAATAAGGTCATTTCTGATTATAGCAATGGTTACCCCTGCTGGCCCGACGTTTTTCTGAGCTCCAGCATAGATGACCCCAAATTTAGAGACATCCACCGGCTTGGACAAAAAGTTAGACTACATGTCAGCAACCAGAAAGGTAGTGTCCACTTTGGGCGTAGGGTAGTCCTTAAACTCAACACCATGAATGGTCTCATTGGCACAAATATCCAAATATTTTTCATTTGGGCTTAACTGGATTTCCTCCTCAGAGGGTATTCTTGTATACTTAGTAGCATTTCCAGACCAAGCCAGATTGGCCTTGCAAAACCTTTGACCTTCTTTAAAGGCCTTGTCACCCCATGATCCAGTCACAATCTAATTCGATGTACCTTCTACACCACATAAATTTAACGGCAAACAAGAAAGTTGTGTTGAAGCCCCACCCTGAAGGAAAAGGACCTCATAATTTGCATGAATTCTAAGAAGCTCACACAGATTAGATTCATCCTTTTGTATAACAGAAGTGAACTCCTTACCTCTGTGGCTCACCTCCATTATGCTCATCCCCAAGCCCCTCCAGTTGAAGAGCTCTACCTGAGCTTTTTTTATAACATTTGCGGGCAGAGACGCTGGCCCTGCAGCGAAATTGAACACGCGACCTTCATCTTGCATTGGATCTCAAAATCCTGTTCATGGGGTTGCAGAAGATGGTGCCACGACTATGCATGTGATAGACAAGGTTTTGCGTGATGGGTCGTGGGTTTTTTCTCTCGGGTATAAGGATGGTGTGCATAGCTTGGTACCTGTGATTGAATACCATCATGGGCATAAAGGGTTATCAGTTTTTATGTAAGGTTATCAGTTTGACAGAAAGGGTTGATGAGTTCAGGATTCAGAAATGGGCATATCAGCAAACTAAAACAAAGAGAAACCAAACAACCATTGCCGCGGATGCAAACAAAAACTTCTTAGAATAACATAGAAAAAATAACCAAATGGGCATATCAGCAAACCAAAACATATAGAAACCAAATAGCCATTTCCGCAGAAGCCAACCAAAAATTCTCATACCTAATAAAATGCACCATAACCAAATGGGCAGAAGTAGAAAGTAAAAAAACCAAATGGGCAAACAAATAACCAAAGAAACCTAAAGGGCATTGTATTATCATTGGATAAACACATAAACTTAACTTACCGAATCCTTCCTCCAAACCTGCAACAGTATGGCCGCATCCTTCCTCCAAAACTGCAATAGTATGGCTGCATCCTTCCTCAAAACTGGTGACAGTATGGCCGCATCCTCCCTCCTTCCCTGGATAAACCATGCAACCAGAGGGAAATGAACGAGGGAAATTAAAACTTTTGATATTTGAAAATTTTAGACATTTTGAAGAGGGAAATTAAAACTTTTGATATTTGAAATTTTTTGACATTTTGAAATGAAATACGTGTGTTTTTTAAGGCCACTCAAATTCCATTAAATAAAACGCGTGAGACTTTTCTTGGGGTTAATAAGGGGTTTGGGTTAATAAGTGGTATTGTTGATTATAAATAATTATTAATGAGGTTAGTCGATCTAAGACATTTATTTAAATTATTAATTATATAAAATTGTTGAATTTTTATTTCATAAACTAGGGATTTTGGTTGATTTTTTAATCTAATTATGTGATATTTAAGATGAATTATGGTAACTTAAAAATAAGTTTTATGTGGTTAAAATAGAAGTAGTAATGTTATGGTATGAATGATTATTTTAAATGAAATTTTTGGTTTAGTAACGATAACTCATCTATGGACATTTTCCATGACTTTTAAGACGGAGTCAATATAGGAAAGGTGATACTTAAAGGCCTCCCACATGCTTTAGAAATTTTATATCTATTGGTTGATAAACATTAGAGGTGGAAAAATATCCTAAGCTCTAGAGCTAAGTTTGTTCCAACTTAGCTATATCTTGAACAACAAATTGTTGTTGACGTCAAGGATATGATAGAAATTTGGTGGGTTGTAGGGTACTTGTCATGAAATAAATGTAATGTAGTTACTAGGCAGGTAGGGGGAACCATTTTGGTGGAACTTGGCCATAAATGGGACATCTATCCATGCATAGTTTTTTAAGAACAAATACACCTAGTGGATTATCATTGTACGAGAATCACTTTAGGATCTAGGCTACTATGCACACACTAACTAAAGGGATATTAGTGAAACCCACAAAAGTATTATAGGTGCTTTTATATAAATAGGTGTTCTTGTGTTCTCATTGGTTAGTTATGGGAAAATGACAATAAATTAAGAGAAGTTATAGGTGCTTTTATAGAAATAGGTGTTCTTGTGCTCTCATTGGTTAGGTATGGGCAAATGACAATAAAGTAAGAGAAGGATTTGACTACTGGACAATTAGAGGAATGATTCCACACAAAACCAAGCGTGGTGCTGCAGCACTTTCTAGGCTAAGGGCTTTGAAGGGGTTCCCCCACCATATGACTGGAAGAAGAGAATGGTGATTCCAGATGCTTTGAAAGTGTTGAGGCTTCAGCCAAGTCACAAGTATTGTCTGCTAGGAAGGCTTTCCAAAGAAGTTGGCTGGCATCACTATGACACTATTACGAAATTAGCAGGGAAGAGAAAGGCAAAGGCTCAGGTATCATATGAGAGAAGGGCTTAGGGAATTGTAGGTTAGGATGAGTTAGGGGATTTAAGTGCATTTAGGGGTTAAGGGTTGAATAATGAGTTAGTAGTTAAGGGATTAGGGATTGGGGGCTTAGGGGGCTTGACCCAAATGCGTTTGGGTGGGCACACTCAACCGAAACGACCCAACCCAAACCAGTTTGGGCGGGTGCCCTCAAATGAAATGACACGGCGTGCCCGACCGAACGAAGGCACAAGGGAGCAAACGAAAAATAGGCCACACGAACATGAAGAAGGCACTCGTGTGGTCACAACTTAGCAAATTTGATACGGTTGCCCTCAAACGAAATGACCCAACCTGAACGCGTTTGGGTGGGCGCCCTCACACTGCGCGACACGGCACCACGCATGACCGAACGAAGGCACAAGGGAGAAAACGGAAAACAGGCTGCACGAACGTGCAAAAGGCACCTGTGCAATCACAACTTAGCATATTTGATATGGCCACCCTCAAACAAAATGACCCTACCCGACCTGAACACGTTTGGACGGGTGCCCTCACATGACGCACCCAAACGAACAGAGGCACAAGGGAGAAAAAAGCAAATGGGCCGCATGAATATGCACAAGGCATCCATGCGGTCACAACTTAGCAAATTTGATATAGCCACCCTCAAATGAAACGATCCGACCTTCCAGAACGCATTTGAAGGCACTCCTCACACGGCGCGTACGACCTAACAAAGGCACAAGGGAGAAAATGGCAAACGGCCGCACGAATGTGCAAAAGGCACCCGTAAGGTCACAACTTAGCAAATTTGATACGACTTCCTCAAATGAGCTAAACAACCTCGACCCGACCCGCCCGTGCCATGGGCACGCCACCGCACCTGCCGCGCCCACCGAACAGAGGCACAAGGGAGAAAAAAGCAAATGGGCCGCATGAATATGCACAAGGTACCCCTGCGGTCACAACTTAGAAAATTTGATACGGCCACCCTCAAATGAAACGACCCGACCCGAATGCGTTTGGGCGGGCGCCCTCACACAGCGCGCACGACCGAACGAAGGCACAAGGGAGCAACCGGAAAATGGTCCGCATGAACGTACACAGGACACCCGTGCGGCAACAACTTATAAAATTTGATACGGGTGCCCTCAACCACAACGACCCAACCAAAACGCATTTGGGCGGGTGCCCTCAACCGAAACAACCCAACCCGAATGTGTTTGGGCAGGCCCCCTCAACCGAAATGACCCGACCCGAATGCGTTTGGATGGGTGCCCTCAAATGAAACGACGCAGCGCACTTAACTGAACGAAGGCACAACGGAGCAAATGAAAAACGGGCCACACGAACGTGCACAAGGCACCCGTGCGGTCACAACTTAACAAATTTGATATAGTCGCCCTCACACGATGCGCCCGACCGAATGAAGGCACAAGGGAGAAAAAGGCAAACAAGCCTCATGAATGTGCACAAGGCACTCCTGCAGTCACATTAACTTAGTAAATTTGATACGGCCACCCTCAAATGAAACGACCTGACCCAAATGCGTTTGGGCGGGCGCCTTCACACGGCGCGAGACGACGCACATGACCGAATGAAGGCATAAGGGAGAAACCAGAAAATGGGTTGCAAGAATGTGCACAAGGTACCTGTGCGGTCACAATACTCTTGAAGGTACATGTATTAGGGACTACATTGAAGTGATAGATTTGGTGGATGCATACGTGAAGCCTTAGTTAATGTTCATCCTAGTGAAGTAGAGTTATATAATGTTGGCTCGAGAAAGGGTATGTAAGCTTTAACTATAGTTTTTTCATATTGTTTTTATTATGTCGAGTCTAATTTATTTTAGACCTTTTTCTTACCTATGCCATTTTGATGTGGACAAGAGGTACTTAAGGAGTGTTTGAAAAGTAATAACGAAATTTAATATTAGATTATGATTGAAAAGTTATGCATTAATATTGGTCTAAATGGCAATAATGGGGATGTGAACATAAAATTGTATTGTCTTGTGCAACTTGAGGCAGAAGAATAATAGTCTTTGTTCCCCATAAGGGACAGAAATCGAGTGTTGGAACAAAAAATTAGATACAAAGTGTGATTTGACACCACAAATAGGGAGCCAAAAGAGCTTGGAAATAGAGGGGGAGAGGTTTGAGCTAAGGGAGCTGCCTACACAAGGAGGAGACCCAAAATTTATCGGAACATGGAAAGAGATAAGCTGGAAGAAAGGGAGGGAGTTGTCCAACTAAGAAAAAAAGTAGATAGAACTAAGGGTACCAAAGAAGTTAGTATTTATGCAGGGGAAATTGTGCGTATGAAAATTGTGCAAGACTTGGGATGCATGAAGCTACACCAATGATGGTGCCCTCAACACAGTAACACCTATTTCCATGGAAAAGGTTGTAGGATGTGCATAGGGTAGTGAAGAAGCTTGAAATTCGAAGATGAGAAATTCAACACCCACTGGAAAAAATTCCAACTTGACTTCTTGAGATTTACGAAAATCCATTGAGAACCTGGAGGGGAAATATTCCCAACTTCTTACTGCATATGAGGAAACTGAGCCAAGAAAAGACAAGAGATTCCCCATGTTTTTGCTTTGAATGAGATGAGCGAGACAACGTTCACAACACCAGCAAGAGATACATAAGATTGAAAGAATTATTAGCATCGATGGAGTTTACAAAGGTGTGGAGAGTCCACCAACTAGCAGAAGGGAGGGGGGGGAATAGAAAGGAGGGCTTTGCAAGTCCTCAAAAAATAATTCTCATGGTGCATATATCCAACTAGCAAAACAAGAGAGAGGGACAATTATATTGAGTGGAATTATTCATGGAATATCTTTCCAACCTAACGTGTCATTGATCTCATACTAACCTGCTTCCTTCAAGAAGGAAGGCTTGATCCATTTGTGTATCCTCCTCTTTGTTTTGGCTTCTTAAAATGTGGTAATAAGCCTTTTGAGAGAATGATTTTAGGGTACTATTGATTTTTCTAAGGAGGAGGGATAAATTGTTGTTCTTCAGGAGAAAACCTTTTTGAAGGTGTTGAATAGTGATAAGGGAATCCCCCAAGATCACTAACTTAGAGACATCTTGATCATTAGCCAATTGGAGACCTGGAAGAAGCCCATACATTTATGTGAGATTGTTCATTCTTTGGACTAGCCCCCATAAGTACTTTATTTTTCATATTCCATCGGGATTTAGGAGAATCTCTCCCCCTCCCCCTCCCGCCACCCCAACTATTTAAATTTTATATTTTATTGAACTATTATGCTTCTATTATAACTCTTTATAAATGTATAAATTTATATAATTTAAATGTATGTGGTATAAAAAAAACTTAACATATTAGAATCGTGAAGATAAAGATAAAAAAATAGAAACTAAAAATATTATTAAAAAAAGTGGTGTTCTATGTAAATTAACAACATAACTTCCAACATGATCCTCATAAAACTAACTTAACCCATATTGGTCTACTGTCAAGTTTGATATTTCAATAATTTTTTAGATGATTTTCATGAAATTATTAGAGTTTTTGTTTAGCTAGTTTAAATTTGACTTGAGATTTGTGAACCTCATGAAATTAATTTACCAAAAAAGAAATTAGACAAAATTCAAATGTAATTAATTTTATTCACCAATCTAATAACTTATTTCAAAACTATATAAAAAAATATATCTAAAATATAATTGTTAATATATTTAATAATACCATAAATGAAATTAATCAAATAAAAAAATAAGTTTGATTTTTTTTTAAATGAGTTTGATTATATTTTAAAAAAATAAGAACATTTATACACTTAATAACTTTACCTTATTGACTTTGAAAGAAAATCTATTCTCTACAATCTTCATGATTAATATGAGATATACCAAACATTAAATAGTAACACCACCAGATCACGTACACACTTTTTCCACTGTTACAATCACCTAACCTAGAGTCATGTCTATGTCAATCAAAGTGAATTGTCACACTAATAGCATAGTTTAGAAACGTCGGAATTGCAACGTTTCTAAACTATGTGTCGGTATTGCGACGATTTGGAGCATAACATTGCAAGACCGACACATAGTTTAGAAACGTCGCAATTCCGACGTTTCCTCCAAACCGTCGCAATATCGACGCATCGTTTAGAAACGTCACATTTCCGACGTTGTGTCCCAAAAACGTCGTAATACCGACGCATTTCCTCAAACGTCGTAATACCGACACTTATCTCTAAGTGTCGCAATACTGACACTTGTCTCCAAACGTCGGTATAGCGACAGTTGTGGGCGGGATTTGAAAAATTGATAAAAATTGGGGAAATTTCTGACATTTGGTCAAAAGTGTTGGAACTAAAGTGTCAGAATTTTGACCAAATGTACTAGTGTTAAGAAATGGCTTCCAATTTAATTTTCCCTTAATTAAATTAGAAGGAAATTGTAATTCCACATCTTATGACAGCTTGTATGATTTAATTGAGTTAGGAAGACTTAGTTATCTTATTCAATTCGAGTTGAGGCCCAAACTAGAGGCATGTAAAGTTCTCTCTAAGTTTTAGGGGGTCCAGATGCAAATTATTTTGAGTTGTAATTAGTTAACTCAATTATTTGAGTCGAAATCAATTTAACTAGTTCTAACTAAAAGATGAGCTAGTGATAGGCCCAATTAATTAAATATGATTTAATTCACATGCAGTGATCAATCAGATAACGGATAATTTGCTATAATAGTTGTTGCATGTCAGCTCTAATTAAGGCCTAGTTGAGATTGGAGTTCAAGGGAAGAGAACTATCAGTTGTATAATTATAAAATTGTACAGGTCATGCATGAGGTCATAAGGACTCCTTGGATGTATTGTGCAATATATTGATGGGAATTTCCTAATTAATAGGGGATCAATTAGCCCAGGAATGTGTGAGCAAGGTTGGTCAATCAAGTGCAGGGAATTGGCTAAGTATTGGACCAAACTTGCTTAGATCAGAGTGAGATAGTCACCAGAGTGCAGAGGTTTTTCGAGAAGGGAAATAACATTGCATTGTTTCATATTCTTGACTTTATGAAATATACAGATAGCGGGTTTTTTAGTTGAGACTTTCCCTAGATACATCTTTGTGTTGTGTGATTGAAATTCTTTCTCTTTCTTGTTCATGTGGTTATGCGATCGTAATTGGTTTCCGTAATTTGTAGAATTGATTCAATATTTTGTTTTAGCATATTAAAATATCATTTGAATCTATTTAGATATGTCTACATGGTATCAGAGTAGGAATCACTATAGAAGAGAAGAACCATAGTTTGTTTTGAACATTTGAATCGAATTTGCATATTTATTCTTTAGGACCAACAACAGATCATGATGTCTTTCTCTGGATTGAGACTCGAATATTCCCTTGAGGGTAATACGAATTACATATCATGGAAGGACAGGATGGAGGAATTTTTGGAGGACAACAAACTGAAGGAATTCATAGATACTAATATTCCCCAGCTCGCAACAACAGATGCTCAACTTCTTGATGCATGGAAGAATAATGTAGCAAAGGCGAGAAGGATTTTGTTAGAAGGAGTTAGAGATCATATTGTCTCGAACCTCCATGGAAAGGCAACTCCATATGCTATGTCTAAGGCCTTAATAGATCTTTTTTAGACTAGCAGCAACCACATGAAGTTGGCGCAAAAGGATAAGCTGAGAAGATCAAGATGGAGAAGGGCGACATGATCCCAAAATACTTGATGAAGTTCACTCAATGTCGAGATGAACTTGGAAGTGTTAGTGTGGCAGTTTCCCAAGATGATTTGGTGATCCTAGCACGTCTAGGTATTTCTAAGAGCTAGAATAGCTACTAGGACTCGGTGAACGAGAGGGAGAAGCTACCAGTTGTGATTCGACTTGGTACAATAATAGATTCGACGGAATACCAGAAATGGACCTTCAACAAAGACTGATGATGAGGAGACTTGTGCCTTGGATGGAAAGGCAAAGAAATGGAAAGGGAAGGTGTCCCATTCCAAATCGTATTTTGATCAGTTGTGCAAGAAGCGAGACTTTTCAAAGGTAAAATGTTTTCACTGTCATGAGCTTGGACACTATGCTACAAATTTTCCGCACAAGAAGACCACCAATAAGTCCTTAGGAGGAGCGGAAGGTGAAGCATTTGTTTCATAGTTCAAGTTAGATTTCACCCTCATCGCATGCATGGTGTAATCGGTGATGGGTTTTGTGTGGTACTTAGATAGTGGAGCTTCGTTCCATATGACTGGCAACAAAGAACTCTTTAATAACTTGGAGGAGAAGGATCTGCAGATGCACATCGACATGGGAGATGACGATATATATAGCACTACTGACATAGGTACAGTTACCTTTTAGAGGGAGCTAGGTACTCCTCTCACATTAAAAGATGACATGTATGTTCTTGGTTTAAAGAAGAATTTGGTTTTTGTTGCTATGTTGGAAGATCGTGGCTATGATGTGATATTCAGTGAAGGAAAGGTGTTCCTTCGTCACAAATCCATGAGACAGGTGAAGAATATTGGGGTTCAAGTAAAGAACCTCTACAAATTGGATGTATAAGACTATGATGCCTTGATCAGGAAAGCAGAGAAGGTGGAGAGCCAAGACATTGGGGAGTTATGGAACAGGAGATTGGGCCATCTACACCATGGTGCTTTGGAGATCATGCAACATATTTCTACAGGACTTCCAAAGGTTTCAATTGCACAACGAGATACATGCAAAGGGTGTACATTAAGGAAGTATACCAAATCCACCTTTCACAATAAGGAAAGTCGAGAAAAGGTGATCCTTGAGAGAGTTCACTCAGATCTGTGTGGACTGTTATCGATAGCTTCCACAGCAAAACACAGGTATTATGTGATTTTTGTAGATGATTTTTCACACAATTGTTGGATTTTATTCATGTAGAAGAAATATCAAACTTTCTCAAAGTTTTGTGAGTTCAAGGCACTTGTTGAGAAAGATACAGGGAAGAAGGTGAAGGCTCTAAGGAGTGATAATGGTGGATATTATGTCTCTAAAAAATTCAATAACATATGTGCTTCAGAAGGAATTTGAAGAGAATTGATAGCACCTCATAACACACAGCATAATGTGGTTGCGGAAAGGAAGAACAGAACTATTATGGGAGCAACACGAGATATGTTGCATGATTAGGGCCCTCTGTTGCATTTGTGGGTGGAAGCATGCAATCCCACGGTATTTATGGAGAATAGAATTCCTCATCAGATACTTGGAATGAGTACACCAAAGGAATATTTTTCAGGTAAGAGACCAGATGTGTCACATTTTAAATATTTGGGTTCATCAGTTTATTGCCATGTGACCAAAGATGCAAGGAAGAAGCTAGAACCAACATTTGATTTGGGGATATTTTTTGGGTACACTGAACACTCACAACTATCGGGTGTACTTTCTAGCACACAAGATGACAGTGGTCAGAAGAGATGTGAAATTCGATGAAGATAAGGCCATGCAAATTAATCTTGAGAGGGAGCTTCGGTTGCATGTAGTTGAGGAGATCTTGGCTCCAAAAGAAGAACCTCAAGATGTGGAGCAGCCACAAGCAGAGGTGAAGAGATTGGAAGCACCCATTCATGGAGAGACATCTTGAGACATAAGGAAGTGCACCAGAGAGGCTAACAGGTCGTTTCTTGATGCTAGAGAGAATGTGGGAGAACCCATATTAGCATAGGTAGATAAGGCCCCCAAAGCAGTACACTAGCTACATGGCTCTTGTGAGCGAATGTGTAGTGATAGAGCCATCCTCTTTTGAGGAATTAGTTCAGTAACGAGTTTGGGTTGGTGCCATAGTTGAGGAGTATGACTCCATTATCATTTTCAGTGCATTGGAATTTGTCCCAAGACCAAAGGGGAAGTCAATTGTAGGATCCAAGTGGATTTACAAGGTGAAGCAGGAAGCAGATGGGAGTGTAGTTGAAAAACACAAGGACAGGTTTGTGGCCAGAGGGTTCTCTCAGATAGAGGGGATTTATTACGATTATACCTTTACACCAACCGCAAGGTACTCTTCAATAAGATCCATGCTTTCACTTTCAGCGCAGATGGGATGGCATATACATCAAATGGGTGTATTTAAGACAACCTTCCTCATTGGGGTGATTAAGGAAGAGGTTACGTTGAGCATCCGGAAGGTTTTGAGACCTTTGACAGAGAGTCAGATGTGGGCATACTCAAGAGATCATTGTTTGGGTTGAAGAAAGCACCTCATGCTTGGTACACCAGGATCGATAGCTACTTCATTTTGTTGGGCTCACCTAGGGTGAAGAAGATGTGAACCTTTACCATATTGTGGTAGAAGGTAGGCTTTTGATCATTTTACTTTATGTCGATGATTTGATAATGACAAGTGATGAGCATCTCATCAAGTCTTTCAAAGAGTATCTTGCAAGATAATTTGAAATGAAGGACATGGGGCTCTTGCACTATTTCCTGGGATTGGAAACATAGAAAAGAGATGGGGAGTAATTTGTATCTCAGGGAAAGTATGCCAACAAGATTCTTAGGAAGTTCAACATGAAGGGCAACAAACCCATGGAGACTCCTCTAGTAGGAAACTAGAGTAAGGAGGATGCTACTTCAGGCGAAGTAGTAGTTGTTATTGTCTACATGAATCTTTTGGATTCACTCGTGTATTTGGTGAACACACGACCATACATATGCTATGAATTTAACCAACTTAGTCAATGTATGGTTAAGCCTACCAAGATATTTTGGAAGGCAGGCAAGCATGTGTTGAGATACCTTAGAGGCACTACCGAGTTTGGGATATGGTATAGACGAGCAAAGGGAGTGAAGCTTCAAGGCTTCACAGATCCATATTAAGCAAGGAGTCCATCCAACAGGAAGAGCACATCATGGGGCATCTTCAGGATAGGATCTATTGCAATTTCCTGGTACAACATGAAACAAATATCCGTTGCACTTAGTTTAGTAGAGGAAGAGTACATGGGGGTCAGTCAAGAAGAATGTGAGGCCATATGGATGAGGAAGATACTTGTTGGTTTTTTTGGTCAGAATATGGATCCGACAGTAATTTATTTTGATAACAAGAGTTGCATCAAACTCTCGGTTAATTTAGTTTTTCATGACAGGTGAAAGCATATTGATATCCAGTATCACCATATCAAATATTGTGTGCAGAGGCAGATTATGTCATTAGAGTACATTCCCACAAAGAAGAAGGTTGTAGATATATTTACAATGGCACTGTCAAGAAGAAAATTTGAGTTCCACAGAGGCAAGATTGGGGTAGTAGACAATCCCTTTCTTGTTGAGAGGGAATGTTGAAATTGGAAACAAGAAATGGCTTCTAATTTAATTGTCCCTTAATTAAATTAGAAGGAAATTGCAATTTCACATATTATGACAGCTTGTACGAGTTAATTGAGTTAGGAATACTTATTTGGCTCAGTCAATTTGAGTTGAGGGTCAAACTGGAGGCATGTAGAGTTATCTCTAAGTTTTAGGGGGTCCAGTTGCAGTTTTTTTTAGTTGTAATTAGTTAACTCAATTATTTGAGTTCAAATCAGTTTAACTAGTTCTAACTCAGAGATGAGCTAGTGATAGGTCTAGTGAATTAAATATGATTTAATTCACATGCATTGATCAATCATATAACTGATAATTCACTATAAATAGCAGTTACATTCATTTCTACGAAAGTCTCAGTTGAGATTGGAGTTAAAGGGAATAGAACTATCATTTGTATAATTAGAAAATTGTACAAGTCATGCATGAGGTCATCAGGACACCTTGGATTTATTGCGCAATCTATTGATGGGAATTTCCTAATTAATAGGGGCTTGATTAGCCCAGGAATGTGTGAGGAAGGTTGGTCAATTGGGTGCATGGAATTGCTTAAGTATTGGACCAAACTTGCTTAGATAAAAGTGAGATAGTTAGCGGAGTGCAGAGGTTTCTACGGAAGGGAAATATCATTGGATTGTTTCATATTCTTGACTTTATGAAATATACAGATAGCAGGGTTTTTAGCTGAGGCTTTCCCCAGATACATATTTTTGTTGTGTGATTGAATTTTTTTCTCTTTCTTGTTCATGTGATTGTGTGATCGTAATTGGTTTCTGCAATTTGTAGAATTGATTCAGTATTTTGTTTTTGCATATTACAAGATCATTTGAATATATTTGATATTTCTATAGATGAGGACCTTATTTTAACTATTATAGTTAAAAGAAACTTTGAAGACCTTACCAAGAATTTATTTGGTATTGAGTCAGTCAAGTTTTGTAGTTATTAGGACTTAATAATTTGCAATTGTGTAGTGAAGTGGAAAAACTCATGTATTCATGGGCTCAAAAATAGTGTCATGGATTATGTGATTTCTAATATCGCTATTACTGACCAAATATTTATTTTTGACCTCTTAAATGACCATGAGCATGATTCCAATCATAGACTTTTAACCATGACTCTAAAATTTTCCATGCATAAAAGTCATGTGAAAGAAAATTTAGATAATGAAAGGTGCCTAATTTTTCACAAAATTAAAGCTAATATCTTAATAAAGGAATTAAATATGGATTTAAAACTCCTAACTTATAATCACAACATTAGAGACCTCTAGTTAAGGGAATATTAGTGTTAAGTAAGTCATTTTTTGAAGCAATTCCAGTCTATTGGCACACTTTGGTTTCCATTCCTAAGGGTGTCTTGGAGAAAATTAAGAGGATTTATGCTTATTATCAATAGAAAAGTAGCATGGAATGTAGGGGAGCTCACTCGTGTCACTAGGAATTACTAGAAAGGCCTAAAATTTAGTGGGTGGGGAATTATGGACCTTCATTTATTTGGTAACTCACTAGTAGCTAAGTCTCTCTAGTATATTTTCTCAAAGGATATCATGTGGTGTAAATTATTCTCCAAAAATGTATGGCACCTAGCAGCTTGGTGGATTGGATCAAAATTCCATGAAAGTCAACATTCCAAGTGTCAAACCATTGGAAGCTTTCATTGCAATGTTTCTTATCTTAGGCAATCATTTGGCTTGGAAAGTTAATGATGGTTTTGAAGTCTAGATAGGGTCAAATGGCTCTTAAGGTGTAATCAAAATAACTTCCTTGACCAAGACATTATTAATCATCTCCAGTTGTGAGGGCTCTATACATTAATCAAATTTGGGAACATTGAAGACACCTCCTTTTCGTCATAGGGATGGCTTTCAACACAACATATTAGGCATGAATATGTGCAAAAAAATCAGTTGGAAATATTTATAATGGAGCTTAGCAATGCTCATATAAGACTTAGAGAGGGATCTAATGAACTATCCTATGCATGGAAACTTCAAGAAAATGAGTATAATTTAGCTTTGAAATATGAGTCACAACAAAATTTAGGGGTTTTTTTCCATGGATTGAAGGTGGAAGAAAATGTGGAAAGTTCATGCCCCCAAAAATATTATTTTGTTCATTTGGCTTCTTCTTCACAACAATTTTCCAACTAGGGGTAAGCTTAAAAAAAGTGTCAAATGGTGCTCATTATGCAAAGATGGCTTGGAATCTAGTGTTCATCTATCTTATGGTTGTCCTTTCTCAACTCAAGTCTATAAATATTTTTAATTTTCGCCAAATTTAACAAACCTATGGGAAAATTTTGATGTTATGGAAAAATTTGAGCGGTTTGTAAGAAGAGACCTTAAAAAAGTTAGATTAATTCCATTTTTGGTGCTTTGGAGAATTTGGACTACAAGAAATGGAAACATATTTGAAGACAAAATGGTTCCTAATTTCCAAGTGGCTTCTCATGCTTGTAGAAAATCCACATAGATTCAATTGATCTTGTAATATGCTAAAACAAAATATTGAATCTATTCTACAAATTGTGGAAACCAATTATCATTGCACAATCACATAAACAAGAAAGAGAAAGAATTTCAATCGCACAACACAAAGATGTATCTAGGGAAAGCCTCGGCTACAAACCTCGCTATATGTATATTGCATTAATTCAATAATATGAAACAATACAATGCTTCTCTCAGACTTGGGATCTCTTTGCATTATCTCTGACTGTCTCACTCTGATCTGAGCAGGTTTGGTCCAATAATTAACCAATTCCTTGCCCATGTCTGACTAGCCTTTCTCACGCATTCTTGAGGGAATTGAACCCCTATTAATTAGGAAATTCCAACTAATTAATTTCACAATACATACTGATGACCTCATGTATGACATGTACAATTTTCTAATTATACAACTGATAGTGTACTTCCCTTTAACTCCAATCTCAACTGGGTCTTCCTTAGAACTGACATGCAACATATATTTAGAGTGAATTATCACATATCTCATTGATCATTGCATGTGAATTAAATCATATTTCACTAGAAAATTTGGCGGAAATTTCGACGGCCAATTCGTCGCTATTCCGACACATAGTCGTCGCAAGAGCGACAGTTCGAGGGCGGGAAAAACGTGGTTTACCATACCGTCGCAGTTCCGATGCAATTAAAAAGTGTCACACTATCGACATGTTTTCCGTCGCTTCCAAACAAGCGTCACTCTTCCGACGTTTCCCAATCCGTCGCACTTCTGACCTTTGTAAATTGTCGCACTTCCGACGAAATGTGGTCTGACGTTTTGAACGTCGCTCTTCCGACGTCTGTAAACTGTCACAATTACGACGAAATGTGGTCCGACGTTTTGAACGTCGCTCTTCCGACGTTTGTAAACTGTCGCAATTCCAATGCAATGTGGTCCGACGTTTTGGACATCGCTCTTCCGGTTAAATCGTTTTCACCGAATAAATGGTCCGACGTTTTGGACGCGCTCTTCCAACGTCTGTCATTTGTAAATCGTCGCAATTCCAAACGAAATGTGGTCCGGAATTTTGAACGTCGCCCTCGCTTTATAATCGGTCGTTCTTCCAACGTTCGAATCGTTGCAATTCGACGCCACAAGGCGTCGTGTATATGTATGATAGTTCACTTAAAAATGAAACTTTGAAGAGGAAAAACGTTGTTTTGAATATATTATATGAAGTAAAACAAACCATGAAGTCATTACATTTTCAAGTCCAAGATTGGAACCCAAATATCCATCTTAAAAGTGGAAGTCCCACTCCTGCATAATGATAGAAAAATACCCCATGTCACATACAGGGACTTGATATAAAACCTAGTAACGGTCCACATGGAGATTATCGATAATCTGAGAAAGCATCCAAATATGCCCGAGGCATCTATAAGAAAGTGAAATAGCAGTATGTAGAATAGTAAAGCAACAGATAGAGTGCCGACGTCCATTGTTCCAAATACAAATTAAAGTACCCAAAATCCTTGAACAGAGAAAAACCTTAATCATGTGAGGAGTGTGATATGTCCAAAATATAAAAAGACCATCAGACCATATCAATAAACCAGCAACATAGACCAGCATCGCTAGTTTTGAAGGCAGAGTGATAAACATTAATAAAAAAAATTTCACAAGAGAAAAAACGTTGTTTTGAATATATTATATGAAGTAAAACAGTCCATGAAGTCATTACATTTTCACATCTGAAGATTGGAACCCAAATATCCATCCAGAAAGGGGAAGTCCCACCCCAGACAATGATAGAAAAATACCCCATGTCACATACAGGGACATGATATAAAACCCAGTAACGGTCCACATGGAGATTATCGACAATCCGAGAAAGCATCCAAATATGCCCGAGGCATCTATAAGAAAGTGAAATAGCAGTATGTAGAATAGTAAAGCAACAGATAGAGTACCGACGTCCATTGTTCCAAATACAAATTAAATTACCCAAAATCCTTGAATAGAGAAAAACGCTAATCATGTGAGGAGTGTGATATGTCCAAAATATAAAAAGACCATCAGACCATATCAATAAACCAGCAACATAGACCAGCATCGCTAGTTTTGAAGGCAGAGTGATAAACATTAATCATTTTTTTTTCACAAGAGAAAAAACGTTTTTTTGAATATATTATATGAAGTAAAACAGTCCATGAAGTCATTACATTTTCAAATCTGAAGATTGGAACCCAAATATCCATCCAGAAATGTGGAAGTCCCACCCCAGACAGTGATAGAAAAATACCCCATGTCACATAGAGGGACTTGATATAAAACCCAGTAACGGTCCACATGGAGATTATCGACAATCTGAGAAAGCATCCAAATATGCCCGAGGCATCTATAAGAAAGTGAAATAGCAGTATGTAGAATAGTAAAGCAACAGATAGAGTACCAACGTCCATTGTTCCAAACACAAATTAAAGTACCCAAAATCCTTGAACAGAGAAAAACGCTAATCATGTGAGGAGTGTGATATGTCCAAAATATAAAAAGACCATCAGACCATATCAATAAACCAACAACATAGACCAGCATCGCTAGTTTTGAAGGCAGAGTGATAAAAATTAATCATTTTTTTTTCACAAGAGAAAAAACACTGTTTTGAATATATTATATGAAGTAAAACAGTCCATGAAGTCATTACATTTTCACATCTGAAGATTGGAACCCAAATATCCATCCAGAAAAGTGGAAGTCCCACCCCAGACAGTGATAGAAAATACCCCATGTCACATACAGGGACTTGATATAAAACCCAGTAACGGTCCACATGGAGATTATCGACAAATCTGAGAAAGCATCCAAATATGCCCGAGGCATCTATAAGAAAGTGAAATAGCAGTATGTAGAATAGTAAAAGCAATAGATAGAGTACCGATGTCCATTGTTCCAATTCCGACGCAATGTGGTCCGACGTTTTGGATGTCAGCATTTATTTACTTCTGCAATTGCAAAGCAAAAGCAGTTTCAAAGGCTACCTGGCTAATCTTCAGGCTCCGTCTGTAGTTTATAAAATAAACAATAGTAACAATGAAATTATTCAGGTCCCCAGCGGAGTCGCCACTATGTTATCACTCAGATTTTCCTTGAAGTTGTTGAAAGAGGAAAGGGGTCCAAGGTAACCACAAACCAATCTTTTAGGTACAGAATCTAGCCAATCTGTACCCAGAGAGGGCTCTCTCTATAAAATTTAGCTTTGTTTTAGAAAATTTGGGCTAGTTATAAAGTCCAGGGGTTTTATTTGAATTTGGGTGGTGGAATTCGATAGCTAAGGGCAATATTGAGTAATTCAGGCCATTGGGCAATGGAGTCAAAAAAAATGGCTTCACTGGATTAAGTTTATCAACGAAAGATGGTTTTACAGGGCAAGATAGTCAAACATGGAAACAATTATAAATCTTAAAAGAATGAAATGGATTTAAAATGGATGAAAGGAAATTAAGAATCTTTCAACACATTCAAAGAGAGAAAAATGAGTGATTATCAATAAAGAGCATTTAAGTATTCTTTACTAAATAATCAAAATGCTTAAACTAGTAAAACAAGAGCAATTAAGAATTCATTGTTTATAACTAGTTTAGAAGAAAACATTTAGAATAATAATGATTAAAACCAGATTACACTTAAGTACCTTCTGATTTACTCCTTTTCATTAATTATTCAGAAATGAAACACAATGATATAATAAACAGATATAAAAACTTAAAACACAGGATAGAAATGACTTATTGATCCGTAGTTTGACACATGAATCCTGTAAAAAGTCTCTAGCATCAATTCATCAACCAGAAAGCAACAAAGAAATTTCTCCAACAACACTTTATTCCGAAAAAGTCAATGTTACTGCAAAGTATATGAATCCACACTTACTACTCCAATTGATGGAGTATTTATACAAAAAATCATACAAAATATCTCATAACAAATTGAGATATTATCTAGGATAACTAATAAGTATTTTACAACAATATAGAGACATATGGTCTCGTAGATAAGAAAAATGATAACTGATGTTGTGTTGTTTCCTTCTTTTAATAATGTGCTAGAGGCAGGCCCTATGTCTTGGCTTGCTGTTGTCCTCTTCAGTAATTCTATGTTGATTATTTCGTTTCACTGATACTCTTTAACTGCTCTGATACTCTTTGACCTTTGTTCGTCCTTTTTTCCTTTTTATCATGATATACTGTGGTAAATAGGCAAAAATTTATGTAAGGATAATTTTTTACAAAAGTTCCATCATTTCTTCCCACCATTGAACTTCTGGCACTCTGGTCCTTTGCAACTTTCTTAGTATTTCATCAGCCTCAATATATTTGAAGAAATTAGGTTGATTTGGGAACAAATGATTTACTTCATGCTCAAGATAAAATAAATTCTCCAATCTGTCATGAAGGTTTTTCCCTGTAGGAAATGCTGTTGTTGATGAACTGGTTGAAGAACTAGCTTGATTAGTATCATATTTGTCCAATTTTTCAACATAACTATCAAGGTCCATTAGCTTATCTTCTACAACTATAGGACTGGGAAATCCTCTATTTAACAAAATATTCAATCTTTCTCTGAAGGCAATGATTTCTTCTTGCATATCTGAGCGTTCTAAATTCTGTACCAGAGTTATTTTAGTCAAAACTCTCTTTATTTCCAGAATTGTTCCAGTCCTGTCCTGAATACCAATTTTTGCAAGTTGAATCTTAGTCTAAGTATTCAAAAAATGTATAAGTCTATTGGCCTCTTCTGGCATATTTCCCAACTCTTGTCTTGATCTCTCAATCTCATCCAGAGCCAATTTAACTAAGTTATTCTGTTCATCCATTATTTGAATTGAGGACCAAACATCCTTTATTGATTGAATGATATTATCCCAAAGAATTTCATTTACTTCTTTTAAAGGTTTCTCCAATGTGAGATCCTTTTCCAATGCTTTGACTGTTTTTTCTAATTTGTTCACTTCTCTTGTTTTATCAGCAACACTCATTTTTGAAAGATCATATTTATGTTCTAGAGTGGCCAATTGTTCCTTTATTTTGTGAAGCTCTATGGCTTGAAGTTTCATATCTTCCATTGACTTTGTTAATTCATCAGTGTTCAAATTTGCAGTGTTGCTCTGTGACAATTCTGCTGGCTGACCTGTTGTTGTTGTACCTGTCACTACTCCTGTTGTAGATACTAGAATATTTTCCTGCTTATCTTTTAATGCATTCTCAAGCTCTTTTTCAGTTGCAGTAAGTTGCTCATTCAATTTTAAGAGCAAATCCATTAGTTCTTCCTCAGAATTTTGTTTGATGATTTCTGCAGTCTGTGGATGTCTTGAGGCCGGTAACTTTAATTGTTTTCTCAGAGCTGCAATATCATCATCGTTTCTCTTGATCAAAGCTTCAATACCTTTCACATCTTTAGGATTATGACCCAAACCAATGATTATTTCCTCTAAAGTTTTGATTCTATTATCCTTAGCCTGGGAGGAGGATTTTTCAAGCTACAACTGTGTATTAGTATTATCCAAATAATTCTGCAACTTATGGGTCATCATTGATTTATCCATCAGAGTACAATAAATCATCTCACCTGTTTGCTTGTGTAGCTCAATTTGATCTAAAGGATGGATATCCTTTGCTAAGACTTCAAAATTAGTCCTAATGTAATCTGCAGTTGTCTGAGGCTGTTGCACCTTGGGCTTCAAATGGCTCATTAACATCTTATCTCCGTTGGATGTCATAAGCTGACATCAATATTTCTTGATTTTTCAGAGCCATCTTTAAATATTGGTTGTACACTTGAAGTCTAAGTGGATCATTCCTGGCCTTTATATTGATGAATGTTCTTTTGATGTCCGAGGAAGTTTTTACCGGAGGTTTGAAAGAAGATATTTCTGCACTTTGTTGCCTCTGTATTTCCTGTTTTTGAAAATTAGTGGATGTCCCACTACCTGTACCTATTTTCTAACTGTCTTCTCTTCCCTGGATGTCAGGGATTTCCTGAAATGATTCATCTTCTGGAAGGGGAGTTAATTTCTACCTTTTAACATCTTGTTGTTCAGAAGAGCCACCAATAGGAGTAGTTGTTTCAGCCTCTCTCTTTTTGCCCTTTTCTATATTCAGAGGAGTTTGTAAAATAGAAATTTCAGGCTCACTGATCTGAGTAGGAGGAATTTGTCCTTGACCTTGTTCTTTAGAAGTCTCTGGTTGCGCTGTCATTATGAATTTTTCAATTATTTGTATATCAGGCTCCTTTTCTTTTCCTTTAGATTCTAATGCTACTGTACTAATCTCCTGCAAATTTTGTTGTAAAGTCCTGGCTGAAGAAGATCCCTGCACCTGTCCAAAAGATTCTAGGTCAAGTATCTTTTCAAGATCTTTCATTACATTTTCAACATTGACCTGCTCACTATCTTTTTCAACCAATGTCCCTTCTGTCCATTCATCCATATTAGTATATTGTTCTATTTCTGGGATTCTTTGATGGATGTATGGTGACAGTTTATTTTTCATTCTTCTATCATAGATAAAGTTGTTTGGATCATAAGGCACCCAGTAGAAACTCTTTTGTAGTCTGAGATAGTCTTCTAAAATCCTTTCGGCTTCCTTTCCAGCTTCCCTAGAGTTACAAATGAAGGGACCTAATTGGCTCTTGATCCCGAGTTGAGCCTTTTTCTTTGCATTGCAAAAATGAATTATATCTGAATTATTCATCTGCCTGAAATATTCTAATGCAAAGAGTCTCATTGGGACATACTTGGGCAGTTTGAATGGGCATAATTCACATCCATATATCCCGATCTCTGTGTAGTTTTGATATAGGTACCAGTCACCTATCTTGTACTGCTTTGAGAGCTGAAGGATTTTCTTGATTTCATTGTTAATTCTAGGAGGAGAGACTCCTGTCAACAAGGTAGTTGCAGGATGAACAAAAAGGTCGACAAACTCATTATAGGAATAAGGATAATCAGAGGAATTGTGAGTAATGGCAGACCAAAAGATGACTGACCTAGGATTCCCTTTGGCATCAAGTTTCTTAACATAAAAAGGGAAATTTTCTGACTGAAAGTAAATCATGAGATGATATATGATAGAATAATACTTAAATACTCTCTCATTCTCAAATCTCATGAACTGATCATGGATTTTGTCAGCAATATAAGATGCAAAATCGTACTTGACAGCAGGAGGCTGTCCAGGGGTAAAAATGGATAACAATACTAGGGTTAAGTGATCAACATACTCACTAGTATTGAAGCCCATTATGGAAGATATCATGTTTAAAATAAGTCTACCCTCATCAGTAAAGAAAGTATAACCATAAGGGGGAGGGTTTTAGGCTGATGCTCTGGTAACATGAAGGTTTGGCATAGGCGGTTTAACTCTTCATGGGATAACTTAGTAGATTTCTCAAGTAATTCAACCATGGATAGGGGAGTGAGAGCTTGACCAGGTTGGAATTGTAGCATTTCATTTATGGACTAAGCAGTTATTGGGAAAAGGACATTTTGACTTGGGGATAAAAATGCTCGTTGGTTGGGATCATAATTTGCGTAGCAATAATGGATTAACTCAGGAAAAATATGGACTGAGGGGAGAAGGTACATAGGAATATTTGATTCCCAAAGTCCAAAGATGTCAGAACCATTCAAATAATTGTCTCTGCAGCGGCAAAATATTTGAAGAGGATTCTCACTGAGAAGCAAGTCCTTAATTTGAAAATCCATATCGGCTAAAGGCAAATAATCCAAGTCCTTGTGAGGGGCATTGATGGGCATGACATTCAGAGCTACAGGAACTTCCATTTCTGGTTCTTGTGGATTCAGAAATGGAATTTTGGGGTTTTTGTGGAAAAGGGGCACAATTACCAGTTTTGGGAATATAATTGCAGTTCTGGGAACGAAAAAGACCAAACTGAACTTCTTTTCAAACCTTAGTGCAGAATTAAAACTAAAACCAGGATTTTTTACAGAGTTTAGCGGGGAATTGGAATAAATACCTGTTTACGGGAAATGAAACATGTTTAAACAGGTGCTGGTTATGACAGAAGAACCCTAAAATACTCGCCTTCAATTCTCTTCAGCAAGGTAACGGTCAGCAAGCGTTAACAGTTGGTTTTTGAATTTTGTTGCATGGAAGACTGGCTAGCACACGGAACAATGAAAATGACGTAGACGCAATTTGTTTTATTTACAAAGTCAAAAGGGTGGCAGGTTTTGATTGATGACGTCAGCATGTACGATGGTTTCGTCACAGAGGGATAGGAGCAGATCTTTGTTTGGGCCGCTCGCGCAGTGGAAATCCAGACCCGAAAAAGATTAGGGCGAATTTGATAAGAAATTCGCGTCACAACTCTCCCTCCGTACGCCAGCCCAACTTCGGACTCGAAAAAGATTAGGGCGAAATTCATTTGGTTTTCGCGTCACAAAATTGGCCGACGTCAACAGGCTATTTTGGAACGCGAATTTGGTTTGAATTATGGTTTATCACCATTTGAAGTCTGGCGGGCTCGACTTAAGAACAATTTTGTTTGATCCCATGTTATAAAATTTGTGTTGGTTTTCTTTGATAATACACATATTTATAATAAATCATGGGAATACCACACTAGTAAACATGTGGAAAAGCTATATAAATTATTGAGAACAATCATTTTTATGTAAAAATATCCAAATGTGCTTTTGGGAAATAAGAATTCGAGTATTTGGTTCATATTATTTTAAAGGAAAGAGTGAAGTTGGAGCTTCAAAAGATGCAAGCTATTACAAAATGACCTATTCCTAAGAAAATCAAGGTTCTTAGAAGATTTTTTAGACTTACATGATATTTTTGATCATTTGTTAAGAATTATGCATGCATTTCAAGTCCACTCACATATCTCTTGAAGAAAATATCATTTATATGGAATGATGAGGCTACTTTGGCATTCTCTCTTTTAATGGATGCCATGTCTTCTAGACCAACATCGGTTGCACCTACTTTTGGTAAAACATTCACAGTAGAGTGTGAGGCACTAGGACAAGGAATTTACGTAACATTAACACAATAAGGGATATCATTGGCTTTTAAAAGCAAGGAATTCAAAGAAAATATTTGGTGAAATCTACGTATGAAAAATAAATGGAAGCAATATTACATGCAATAAAAAATGAGGATAGTATATCATTGGGAGGTACTTTAAAGTCAAGATATACCATGATAGCATAAAGTATTTTTTGAAGCTATGATTTTCATTAGAAGATTAACAAAAATGAGGAGAAAAAATGCAAAGTTTTAATTTTGAGATAATCTGCAAAAAGCGTAAGGAAAATTTAGTACATGATGCTCTTTCTAAAATAGAAGAGGCCTAAAATTTATATCCAATTACATTTTCTATTCCTAGGTGGCTAGAAGAAGCTTGCCATAATGGAAAAATGACAATATTACTAAACAAAAACTAAAATTTATAAAGGATGGGATGAACTCTATGGAGCATTGGGAGTGAAAGAGAGATATACTTTGGTGAAAATGTAGAATATTTTTATGCACGCAAGCATATTTGAATAAAAAAATATTAAGGGAGTCCCATGTCTCTCTGATGGTAGGACGCAGGGTTCCTTAAAACATCTCAAAGGATCAAAATATATATTTTTGGAAGGAATTAAGAAAGATATTCAAAATTTTGTAAGAGAAGGTCAGGTTTGCATAATAAATAAAAGAGAGATATTAAAATCTCTAGGGTTACTTCAACCATTCCACATACATATTCAAAGACTAGAAGATATATCAATAGACTTTATTACAGGGTTACTGAAATATAAAGGTAAGTATTACATTTTTGTAGTCATTTATATAGACAAATTTTGTAGATTTTTTTTGTAGAGCTCAAAGTACATAAACAACAAGCCAAGTGGCAGAAGTGTCCGTGAAAGAAATTCATAGTCTTCATGTTTTCCTAAAGTAATAGTAACAAGAAAATTTTGGAAATAATTATTTAATATGAGTGGAGAAACACTAGCTGCCATGAGTTCTACATATCAAACACAATCAAATGGTCAAACAAAAATAGTTAACAAATGTTTTTAAGGTTATCTACAATGTTAATCTTTAGAAAAGAAATCTTAATAGATGAAGTGGGTTCCTCAAGGAAGAATGGTAATATGATACTATCATACTACCTATCACACATCTACTAAAATTTCCCCATTTAAGGACCTTTATGGATATCCAACTCCTAGTATCTCTTACTTTTTGCAAGATAAGTCCAAAGTATAGGAAACAGAGTCACATATGGAAAATACTAAAGAAACTTTGAAAATTTATTATGGAAAACCTTCAAATGACATGAAACATGATAAAACAACAAGGGGAACAACATTGAAGTGAAAGATAATTTGAGGAGGGTAATTGGGTATTTTTTAGATTATAGCATTATAAGCAATCTTCATTCAAGAAAAAGAAGAATAAAGAATTAGCTCAAAAATGCAATGTGGAAAAAGTCGAAGTCGGTATTAAATCAGTAAGGGTCCAAAAGTTTAAATACTCGATAAAGTCGGGAGTTTTTTGAAAAAGTCGGCAAAAAGCCGGCAAAACTAAAAAAATACAAAAATATTCATTTTTGGAAAAAATCCTGATTTTAAAAAAAAAAATTAAAAAATTATTAAAGAAACTACCTCACTCAAGATTTTTTCGAAAAAGTCGGCAAAAATTCGCGACTTCGAGGATAAAATCGTGACTTTTTCAGGGATGAAAAAGTCGGCCAATAAATTCGGCTCCAGGAAAAATTCAGGATTTTTTCAAAAAGTCGGGACTTTTTGCCGACTTTTTCCACACTGCAAAACTGTTATGGCCCTAAATAATTATTCATAGGATTGCACAAGTGATATAGAAGTTATATTTTCCTTCTTCTTGCATTCATAAGTTTTTTCATGTATCTTGCCTAAAAAAGGTTTTGGGAAAAAATATGCCAATGTAAATAGAACTTCCAAAATTAGATGAAGAATGAAAGTTGATTCTTGAACCACAAAAAGTTATAGATAAACATTCTGTATCTATTTGACATATAACCATTATGAGGTACCTAATCAAGTGGAAGAATATTCCTCTAGAAGAAGGTACATGGTAAAATGATCAATTCGTGATGAAATACCCACGGCTAAAGGGTTCGTTTGAAGTTTTGACAAAGGTTTTGTTATATGTTTTATATAACGCGTGGTGGAATAGTTTTATTGTTTGTTAAGGTCCCACACAGTCATTAAATTTAAAGGGCAGGTCCGAATTTCAATTAGAAGGGCATATATCTATGTCGCCCTTCCATAATGAAAAGCTTTAAAAAAAAACTTTTCAATTGACCACAATAAATTATTTTTACATTTCATTTTCAGAAAGACAAAACCATCAATCTTTATATTAATAAAAGACTGTTACATATACAACAATGAAGAAGGCTCCATCTTTCATCGCTTAAATATCTCATTGGCAATGTCAACATAAGTCTTGAAGACACTATTATAAGAGTTTGGATACATACCACCGGGATATAGGAGATTCTTATGTGTCATATTGTGTAATGCAATTTTGACTTTGTCTCACAAGGAGCAACAGCATGGAGGTCTGGATTTTTCTTATAGAAATTTTTTATTATTATTTGAAGCGTTGTTTATAGATATGAATACAACAATTAAATTATGAGCATGGTGGACAATTAGTCAAGCTCATGATGCCAAACCATGATGATGTAAGTTTGGAATTTAACATTTTTACATGTTAAAGACAAATAGTCAAAATCACTGACAACTTAGTATGCCATAATTAACAATCATTCCCTGTTCACTTTTGTTAATAGGTTTATGTCACATGATGATGCAGAGGCATTAGGCACTAGCCAGCAATGTAGGAGGTTTTGTCCACATGTTGTGGCTAGGAGGGTTCAAAAACATTTGAGTTGTAACAGCTAGGTGTCAATACCTTAGCTGACTGTATTACTTAGACTAGTTAGAGTTGTAGGAGTCGAACAATTTCAGTTAGTTGAATTATTATAATTAGACCTTTTGATTTCTAGAACGGTCCTCTCAGAGGAACCGAAGAGCCATATGTTATGTATATAAATTGTAATTCCTCAGATGAATAAAAGTAGAGGGGGAAGAGGAGAGTAGAGAGGGGATTTCTGCAATAAACCTCTGTGTGTGAACAATTGTTTCCAGTTAAATGATTTCCAAGCTTAGTTGCCATTGAATTATCTCGAACTGCTAATTGTGAATAATTGTTTAACTGTGAGGCGATTGGGTACTGATAATTCCATTCTTCTGTCTTTGAATTCCTGTAAATTGTTGGCTAACCCTGTGAAATCACCCCACCCGAAGGTGAGGTGTGTGTAGAGAACCGGGGTCATGAACACTATTCAAATATAAAAATCCCGCTTAATAAAGAGACAAGATTGTTGTGCTTTCGGAACCTGACCCGAGGATTGGACATGAGTTAACAAACAAAAGGATAGCGAAACCAGACTTGCACCCGTGGTTAAGCCTTGTACCAAAACCACGAGCGGAATCACAAAAGCGGGTTGCCCATATCGCACCGCTTTTGCGGAGTAGGCGGTATTTCCTATTCGCGAGTGATTCCATAGGGAATGCGACACGTGGCGAAGTGACCCCCGGAAAACCACTGTTTAACCTGCGCCATCGCACGTTAAAGCCCGACATTGGAAGCCGAGCGAAATTGCAAAGATTCGTTGATTTGGAGAAGGGCCATCGGACGGTGGTCGCACGTTGAACTTGCCCAGAGGTTAACTAAGGTGTGCGGAGGATAGCCAGGTACGATACGAGTGTTTGAATGGTTATTGATATATATAGGTGGGGCCGGAGTATAATGAAATTGTTTAATTAAACGATTGGCGGATAATTAGCATAAGTCTGGAGCGTGATTGTTGTAAGGTTGGGTGGTGAAATATAGAGCCGAAAGTTCATTACAAGTTATTTATTTAAAAAGAAACGTGGAGTATAAATACAAAGTGTTGAAAGTTAAACATTGGTTATAAGGCTTGGAGATAATATAAAGTTGGGAATATAAATTAAATTCCAACCATTGTGGATAGTATTTATTTATCAAATTCTACGAATTTGATAAATAAACCCGAAGAAAGAAGAAGTCAATTAAGACTCAGGCTGGAGGAAAAGCATGGGGTAAACCAAGGGAAAATACTGACAGAGCGATTGTAGACACACCAGCTCTCCTTAGGGGTCCAATTTCAGT
Organism: Pinus albicaulis; assembly: GCA_034641835.2. Lineage (NCBI taxonomy): Eukaryota > Viridiplantae > Streptophyta > Pinopsida > Pinales > Pinaceae > Pinus > Pinus albicaulis. The sequence continues at coordinate 964,918,377 of CM076569.1, forward strand.
TTTGTTGCGTCACACGATGATCTCTCTTCTCTGGCATTTACTTGTATTGAAGATCACTATTCTAGGAATAAGGAGTTATTCTCTCCAAAAATAACCCTAGCCAAACATTGACAATGCATCAAGGATATATTTCTATGCTTCATAAGTACATATGTTCTACTTCTAAATCATGTCTTGGAAGTGGTTGTTTTGTTGGAAATTATTCACCAGTTGGTTTCATACCAAAGTCTTTTTCACATTTTCAACATCCAATACATGAAAAAGATAATGGTTTAAAACAACATAAATATTTGAAATTTTGTAAGAATTGTCTGGCACACTTTGAATATGAATTTTGAAGTCAAGTGCATGATGCTGTATAGGATCAAGTGTCATTTTGAATACCAAATGTTTCACAAGAAACTTCTCAACATGCTACCCCGCAGTAAGGATTAAATGACAATATTGCATCAACTATTTCCATAATAAAAGTGCACCTCGGCCATAAGACTAAACAACTACAAATGTTGTAGATCTAACAAGACCACATAATCAAATGTATTCCACAAGGCCAATACTATATGAAAAATGAAAAGGAGTTTGCAACCAAAAATACCTTAGGCAACTAATTCAATTAGATACACCAAACCATCAACAAAAAGGAAAACCAGCCTACTTGGCCCCAATATTTTCAACTGGGTCCTCTAATTCAACCAATAAAAAGGCCAAAACCATAGCATTGAGATACATTTCATTACACCGTCAATAACAATAAAATTTGACTCAGCCATAACCCTTTCCTTTTATTGTTGTGAAAATATTTATGCATTACTCTAATGTGGCTAGTCCATAGGCCAAGTAGACCACTTGGTAACAAATATGTTTCCTTTCACCTTTGAGTTTTCAAATTATGCCTACCAAATCTAAGACATTTAAGAGGGGGAACTAATACAACGTTAAAAAGAAAACCAGAGCACACATCTACAAATTACCTCCTTAGCTACTGTCACACCATCATTAACTATTTTCGGAGAACCATTCTTTCTCTCCAAGACAACATTTTTCCCTTCGCCCCAAGGGTGACTCTGTTGTGACCAGCAACAACCCCCCTTTTATTTACTATTAGTAATAATAGTAAATAAATGAGGACCCTTAGTTAAAAGATCCAAAAAATCAATTACGATTTGTTTGCCTTTTCAAATAAACTTTCTATCATAAACCTATAGAAATCCCTTAGAAAGAATATTTAGAAACATTGAAGCTTATGATAGATTATAATAAAATTGCTCTTAAAACAAGATAGCGCATCCATAACAAAAATAGTATATACAAAAAACGCATTGATCGCAGATCGCATAGCGCAGAAAACAGAAATGATTAACGAATATCTTTTGCGCTCTTATTTATTATGCGCTTTTGCGATTTTGCGCTTTTGCGATGATTTTATTTTGCGATTTTGCGCTTTTGCGATGATTTTATTTTGCGATTTTGCGCTTTTGCGATGATTTTATTTTGTGATTTTGCGCTTTTGCGCTTTTGCGCAATTTCCACTTTTGCGCTATTTTTATGACTGCGATGACTTCATTTTGCGATATTGCGATATTGCGATTTTTTGATATTGCGCAGCAAATCGCAGATCGCAATGTCGCAGATTCATATAGGCGTGCTATCCCAAGGCAATCTTCCCATATGTCAAATCCGTTATGCGATTTAATGATTATATTAAATGATTAGATTGATTATTAATGTGAAATGAGATTGTGTTTAGATTGAAAGTCGTTTCACAATTTAAATATTATATTTCATCCGCTTTCACATTCAAAACAGTCTCATCACCTTTCTTATATCATTACTCTCATTTATTCGTAAAACGCAGGCACGAAGGAGCAGATCACTATACAAAGCTTCCGCTAAACATTATGGGTAAGAAGGAGAAGATCTCAAGTTCTGAGAACAAAGAAATGGCTTCGCTATACGCAGACACCGCCTGTAACAAGGACGCCGGTATATCCACTTGGGAGGGAATGTATAAATTGTTAGAAGATGAAAACCCTGTGGTGATAAAAGTTGCAGCTACAGCAGGTTCAAAGGATACGTCTGAAGCAACCCTTAGAGACTTGGCTTGCTCATTTCTACATAGAATAGCAGCAATACCAACGATTCTCCCATATATAGACATGGTGAGATGGGTGCTGGATAGCACAGATATTTCAGACAGACAATTCAGAACTCCATCGGAAGAGCTAATTGGGTCATTCACCATAGAAGATCTGAGATTAATGTATAAGCTGCCAGAACCTCAGGCAACTTTCAACAGGCAATTTATGGAAGAGTTTGCAAAAGAACACTCAAATTTGGCAGACTGCACAAAGGAGTGGACCAAAAGAAGTGAACCATTGAAGAAGAAAAAACAAGGTATGTACAGCACGGGTTCACTTACCTCTCCTTATTGTTTTACTGCTGCCATGTTATGCAGGCTTTTTGGAAAGCCTGACATAAATATGATATTACCCGAATGGCTTCCTTTGTTGAATGCGGCTGTTAATTCTACAATTGTAGATTGGGCCAAAATCCTATCTGATAATCTCACCACTGCTATTTTTCAATACCGGTCAAAACGAAATGTTTCTCAGCGGGTTTATCCGCCTTTTTATTTATCTGCTTATGTCATGGACGCCATCTGCTATGTCTCTAAATTCCCTATGATGGGCTGGAAATGGACTATCCACGATCCTTTGCCCATTCATGTGTACCATAAAGAACTATGGGAGTCTGAGTTTGTCCCCCATTTTTATCAAATTTGTCATGGAATAATGCTGCCATTGTACAGAACATTGTATAATAAGGATGCCCCGAGGTTATCCTCAGAAACAGAGGTTGATATTCTCCCCGTCGCAAGATGATTTGGAGAAGAATTGTTCACCTATATTAGGGTTTTTGGAAGTTATGCTTCTCCCCATGTTTTACCCTTATATGTTCCAGATAGACTTGTAGCTCGGGAAATTGCTTATCAGACCTGTGGCCAGGGAGGTATAACAAAAGATTTAAAAGACAAGAAAAAGGGAATTTGGCCACAATTTCTCATAAAATGTGGAACATTTTCACTTTTGGATATTGGTCATGCATTTCACAAGATAGGAAACGTTACATGCCTACAGCTGTTCAAATTCTCAAGAAGGTTATTTGACCCAAATGATATTGTTAAGAATTTTACCAATGCGATCAAAGTAAGGGAATTTGTCGGGGAGCAAGATCTTTTTGATGATATGTTCCAAGCAAGAAATTCATTCAAAGAGGTTTTGAATTCAGCTAAAGAGCATCTATCTCCAGAGGATTTTCAGGAATTCAAGCTGTACAGAGAAAGGAGACTAATTCCTATTCCTTTGGATAATCTACGCTTAGAGCCCGCAAGGGAGCAAACTCCTAGTGTTAGTCTTAACGGCAGTTCAAGTACAAGTAAATCCAAATCAAAATCTGACAGAGATTCTGAACACTCCAATAAGTCTAAAGAAAAAGAAGATAAAATGGAAGAATCCATTAAAGATTCTGCACAATTTAGAGAGCTTACTCAACAGCAAATTTTGACTTCTCAACAAACAAATCCTCCTCCACCCAATGTACAGCAACAGCCAGTTACCATTGAGTTAGATAAAGAATGGGAAACCTTTAATCAATTGATTAATGTAGAAGGACAGAATGTGCATACCCCTGTCCAGACAACCAAAGTTTTGAACACAGGAACAAGCAGCACAGCCGCAGTAACAGAGCACATACCAATCACACCCTCCTCTGAAATTGTACTGAATATAGAAGACATTCCTCCTCTGGATGTATTTTATAGCCCAAAATACAAAGCAGTAGTAAAGAGACAAAGGAAAAAGAGAAAAATAGAAAGTGCAATTGCTACTGAACCAGAACAAGTAGATGTTTTGTGGAAAGATCCTGCCACGTAGCCTACTCATAACTTTACCAAGTTATCTCAAATATCAGTGAGCTGTGCTTCTCTAACAATTGATAAAGCAACAGATACAACTATGATGAAAGAAGAACAAGTAAAAGTTCTGCAACAGCAATTGCAACAGGTACAGGCCAATAACGAAGCACAATTGAAACTTGAAGAGTTACAACAACAACTTCAAGAAATGCAAATAGGACATCAAAAAAGCTTAGCTGATAAAGACAAACAAACACAGATTATCCAAGATCAACATAAAGATGATCCTAAGCTTCCGGATTCATTTCAGAAACCATCTCTTTGAACAATCAACTACTGCAACAAGAGGAAGTTTTCTGCCAAAAAATCTTGCAATGGAATTCTTTGTGCCAAGAGAGCGATAAAATCACAAATCATGTCGTAGATTTACGAAATGATTATGATTTGATTAATGAAAAGATCAATGATTATCTGGCATGGCAAAAGACAGAAGAAGGCAGAAAAGCTGGTGCACCCATCATTAATGAGAACCATAAAGAAATACTGTTTAATAATTGGGATGCACAAATCAGAAGGGCAGAAAAGGCAGCAGAGGAGGCATCTACAGCGGAAAACACTCTCACTGATTGTGTAAATGACAATTTACACAAAGCTAACTTGATTTCTGAAACTGTTCCAGGATATCTCCCACAGGAAAATCAACTGCATACAGAATGGAGGCAAAAGGCAGAAGAAAGAGCAAAATCCATCCAAGGGCTAACAAGATTGAATTGGGACTCATACTGGATGTACTTTGTAAAGCCACACAGTCAGCACAGTGCGCTCAATTGTATCATCAATGCTACAGAGAAGATTGCTCCTACGCTTGCCGACTCTGTCTTTTCAGGACAGTTGAATTCTGAAGTCGGTCAACCGCATCTTCTCAAAACTATGCTAGATGCCTGCAAGCTTAAAGATCAAGTTAATAGATAGATAGATTTAGTTTTAATTTCATTGTATTTTAGCCTAGGAAAATGACGGTCATTGAACCGAATCCTTAATTTTTGTAATAAACTATTTTTTAGAGTTAGTTAAGTAGTATTTAAACCCCTCTCATGCATTTAGAGAGGGGTCCTGGATCTTAATATTTTTGGACTTGGAGATTGCATTTCTGTACTCCATTGTCTTATATTTTGGAAAAGGACTGCGATCTGCATTTTCATGCGGAATTATCTTGGAAGTGTTGCATTTCTCGTAATTTTGGCACTTGGTTTTGTATTAGAGTTTATTGGATAGAGTATCGATTGTATTTGAAGTCTTCAAGATGAATATGGTATTTCTCATATCCTCATCTGTCACGTTGATCTCTACTAATGCAATATCTGCTTTAAAATTGCTATCATTTATATGTATATTGGTTTTTTACAACGCTTCCTTTTATATATCATTTCCGAGTATAATTGAAACGTTATTTTTCATAGTTACATGTAAATGGTATACAATGATGAATGAAATATGTTAATATAACTCTGTTTAATTTCTTAAACAGAGTTATCTTTATTTGTTTCTGCACATTTCAATTTAATTAATAATACATTTTCATGGTTATTATTGAATTGGAACAATCTTAAGTTGTATTCACATATAGCTACCCGGGTTAAGGTTAGAATTTCATTATCAGTATTTAGCTTAAATTAGATAGTTTTATTTCAGTTAGTTTAGTCCCATTTCCACCCATCCAATCCAATCCATTTAGTTATAAGGAAACTGGTCCTTTAAATCCAGTCGGAGCCGCCACACCAAACGGAAAAGGAGCTGTCTTCAGGTCCCGACCGGGTGGTTTTCCCCGATGTTTGAAGCAGAGATTTTCTAGGCTTCAACATTTTTGGCGCTAGAAGGAGGGCCTGAAGCTATGAATGGCAAGTAACTATTTATCCACAAGCCATTCTGAGAGCAAAACACCCTCATTAACTTCTTCAATTTCTTCCGAAATTAAAAATCCAAGAGAAGAAATTGCAGAAAATATTCAGACACCCACTACCAAAATCTTAAAACATTCAGACAATCAACATCCTGAGTCTCCTGAAGTTCAAGATCTAATTCATAAATTGAAAGTATTCTCCTTATCTTTAGAAGAGTCTGAAATATCTGAAGGTAGTGTAAGCTCAAAATTTATTCCTTCAAAACCTCTTACTAGGTTGCAAAGTGAAAAACTTGGTATTCCTCCGAAAGAATTTCCTTTACCTAGTAAGGGAAAAACAAAAAGAATTCAATCAGAAATAGAAAGTGATACAAGTTCATCATCTCATATTCAATCACCTGTTTCCGAAAGCACAACTCAACAAAGTGCAGTTGTTTCATCATCATCTCTTCAATCATCATCTCCACAAACATCTTCTCCTCAATTCTCATCAATCTCAACATCATCTATTCCAACCACTTCAATTCAAATACCACCAGTTTCTACTATTCCTCCAATAGTCGTCCCAATAATGGCACAGAGACCATGGTCTACTCCAAGAGCAGTCAACATGGCTGCACCTTTACATGATTTACCAGACAATCCTGGAAAATGGCTTCCAAAGTTTAGCCCAGATCTTAACATTCAAGCTGAAGAACATATCAATAATTTTATGTTGGCTATTAATTTGAATGGAGTCATACATGAAGATGTTGTAGTTAGATTATTCCCATATACTCTTCAGGGAGTAGCAGGATCATGGTATTTTTCATTACCATCGGGATCTATAACAAGTTGGGACATTTTTGCAGATCATTTTTTGACCAAATTTGGAGATGATCGATCAATTGCAACTTTACTCAATGATCTCTCAAATTTGAAAATAGAACCCAAGGAACCTATAAAAGAATTCAATGCTAGATTCAACAAACTCTTGAACAAAATTCATATAGATTCACAACCTAGTGAGCAAGTCAGAATCGAATGGTATATAACTGCCTTACCCTCAAACATAGCAATTTTCGTAGACAGAGTTGCAAAGCCTACATTGGCTGAGAATATGAAAGAAGCTATTGCAGTAGAAAAACGTATCACTTCTCTGGAAAAGAAAAATGCTATTGAAGAAAGGAATTCAAAGAAAGTCAGCTTCAGAGATGATTCAAAGAAAAAGGCCAAAGATCCATATGACATGGAAGGTTTACAGAAAGTTCTTAAAACCATGTCAAATTAAATGATTGAAATTAAAAAACAAGTGGCTGAAACTTCTACCAAGAAACCATTCCGGAATTTTAGAAGAAACCAAGTTGAATCTAAACCTCCTAATATAATCTCTAATGCAGAATCAGAAGAAGAGGAAGAAGAAGAAGATACATCTATAGTATCAGATCAAGAAGACGAAAATGAAGAAATAGCTGAATTAAATGGAATGTGGGATTTTATTCTCCCTAATTCTGATAGTGAAGAAGCTATGCCTGTAAGTACTAGGAGTAAATCTACAGCAAAACCAATGCAAACAGTTCTGAAAAAGAAAATTACAACTCCAAGTACCAAAGACAAACCCACTGTAAAGAAAATTTCTCCATTACCTACTCAAAATCAGCGATCTTCTTCTAATCCTCTCACATCAACAATGAAAACTTTAGTAGTGTCAGATCCTATGGAATACAATATTTTTGAAGACATGAAAAATATTAAAGCCAACATTTCCTTACATGAACTCAGCAAACTGAAACACCAGCAAAAGTTGCTATTGAAAGAATTAAACGCTACACCAATTTCTCCTTTACCAAGCGGTGTAGTTGCAAAAGCAGCAAGAGGAACTGGTAAGCCACCAGATAAGGTAGATGCTACTGATACTGTGCTCATTGGGGAAAAGTCAAATTCTCAAACTCCTCCTTTTGTTTTGACTTATGAGATGTACAATAAAAATCTGCACAATTGTTTGATTGATTCTGGAGCTTCCTCCAATATAATGCCTACTTCTGTTTGTGCTAAATTGAATATTGAACCACAGAAATCAGCAGTTCATATCGTTCAGTTGGATCGCTCTAAAGTCCAAGTGGTAGGAGAAATCAATTCAGTTACTATCAGATTAGCCTCAGATCCTAGGATTGTCCAAAGAATTGATATTCTAATTGTCGATATTCCTGAATTCTATGGATTAATCTTGAGCAGGGACTGGTCTGCGAAACTTAACGGTTATATCTCAACCGATTATTCACACATGTGGCTTTCCTACAAAGGGAAACCAAATCAAATCAAAATTGAACGAGAAAAACATATGATGCACACTGTCACTAAATTTGAACAACCTAATGAACCTGTAGCATTCAACAACAATATTCTTGGAGGCTATTCTGCTGAATCATTCCTTGGAAATTTCAAAGCTCCTCAATCACTGTTTTCTGTAAATACTTTTGTTTCTCAGATAGAAAATTTTTCACAATCTGATTCTTCCAGAATTGTAAATATTTCTGATGTAATTGTAGATAAATCAATAGATAAGTCTTTATTTTGGTCATTAAATTTTGATGGATCGAAATCTAGTGATGGAGCTAGAGCTGGATGCATCCTAATTGATCCAAATGGGGAGAAATCCATGCTGTCATGTAGATTATAATTTGAGTGTACTAACAATACCGCAGAATATGAAGCCTTGGTTCAAGGACTTTATAAAGCTATAGGGTTAGATGTTAAATACTTGAAAGTTTTTGGTGATTCCGAAATTGTCATTAAACAAGTTAGGAATACTATTCATTGCCTTTTAGGACATCTTAAACACTATCAAACCCTAGTACAAGACCTCACCACTCATTTTTTAGCATTCAATATTTCTCCTATTCCCAGAAATCAGAATACATCAGCTGACTTGTTAGCTAATGTTGCATCTAAACTCCTACCTGCTGAAGATTGCAGTCCTGATAGGTTTTCCGTAGAATTGATTTTTCGTCCATCTGTCCCAGATAATGTTACAAATTGGAGAGTATTCTATCATGATCAAGATATTATAAATTTCATGACTTCAGAGAAATCATATGATGAGAAAATTATTGACGAAGATGATCATGATTTACAAATTGCTTCAAAAGGTAATGAAAACCCCATTCCAAAATCTATTGTTAAATTAGAGGATTTATATGACATAAGAGACAGATTCAAGAAAGTTGTTAATACAAAACTTCAAAGTTCTACTTTGAAGTTTGAATTAGTAAATCTTGGTTCTGATTCTAAACCTCAAAACGTTAACTTAGGACTCAATTTAACACCAGAGGAAAGGAATGCATTCATTAAACTGCTGAACAAGTATAAAAACGTTTTTTCTTGGAATTATGATGATCTAAAAACATATGATACTTCGATTATTCAACATACAATTCCAATGCTTCCTGATATTAAACCTGTTCAACAGAAGTTGAGAAAGATCCATCCAAATCTCAAAAGTCAAATCAAATCAGAACTTAATAAACTTTTAAAAGCCAAAATCATTTTTCCAGTCAGGCACTCTAATTGGGTTTCCAATATGGTACCTGTAAGGAAGAAGAATGGTGATATAAGAATCTGTATTGATTTCAGAAATTTAAACAAGGCATGTTTAAAAGACAATTTTCCATTGCCAACCATGGAACAGATACTTCAAAAGGTAGCTGGTTCTGAACTTATGTCCTTTCTTGATGGATTTTCGGGCTATAATCAAGTTTTAGTTCACCCAGATGACAGATTGAAAACAACTTTCAGAACAAAATGGGGAACTTATGCTTATCAGAAAATGCCTTTTGGTCTAATAAATGCAGGAGCAACTTTTCAAAGAGCCATGGATATAGCATTCAAAGGTCTGATCAATAAATCAGTTGTTGTTTATCTTGATGACATAACAGTATTTTCAAAAAAGAGAACCAATCATCTACATGATTTAAAACAAATATTTGAAAAATGTATAAAGTTTGGTATCTCCTTAAATCCCAAGAAATATTTCTTTGCTTTACATGAAGGAAAACTCTTAGGATTTGTTGTGTCAAAAGATGGTATATATATTGATCCAGATAGAGTGAAAGAAATTTCTGATATTTCTTTACCACATAACAAAAAATCCATGCAATCATTTCTTGGACAGATCAATTTTGTTAAAAGATTTATTCCTGATTTTTCTTTAATTGTTTTACATATGCAAAATATGATCAAGAAGAATTCAATATTCAAATGGACACATAAAGAAAAAGAAGCTTTTGATTCAATCAAACAAGCGATCATTAATGCACCAGCATTGAATACCCCAGATTTTTCTAAAGATTTTACTTTGTATACTCTGGCCACTGAAACATCCTATGCAGCTGTTTTAACACAACTCAATGATCAAGAAATCGAAGCACCAATTTCTTTCTTTAGTTCAAATCTGCAAGGAGCTGAGCTTAATTATTCCGATGTTGAAAAACAAGCCTTTGCCGTGTTTAAATCAATCAAACATTTTAGACCTTTTCTCTTGAAAACACATACAAAAATCATTGTCCCATTCTCTGCAGTGAGGCAATTATTAATTCAAAAAGAAGTAGGAGAAAAGAGAGCTAACTGGGTAACAGCCTTGCAAAAATATGATATTGATATTAAACCAGCTAAGATTGTTAGAGGACAAGGTTTTTGCAGATTATTGGCAGGAGCTCATAATATACCAGAAGATCAAGATCCAAATCAAGATATTCAAGTAAGTCAGATAAGTGTTACAAATTCTGGATCTCAGTATGTTGATCTTATCTATTACTTGAAAAATGGGTATGCTCCTTCTAATCTCAGCTATAAGAGTAAACGTGCTTTAAGGTTAAAGGCTATTAAATACCAGATCATTGATAATGTGTTATTTAGAAAAAATTATGATTCAATTTTATTAAGATGTTTGGAAAAGACTGAAGCTGAAAAGATTTTGCAGGAATTGCATGATGGACCAGCAGGAGGTCATTTTGGAGGTGATACCACAGCTCACAAAATAATTCGCGCTGGTTATTACTGGCCTACCCTTTTTAAAGATACGCATGATTACGTTAGGAAGTGCCAAATTTGTCAAACTGCAAGTGGAAGACAAAGGAAACCAGCTTTTCCTTTGCAACCAGTAACTATTGAGCAACCATTCGAACAATGGGGGCTTGACATTATTGGTGAGATAGTACCTCATTCTTTCAAACAGCACAAGTACATCCTTACTGCAACTGATTACTTTACAAAGTGGGTAGAGGCAATCCCATTGAAGGTAGCCAATTTTGATGCAATTATTGATTTCATAGATCAATTCATCATAACCAGGTTTGGTGTACCTCAAGCTCTTGTCTTTGATAATGCATCTTACTTTTCTGGAAATAGTCTAATTGAATTTGCAGTCAAAAGAGGTTTTAAATTAAAATGTTCAGCAAATTATTATCCACAAGGTAATGGTTTGGCTGAATCCACTAATAAAAACCTTATCAAAATCATTAAAAGGACCATTGATAAAAATCAAAAGAATTGGCACAAATCTTTAATCTTTGCGTTATGGGTTGATCGTATCACTGAAAAAGCTTCAATAGGGACTTCACCTTTCAATCTGGTTTATGGAAAAGAAGCTGTGATACCATCAAACTTAACTCTTCCATCATTAGCCCTAGTGCAGTTTATTGAAGAAAATCCATCTTCATCCATTCAATTGAGATATAATCAAATCCTTAAATTAGAAGAAGATAGGGATAAAGCAAAAATTACTCATGAAAAACATCAACAGCTTGTAAAATCTTCTTTTGATGCAAGTTCTACCGGCTCAAAAAATTTGTCAATTGGTGACCTCGTTTTGAAATGGGACAAAGCACACGAAGAAAAAGGTAAACATACCAAATTTCAGAAAATGTGGCTGGGACCATTTCAGATCGTTGACAAGATAAGCTCAAATACATTTATACTCCAAGATCTAACAGGTAAGAGAGAGTCTCTTCCTGTAAATGGGCTTATCCTAAAGAAATTCTTTTCATAAGGAGGTAACCCCTTCGTAAACTGTATATATTTCTTTCTGCAAAGTTTTTGATTGTTTTTGTTTTTACAAATAAAGGTTGTTTATGAGTCTCTGATTGACTGTTTACTATTTGAGAAAATTTCTTCGGAAAAATATTATAAATATTTATTTTGTGTAAATAAGAATTTTTAAAATAATGATCACAGTTTTTGAATAGTTTAAAATAAGATGTTAAACTATGAAAAGATTATTTCAATCATTTACATGATCTTTTGAAAACTTGAGAAGAATGTAAACCATTATAAGTTTATTAAGCAGAGAAAGGTTATCTATCAAAGTAAAGATTTTTCAAAGTTTTGGAACTCAAAAAACTCTGAAAATTGTCATCCATTGATTCTTAAAGATAAAACTATTTCACCCCATCCATTTAAGTTGTGATTTTTTAGAATGTAATTATAAGAAATTATATGAAAATTTAAAGAGATAAGAGGTCTCATTACGAGCCGACTTACCATGTTCATAAGGAGTAATAAAACTGACATTACCAATACTGCATACCAAAACAGGGTAATGGCTTATAAATATAAGACAAGGGGTCTCATCACGAGCCAAATTGTTCAGTTTAATTATAACTAGTGAATGGCATTGTTATTAATTGGCTGCCAAACCAGAACAATGGCTCTTAAGAATAAAAATAAATAAAAGACAAAAACATGAGATAATAGGTCTTATGAATTTATCTTTTAAAAAGTCATAATTTTAATTGGATGGGACAATGAATGGTTAATGGTTTAAAGGTAACCCTGTCGAGACTATAAACGTTTGCTGGCAACAGAGGCAATACCTATGGAAATAGAGTATATTATAAAACCAAAACTTGGAGAGATCCATTTACTTCATTATTAACACCAATCAAAGCTTGATATAACCCAAAATGTTTTTATTTCTTAAAGAACTAGAAAGAAATTATGAGATGATTTTTATTTCTTTTCATAGTGACATTTTATTTGAATTATCCTAAGATAGTTTTCATTATCTTTAAAAACCTTTATTTACTAAAGATAGAATGTTCATTTTATTTTTTCAGAGATAACTGTTTCTTTCAGTGAATCGCCAATTGTTGTGACCAGCAACAACCCCCCTTTTATTTACTATTAGTAATAATACTAAATAAATGAGGACCCTTAGTTAAAAAATCCAAAAAAATCAATTAGGATTTGTTTGCCTTTTCAAATAAAACTTTCTATCATAAACCTATAGAAATCCCTTAGAAAGAATATTTAGAAACACTTAAGTCTATGATGGATTATAATAAAATTTCTCTTGAAACAAGATAGCGCATCCATAACAAAAATAGTATATACAAAAAACGCATTGATCGCAGATCGCATAGCGCAGAAAACAGAAATGATTAACGAATATCTTTTGCGCTCTTATTTATTATGCGCTTTTGCGATTTTGCGCTTTTGCGATGATTTCGTTTTGCGATTGTGCGCTATTGCGATTTTGCGCTATTGCGCTTTTGCGATATGCGCTTTTGCGCTATTGCGCAATTTCCACTTTTGTGCTATTTTTATGACTGCGATGACTTCATTCTGCGATATTGCGACATTGTGATATTGTGAATTTGCGCAGAAAATCGCAGATCGCAATGTCGCAAATCCATATAAGCGCGCTATCCCAAGGCAATCTTCCCATATGTCAAATCCATTATGCGCTTTAATGATTATATTAAATGATTGGATTGATTATTAATGTGAAATGAGATTGTGTTTAGATTGAAAGTCGTTTCACAATTTAAATATTATATTTCATCCGCTTTCATATTCGAAACAGTCTCATCACCTTTCTTATATAATTACTCTCATTTATTCGTAAAACGCAGGCACGAAGGAGCAGACCACTATACAAAGCTTCCGCTAAACATTATGGGTAAGAAGGAGAAGAGCTCAAGTTCTGAGAACAAAGAAATGGCTTCGCTATACGCAGACACCGCCTGTAACAAGGATGCCGGTATATCCACTTGGGAGGGAATGTATAAACTGTTAGAAGATGAAAACCCTGTGGTGATAAAAGTTGCAGCTACAGCAGGTTCAAAGGATACGTCTGAAGCAACCCTTAGAGACTTGGCTTGCTCATTTCTACATAGAATAGCAGCAAGACCAAGGATTCTCCCATATACATACATGGTGAGATGGGTGTTGGATAGCACAGATATTTCAGACAGACAATTCAGAACTCCATCTGAAGAGCTAATTGGGTCATTCACCATAGAAGATATGAGATTAATGTATAAGCTGCCAGAACCTCAGGCAACTTTCAACAAGCAATTTATGGAAGAGTTTGCCAAAGAACACTCAAATTTGGCAGAATTCACAAAGGAGTGGACCAAAAGAAGTGAACCATTGAAGAAGAACAAACAAGGTATGTACAGCACGGGTTCACTTACCTCTCCTTATTGTTTTACTGTTGCCATGTTATGCAGGCTTTTTGGAAAGCCTGACATAAATATGATATTACCCGAATGGATTCCTTTGTTGAATGCAGCTGTTAATTCTACAATTTTAGATTGGGCCAAAATCCTATCTGATAATCTCACCACTGCTATTTTTCATTACCGGTCTAAACGAAATGTCTCCCAGCGGGTTTATCCGCCTTTTTATTTGTCTGCTTATGTCATGGACGCCATCTGCTATGTCTCTAAATTCCCTGTGATGGGCTGGAAATGGACTATCCAGGATCCTCTGCCCATTCATGTGTACCATAAATAACTATGGGAGTTTGAGTTTGTCCCCCATTTTTATCAAATTTGTCATGGAATAATGCTGCCATTGTACAGAGAATTGTATAATAAGGATGCCCCGAGGTTATCCTCAGAAACATAGGTTGATATTCTCCCCGTCGCAAGATGGTTTCGAGAAGAATTGTTCACCTATATTAGGGTTTTTGGAAGTTATGCTTCTCCCCATGTTTTACCCTTATATGTTCCAGATAGACTTGTAGCTCGAGAAATTGCTTATCAGACCTGTGGCCAGGGAGGTATAACAAAAGATTTAAAAGACAAGAAAAAGTGCATTTGGCCACAATTTCCCATAAAATGTGGAACATTTTCACTGTTGGATATTGGTCATGCATTTCACGATATAGGCAATGTTACATGCCTACAGTTGTTCAAATTCTCAAGAAGGTTATTTGACCCAAATGATATTGTTAAGAATTTTACCAATGCGATCAAAGTAAGGGAATTTGTCAGGGAGCAAGATCTTTTTGATGATATGTTCCAAGCAAGAAATTCATTCAAAGAGGTTTTGAATTCAGCTAAAGAGCAGCTATCTCCAGAGGATTTTCAGGAATTCAAGCTGTACAGAGAAAGGAGACTAATTCCTATTCCTTTGGATAATCTACGCTTAGAGCCCGCAAGGGAGCAAACTCCTAGTGTTAGTCTTAACGGTAGTTCAAGTACAGGTAAATCTAAATCAAAATCTGACAGAGATTCTGAACACTCCAATAAGTCTAAAGAAAAGGAAGATAAAATGGAAGAATCCATTAAAGATTCTGCACAATCTAGAGAGCTTACTCAACAGCAAATTTTGACTTCTCAACAAACAAATCCTCCTCCACCCAATGTACAGCAACAGCCAGTTACCATTGAGTTAGATAAAGAATGGGAAACCTTTAATCAATTGATTAATGTAGAAGGACAGCATGTACATACCCCTGTCCAGACAACCAAAGTTTTGAACACAGGAACAAGCAGCACAGCCGCAGTAACAAAGCACATACCAATCACACCCTCCTCTGAAATTGTACTTAATATAGAAGACATTCCTCCTCTGGATGTATTGTATAGCCCAAAATACAAAGCAGTAGTAAAGAGACAAAGGAAAAAGAGAAAAATAGAAAGTGCAATTGCTACTGAAGCAGAACAAGTAGATGTTTTGTGGAAAGATCCTGCCACAGAGCCTACTCATAATCTCACTAAGTTATCTCAAATAAAAGGAGCTTATGCTTCTGCAACAATTGATAAAGCAGTTGAGATACAACTTTTGTTGGATGAAAAAGAAGAACAGATAAAGGCTCTGCAACAGCAATTGCAATAGGTACAGGCCAATAAGGAAGCACAATTAAAACTTGAAGAGTTACAACAACAACTTCAAGAAATGCAAACAGGACATCAAAAAAGTCTGGCTGATAAAGACAAACAAATACAGATTATCCAAGAACAGCATAAAGATGATCCTAAACTTCCAGAATTCATTTCAGAAACCATCTCTTTGAACAATCAACTACTGCAACAAGAGGACTTTTTCTGCCAAAAAATATTGCAATGGAATTCTTTGTGCCAAGAAAGCGATAAAATCACAAATCATGTCGTAGATTTACGAAATGATTATGATTTGATTAATGAAAATATCAATGATTATCTAGCATGGCAAAAGATAGAAGAAGGCAGAAAAGCTGGTGCACCCATCATTAACGAGAACCATAAAGAAATACTGTTTAATAATTGGGATGCACAAATCAGAAGGGCAGAAAGGGCAGCAGAGGAGGCATCTACAACGGCAAACACTCTCACTGATTGTGTAAATGACAATTTACACAAAGCTAACTTGATTTCTGAAACTATTCCAGGTTATCTCCCACAGGTAAATCAATTGCAAGCAGAATGGAGGCAAAAGGCAGAAGAAAGAGCAAAATTCATCCAAGGGCTGACAAGATTAAATTGGGACTCATACTGGATGTACTTGGTAAAGCCACACAATCAGCACAGTGCACTCAATTGTATTATCAATGCTACAGAGAAGATTGCTCCTACGCTTGCCGACTCTGTCTTCTCAGGACAGTTGAATTCAGAAGTCGGTCAACCGCATCTTCTTAAAAGTATGCTAGATGCCTGCAAGATCAAAGATCAAGTTCATAGTTAGATAGATTTAGTTTTAATTTCACTGTATTTTAGCCTAGGAAAAGGACAGTCATTGAACCGAATCCTTATTTTTTGTAATAAACTATTTTTAGAGTTAGTTAAGTAGTATTTAAACCCCTCTCATGCATTTAGAGAGGGGTCCTGGATCTTAATATTTTTGGACTTGGAGATTGCATTTCTGTACTCCATTGTCTTATATATTTTTGAAAAGGATCACATCTCGTGATTTTCATGCGGAATTATCTTTGAAGTGTTGCATTTATGTACCTTGGAATTTGGTTTTGCATTATAGTTACTGGATAGAGTATCAGATTGCATTTGAAGTCATCAAGATGAGCAAGGTATTTCTATCTGTTTACTGTTGATCTCTTTTGTTTTATGATATTCGTTTTAAAATTGCTATCATATATATCTATATTGGTTTTCACAACGTTTCCTTTTATATATCATTTCTGAGTATAATTGAAACGTTATTTTTCATAGTTACATGTAAATGGTATACAATGATGAATGCAATATGTTTATATAACTCTGTTTAATTTCTTAAACAGAGTTATCTTTATTTGTTTCTACATATTTCAATTTAATTAATAATACATTTTCATGGTTATTGTTGAATTGGAACAATCTTAAGTTGTATTCACATATAGCTACCCGGGTTAATGTTAGAATTTCTTTATCAGCATTTAGCTTAAATTAGATAGTTTTATTTTCAGTTAGTTTAGTCCCATTTCCACCCATCCAATCCAATCCATTTAGTTACAAGGAAACTGGTCCTTTAAATCCAGTCGGAGCCACCATACCAAACGGAAAAGGAGTTGCCTTAAGGTCCCGACCGGGTGGTTTTCCCCAATGTTTGAAGCAGAGATTTTTTAGGCTTCAACAGCATCCGACGATCAGTCAGTTTGTTCACACCGCCTGTAAGACAAATTGACAATGCTTTCAGTAAGTGTGCAATTGAATGCCAGACCATATGCCAAAACAACCCTCCATGAAAAAATAAAATAACACATTAAATCGAATATAAGTGGACAAGGAAAGATCCACCGCAATGAAGTTTCACGTGCAGGTGACCTTCCTTTAAACATAATTTTTTCTCTGACCTGCAATTTTTTTGTCACTAAGCCATCCTTGTTGAAGTACAACTCCTTTTCCATAGCTCTTGTATTAACTACCTTCTCTCTGTCGCGTAATCTCAGAGTCCCTCTTCTGCTTGAGCAATTAAAGGAAATGGGTGAAAAAACTGAAAGAGAAGACAATTGTCTGCCATAATTATCAAACATTGCACCCAACTTCTTCCCCTTTCCTTTGTTACCCAATGAGGTAGATGTGGCAATTGTTGTCATACTGCCCAAAGCAGAGGCCATCTTCTCTTATCCTGAATATAGAATTACAAGATCTTCATATTAGTATGAACCTTAAAAACATGACTCCCATTGCTAAAAACCACTTTTAAGTTGTAACAGGAAAACTAAACAACTATCGCAACTTTTGGCAACTTCTGGAGCATTAAGAGAGAAACAACCAAAGATAAATACAACCACAATCCTCATTTTAATGAGACCAGACTATATATTTGCATTAAGATAATAGAAAGAAATCACGACTATATTAAGGCCAGCATAAAACAATCTTTAACCAGTGTCTCTCGCGGCCTTCAGGTTGCCATGCTAGAGGTTGCATATTTTTAATTTAAATTATTGACCTCTCGTGCCCATCTATGAATGCATCCAATGGGATATATACATCAAATTCTCCTTTATATCCCCAAAAACAAATTCCCTACTACAAGAGCACCAGTATTGATGGATCACCCCACACCATCCCACCCACTAGAAACAGTGAAAAAGGAAACTCGAGAAAACTTCTGAAATATCTCAAGATGACTATATGGGTGGTTCTTGTGAATCAACCAACCATTCAGAACATGCTCATCAATCCAAACCATGAGTATTATGTGACAATATTCAAGCAGGCACTGAATCGGATTTCTGAAGCTATGTTAGAGAAACCCTAAACTCTCACTGAAAATAGGTGAAATGTGGCACCACTCAGAGATTGACATGTGCCAATTGGTACAAGTGGTAGACAATTGGAATGCTCAAACAATGAGGTGATGCAGGAATGACATGAGGGAGAAAATATCAGAAAAGCCCCAAATTTGGAGAACTAAAGCTCATCACCAACCTGAGATTGACAACTTTAAATGATGTAACCTATGAAATCGTAAATGGAGAAATCATAGTAACAATAAAGTAACCTATGTAACAATAAAGTCGAATTCATCCTGGGAGTGGTAATGGGAGAAATCATAGTGAACAACAGGAAACATGCAGAGTTGCTTACAATCAAATAGATGAAAAAACACATACAAAAAACCTAGATAATAATCATGAACAAGCTTACTATTGAATTATGAACTGTAAAGGAACTTACAAAATGTGACATTACGAACCTGGTCAAGCGCACAAGCAAAAATATCCTGGACATGACCCTGGTTGACAAGTTGTATTGCTCATGATGCAAGAGGATTTGTACCTGCACCGCCAAGTCAATCAAAATCCATCATTATCTATACAATAAATACAAGTAATTGATGTAGTATTTTTTACTCTAAGATGCATTCTTATGATAATGTTAGAACATATGTTGAAAATGTCAAAACATACCTGAATAAGCTCCTCTTTGTTTCAAGAACAATTAATTGGAGTCGCATGAACTTGGAACAAGCCTCCCACGATTTGAAAGAGTAGCAACTAATTCAATAGTGAATTTTTTATTGCTACGCTAGATCGAGGGAGGTTTGCTCCAAGATTAAATCGCTCCAATAAATTATTCTCTACTAAACAGGGCCAACCACGTGAAGGTGGAAGCTCTTATGGCCCCCCCCCCCCTCACATCACTCTCAATTCCCCAATACCCAATCTATATTTCATTTTTTACTTTCATGAGAATAAAAAAATATATTCAATAACTAATAAAAAAACAATTCAACAAAAAGTATGCAAGGAAACATTGCAATTAATGCTTGACATAAAAATAGTATGATAAATGAGTTTTTTATATAACACAAAAAACGTTCCAAGTATGGTAACGTTTGTCTTATAATAATACAATATTTTACATTATCGAATTTTCTTTTTCTTCTTCCTATTTCTATAGCTCCTATTTACATCATCAATATCATCATGCTCTTCTCCTGTTTCGTGCCTTTCGACCCGCACTGCTGACCTAGTTGCGTAGTCACGATGTCTGGTCTCATCCAGTGACGGGGCATCGCCTACAAAAACAGATAATATTAAATTTTAATTGTCAGCTTTTAAATATCATTGAACTAGTTCGGTAATATTAATAAAAAAAATTGCAATGAGATTATTTACCTGGTGCACCAGTTGTCGCCGCTGACCTAGTTGCGTAGTCACGATGTCTGGTCTCATCCAGTGACGAGGCATCGCCTACAAAAACAGATAATATTAAATTTTAATTGTCATTTTTTAAATATCATTGAACTAGTTCGGTAATATTAATAAAAAAAATTGCAATGAGATTATTTACCTGGTGCACCAGTTGTCGCCGCTGACCTAGTTGCGTAGTCACGATGTCTGGTCTCATCCAGTGACGGGGCATCGCCTACAAAAACAGATAATATTAAATTGTAATTGTCAGTTTTTAAATATCATTGAACTAGTTCGGTAATATTAATAAAAAAAATTGCAATGAAATTATTTACCTGGTGCACCAGTTGTCGTCGTTGGGACTGTTGCCCTATCTTCCTCTCTGGTGGGAAGATCCTCAAGGGAAACATTCTCTGTCATTTAAACAAAAAAATTTATAAGGACAACCATCAAGGTATAATTAGAAAAAATTATAAGTGGAAATTAATTACCATCACGGCCCTCACTGATAGTAGCATTGTCGGCCTGGTCCCCACTACAATGATCAGGTTGCACGTGAGGATCATCTACATCTGGCTCTAAAACTTGGTTATTTGCCTCGTCGGTAGTGCTTCTCCCCTGATTTAAACAAATTTGTTAGACATTAAATTTATGGACGAAAACAAACATATTGAAAGTTTAATGTTTTACCTTATCAGGCATTCTAGATCTTGGGACCTGCCCCAAGCTTCTGCGACCTTCAACTACGGCTTGATAGCCGAAATGGAAAGCGATATTTTTATCTTCCTCTGTAGTTTCTGTTCCGAAGTCATCACCCTACATTACATATGATTGTGTATTTTTAATCATATTTGATAGGATTACAAAAACGCTGGAAGGCGATACAATTAATTATAAGATGTTTAGCTACTTAATTACAATTCTTGCGGCCAATTTCAAGTAGCCGCCCTGGCCTAGCTTGTGATGGCCCTTTTTTTCAATCCTAGCTTTGGTTGCCTTTGAGGTGTCATGCAACCTAGCATCAAAAGATTAAAGTCAGATATGACGTAGCACACTTTTATTTTAGACATAGAGAAAATTAAAGCTATTGAATTAAAGTTGTAATTTACCTTGCGGGTCCAGTTGGAATTTTTCCTTCTTTCTTTGCCCTTTTCTCTTTTCCGTCATGGATGAGTGCTCTCCACTCACTCTCTGGAACTACGAGAGGATGCTCATATCTAGGGTTAAATTTCAATTGCGTCCTATAGGTGTCCCTGGTATATTTCAAATATTTTTCGGCTACCCGAACCACCGCTATTCTGTCAAATGTGCCGACTCCAAAAAGGGCTTCTAGATAATCTAGAAGTTATTTTTTCAGGTTGGAATTCTGGGAATTCCACCCTGTGCGTATGGTTGGGCCAAAAATTACCAACGCATGGCTCTCCAGAAACCTGTAGAACTCATTGTTTCCTACACAGAAAAAAGAAGAAGAAGAAGATATTATCATTAATTTAAAAATAAAAATAATGATAAATATGTTTTAGATAAAGTACATGAAATAGTTAAAATATTAAAATTTACTTGGGAGTTGTACATGCTTTATAGGGACACCTTCATCGTTCACCAACAACGTGCCATTAATGGTCCCTGTGGAGCTGACACGTGTAGCTCCAAGAAACGCAATAATGTAGTTGGCCATATCAGCCTCATCATTGCCAACACGTTCAGCGGTTGGCTGGGTGTCTGCTTGGGCAGGGTGTGTTTCTTGGTTGGCACCTAAAGGAGTAGAAGGTATACGAGAGGGTTGCTGGGAAATCTCTTGCCCTTGTGTCCCACTACCACCAACACCGGGTTCAACAAGTGCCAGAAAATGCTACATACAAAAGAACTTTTTGTTAGTTTAGTCAATGTAAAAATTAAAAATCAAACTATCACAATTCATCTCATGCAGAACAAAAAAAATATCCTTTTGATTTTTTATTATTACCTGATATGTTTCTAGCTGGCTCATAAGTTTTTTTATCCTCTCTTCTGTTTCAGGTGTTTGAGGCGCGTCTATCAAAGTATTAAATTCCGACCTTGCATCTCGTGCCTTTTTCGCAACAAGAACACTGGAGATAGGGATGAAGAAATCTCTTCCTCAAAGAGGGAATCATCAGGCGTACCATGGTTGGGTGTCTGCATATTTGAACAAAATTAATATTATTTCAATTATGTAAATAACTAAAATACCTGAAGATAGAGCAATGCTGGCACTTTACATTTTCTTCCGCTAGCCTCTTTCCACGATCATCCTGTCTCGGGGTTGTTCCTGTATTGCCCTGATCAGTCTGCCACATTGCAATAAAATTATAAATGTAAAAACTTGAAAACAATATCTAACTTGAAAACACAAAATGAAAACTGAAATAATTTCTAATAAGACATCGGAAGACAGAGTTAGAGTTTCAAATATGCCTTGCATTGAATTCAGTCCTGGAAACATGTCATTGCACATTAAGGCACCCAAACAAGAGACGACTTGACAATGAAGACCTTATTGAATATATTGTTGGAGAAACTTCTAGTAAACTTGTTGTGAAGACCTTGAGGACATTTTTGGAGCAACATTGTTGAAGCTGATGGTATAGCATTGTTGGAAACGATCTTGAAGGGCCTTGAAGTGAAGCTTTTGGAGCAACTATTGAAAAATCCTTAGAGCATTTAAGTAAGGCACTTTCTATCTTCCATCACCTTTTTCCTTTCAATATCCTTTAAATGATTTTGTTGATATTTAATTTTTGAAATCACGTTATAATTCCTTGATTATATGTGTTTGGGGACTTTCCCTTTGAAATTACCCAAAAATACCTTGGCAATTTTATCTTCAGGATGCATGTCTGACCCTATTGTTCAATATTTTGATTGATAGTAGTAAACATAGAGAGTTAGGGGGCTCTTGACTTGGTTTGGTTGGGCCATTAGATCCCTAACATCTACTAGGGAGAACCCCCTTTGAGTTGGAGGAGAGCTAGCCCGAAGTGAAAAGAGGTTGGTGAGGTGACAATGGGGCTATTGAATTACACATGGTATCACACTTTAGCTTTAGGACTTTATCTTGAGAAGTGCGAGATTTTGCTATATCAATTCTCAAATTGTTTACAACACTATTGTTAAGAACTAATAAGAAGTGATGTTGAGGGGTTTTTGCGTATAAGAAACAATACCATTTAAAAACTAGGGTTCTCAGTCCTTGGCATTCCTTCACCTGGGCCTAGGGGCACACTAGAATAATTTCACACTAAACCATGCAAAATTAAAAGTAACTTAACAGATCCATAAAGTAACAATAATCATAATTCCTAATTTCCTATTGTACGATATGATGCAAATTATTCAAACATGAAGCAATGAAGACATGCAATGTCTGAATTTCAAGATTGATGAACCAATACAAGAAGTTATAAACTATAACTTTGATTCAATACTCTGTGTCCTAACTCCAAGAAGGAATCTATTTTGTAGTACAGAACATGCATCGTGTATTATCAATTCTTAATTGACAACAACTAAAGGTCATCTACCTCATCAATTCCTTCCCATTTTGTGTTTTTATGTTATATTCCTTATAAAAGTGTCAAATTTCTCTCAAAGTAAGCAACCACTGAATAAAATAAAAAATAGTTGAGATATGATTGAGAAATGGTAATTTATTTCTTGAAAGGATCTTCACAATTTCTTTGGTTGTTTTTCATCTCAAGAAACAAGAAATTACCTAAGAAACTATTGTGATGTAATATAAGAAACAACACGGTGCAATGGCCATTTTCAAAGCCAAATGATGTCCATTGAGGACATGGCCTTTATTTGGTTCTTGTTTCATAGGATTTTCGGGTAGAAATGGAACTTTGTTGTACCATTTCCAGTAGTAAAAAGGGAAAACCTTCTTTTTCCATGGGAAATAATTTACCTTTCCTTTTTCAGGATAATCTAAATCACAAAAAATATGAACTATACTGCACACATTCTTGGATAATGTGAAAGTGGAAAAGGAATACCCTACACAAGTGATGCACACATGTGCATTTGAACACTAATAGATTTTTGTAGTTGAAATGCAATGCTTGTTTTCATTTAAATGTAGGGTTTTTAAAGCAGGGAGAAATAATGGCTGCCAAATTTATAAGCGTTTCTTTGGGAAAAATTTAAATCTTGTATTGGGTGATGAAGATAATAGAGGGTATTGAATCTTGATTCTTGACATCTAGAGAGAACCCTACAGCCTAACACAATCCAATGGAATTGACCAAAAAAAACCAAATAGAGTCAACCCTACTATAGGAGGAAGGGCCTGCAGTAAGAACTTACCATTTTGCAAGAGCTGAGGGCGAATGCTGTGGTTGTTGCAGAGTTGAGGAAGCGGCAATGAGCGAATGCGAGGGCAAATGCTATTACGCAAGGGCGGGGGTGATGCAGGTGAATGTTGATACGCAAGAGGCGAGGGTGAATGTTACGCAAGAGCTCAAGGCGAATGCTGAGGGTGAATGTTGTTCTGCAAGAGCTGAGGGCGAATGCTAAGGGTGAATGCTATTCTGCAAGAGCGGAGGGCGAATGCGCACGTGATATCAGACGTTAATGTAGCACACATGTACATTTGAACACTAATAGATTTTTGTAGTTGAAATGCAATGCTTGTTTTCATTTAAATGTAGGGTTTTTAAAGCGGGGAGAAATAATGGCTGCCAAATTAATAAGCGTTTCTTTGGGAAAAATTTAAATCTTGTATTGGGTGATGAAGATAATAGAGGGTATTGAATCTTGATTCTTGACATCTAGAGAGAACCATACAGCCTAACACAATCCAATAGAATTGACCAAAAAAACCCAAATAGAGTCAACCCTACTATAGGAGGGAGGGCCTGCAGTAAGAACTTACCATTTTGCAAGAGCTGAGGGCGAATGTTGTTCTGCAAGAGCTGAGGATGAACGCTGAGAGTGAATGCTGAGGGAAAATGTTGTTCTGCAATAGCTGAGGGCGAATGTTGAGGGCGAATGTTGTTCTGCAAGAGCGGAGGGCGAATGCGCGCGTGATATCAGACGTTAATGTAGTTATTGCGACAGATACGAAACAATAAAATCATTTTTATGTAGCGCGCATATAAGTTTCGTATTTTTATGTAGCGCGCATATAAGTTTTGTATTTTTATGTAGCACGCATATAAGTTTCGTATTTTTATGTAGCGCGCATATAAGTGTCGTTATACTGAGGACGGAAAAAGCGTCGCTATTGCGACGAGTGCCTCCAAACGTCGCAATTGCGACACTTAGACATTGTGTCGCACTTGCGACGTTTGGAGGTAATCATCGCAATAGCAACGCTTTGGGCCATAGTGTCACAATTGTGACATCTTCCTCCAAACGTCGCAATTGCGACACTTTTCTAAGTGTCGGTATTGCTACATTTTTCTATAAACGTCGGTATAGCGACAGTTTCGGGCGGGATGGAAAAAATTTGGGGAAATTTCCGACATTTGGTCAAAAGCGTCGAAACCAAGTGTCGGAATTTCTGCCAAATGTAGTAGTGTTTAATTCACTGAACCTCTCACTAGCTCATCCATCAGTTAGAACTAGTTAAACTGATTTTAACTCAAATAATTAAGTTAAACAATTACAACTTGAAATAAACTGCAACTGGACCCCCTAAAACTTAAGAGTGAAATCTACATGCCTCCAGTTTGACCCTCAACTCGAATTGAATGATCTAACTAAGTCTTCCCAATTTATTTAACTTGTACAATTTTTCATGTGATGTGGAATTACAAGTTCCTTCTAATTTAATTAAGGTAAAATTAAATTAGAAGCCCCTTCTTGTTACCAATAATACACTCCCTATCAACAAGAAATGGATTGTTTGCTTCCCCGATCTTGCCTCTGTGGAACTCGAATTTTCCTATTGACAGTGTCTTTGTCAAGATGTCTACATCTTTCTCCTCCATGGGAATTTACTCTAATGACGTAATCCTCCTCTGCACACAATATCTGAGATGGTGATACCAGATATCAATATGCTTGGACATGTCATGAAAAACTAGATTAACCGAGACTTTGATGCAACTATGGTTAACACAATAAATCACGGTGAGATCCATCTTCCGACCAAAAAACCAACAAGTATCTTCCTCATCCAGATGACCTCACATGTTGCGTGACCAGCCGCCATGTACTCTACCTATGTTGAACTTAGTGCAACTGATATATGTTTCCTTCTGTGTCAATAAATTGTTGTTGATACAATGTTGAAGATGAGCCCTGATGTGCTCTTCCTGTAGGATGGACTCCCTACCCAATATGCATATGTGAAGCCTTGAAGCTTCACTCCCTCTGCCCGCCTGTACCATAGCCCAAAATTTGTAGTGCCTATGAGGTATCTCAACACATGCTTTCATGCCTTCAAAAAGAGCTTCCAGGTAGGTTTAACCATAGCTAGACTAATATGGTTAACCGCATAGTATATGTATGGTCGTGTGTTCACCAAATACATGAGTGAATCCACAAGATGCATGTAGATGGTAGCATCTACTACTTCACTTAAAATAGAATCCTCCTTCCTCTAGTTTCCTACTAGAGGAGTCTCCATGGGTTTGCTTCCCTCCATGTGGAACTTCCTCAGAATCTCTTTGGCATACTTTCACTGAGATAAAAATAGCTCCCCATCTCTTTGCAAAATTTCCAATCCCAGGAAATAGTGCAAGATCCCTATGTCCTTCATCTCAAATTCTCTTGAAAGATCCTCTTTACAAGTCTTGATGATCTTCTCATCACCTTTTAGTATCAAAACAACGACATAAATTATAATGATCAAAATCTTACCTTCTACCAAAATATGGTAAATTTATTCATCTGCTTCACTCTTGGTGAAGTCCAACCTGGTGAAGTAGTTCTCGATCCTGGTTTATAAGGCATGAGGTGCTTGTTTCATCCCATACAGTGCTCTCTTGAGTCTACACACATGTGACTCTTTGTCGAATGTATCAAAACCTTATGGATGCTCAATGTACACATATTCCTCAATCAATTCATTGATGAAGGTTGCCTTTACATCCATTTGATGTATCTTCCATCCCATTTGCGCTGAGAGTGCAAGGATGGATCTGATTGATGAGTACCTTACAACTGGTGCAAAGGTCTCATCATAATCAATCCCCTCCACCAAAGAGAACCCTCTAGCCACAAATTTGGCCTTGTGTTTCTATACACTCTCATTTCTTTCTTGCTTCACCTTGTAGATCCACCTGGATCCTACAATTAACTTCCCCTCTGATCTTGGGAAAACTTCCCATGCACTATTTCTAATAATAGAGTCATAATCCTTAACCATGGCATCAACCCAAATTGGTTGTTGCGCTGCTTCCTCGAAAGAGGATGGCTCTATATCTACACTCTCGCTCATAAGAGCCATGTAGCCATTGTACCGCTTTGGGGACCTTCTCTGCTTACATTGTGATGTGGGTGCTCCCATATTCTCTCTAGCATCAAGCACCAAACTGTTAGCCTCTCTGGTGTGCTTCCTTCCATCTCGGGATGTCTCTGCATAAGTGGGTGCTTCCACTTTATGTTCCTCTGCTTTTGGATGCTCCACATATTGAGGTTCTTCTTTTGGAGCTAAGAGCTCCTCAACTTCATGCAACTGAAGCTCCCTCTCAAGGGAAATTCGCATGGTCTTCTCTTCATCGAATTTCACATCTATTATAACCATTTTCATCCTGTGCGTTGGCAAGTACACTCGATAATTGTGAGGTGTATCAATGTACCCCACAAATATTTCCAACTCAATTGTTGGCTCTACCTTCTTCCAAGCATCTTTGGTCACATGGAAATAAACTAATGAACCAAAAAATTCAAAATGCACCACATATAGTTTCTTACCTGAAAAATCTTCTTCTAGTGTACTCATCCCAAGTATCCTATAAGGACTTCTTTTCTGCACAAATACTGTTGTGTTGCATGCTTCCGCCCATATATGCAATGGTAGGCCCTGATCATGCAACATCGCTTGTGTTTCTCCCACAATAGTTATGTTCTTCCTTTCTACAACCCCATTATGTTGTGGGTTATGAGGTGCTATCAATTCCTGTCGAATTACTTATGAAGCACATAATTTCTTGAATTTTTTCGAGACATATTCCCCACAATTGTCACTTCTAAGATCCTTCACCTTATTCCATGTATCTTTCTCTACAAGTGATTTGAACTCACAAAACTTTGAGAACGCCTGATATTTCTTCTGCATGAAGAACATCCAACACTTGCATGGAAAATCATCTACAAAAATCACATAATACTTGTGTTTTATTGCGGAGGCTGTCGAGAAAATTCCACACACATCTGAGTGAACTCTCTCAAGGATCATCTTTGCTCGACTTTACTTATAGTGAAAGGTGGCTTTGGTGTACTTCCCCAATGTAGACCCTTTGCATGTATCTCATTGCTCAAGTGCACCCTTGGGAAGTCCTGTAGTAATTTGTTGCATGATATTCAAAGTTCCATGGTGTAGATGGACCAATGTTTTGTGTCATAAATCACCGATGTCTTGGCTATCCACCTTCTCTACTTTCGTTCTCAAGGAAACACAATATTTTACATCCAATTTTTAGAGTTTCTTTACTCGAACCCCAATATTCTTCATCGATCCTGTGGCTTTGTGATGAAGGAAATTCTTTCCTATGATAAATATCACAACATAGCCATGGTCTTCCAACATAGCAACAAAAACCAAATTCTTCTTTAAACCAGGAACATACATGACATCTTTTAATGTGAGAGGATTACTAGACTCCCTCTTAAAGGTAACTGCACCTATGTCGGTAACACTATACCTCCCTTCATCTCCCATATCGATGTGCATTTTGAGATCCTTATCCTCCAAGTTACTAAATAATTATTTGTTGTCGATCATTTGGAATGAATCTCCACTATCAAAGTACCACACATAACCCATCACCGATGACACCATGCATGCAATGAGGGTGAAACCAACTCAAACTGCGAAGCAAGTGCTTCACCCGCTGCTCCTCCTGAGTTCTTCGTTCCCGTCTTCTTGTGTAGACACTTTGTAGCATAGTGTCCAATCTCATGAGAGTGAAAAAATTTTACCTTTGACAAGTCACGCTTCCTACCTGCCTGATTAGAATCTGGTTTGGAATGGGACATATTCCCTTTCCCTTTCTTCGCCTTTCCAACCAAAGAAAAATTCTCTTCATCGTCAGTCTTTGATGAGGATCCATGTATGGTGTTCCACCAAATCTCTTCTTGTACCAAGTCAGATCACAATCGCTCCCACTCTGGCAGCTTCAACAAAGCAGGTGGAGATTAGTATTGCAATGTAGGTTGATATTCAAGGATTGAAGTTGTCATTGTAATAAATCCATATTCTCATATTATTTAATACAAATAGAGGAGGGGTATTTACCATTTGGGTTCCCTAGTAAAAATAGTGTTTTCATTGTGATTGGATGATTGTATGTGATTGCTTGTGTTTCTATTATATGTTTTCCTTTCCACAGATTGAGTAGAAGAAATTTGTGTCTATTGTTTTCAGTCTGAATTAATTAGCAGTTTCAAATTTCGAGTTATTTCTACATGGTATCAGAGCTATTAAATACTACATTGAAAGCATGTTATAGATATTCTCTCAAAGAAATTTCAATTTGCAAAGTTTTTGGTGCACATCACTTTCTTCAATGAAGGAACTTTAGGGCACCTCAAACTTTTGTGCTTGGAAAGATAGGATGGAGGTTGTCCTAGATGACAATGGAGGATTAGAGTACACCAAAAATGATATTCCAAAACCACCATATTTTGATGCACAACTTTCTTAGAGGAAGAAATACACATCATAGATCATGTAATTTTTAATTTGCATCGCAAGGAGATTGCTTTAGAAATGTGGAAAAGTATCACATGTTTATTCTAAAGCAGCAGTGATGTCGAGAAATTGGCATTAATATATAAGCTCAAGAACATTCGAATGGGAAGAAGAAAGATGAATTTTATTTAAATTTTGTTGAATTTAAAGCCTTAGTTGAAAATGAGACTAGAAAGAAAATTAAATCTCTAAGAAGTGATAATGGAGGAGAGTATGTGTCTAATGCCTTCAAAGAGTTATGTGCCAGGGAGGGTATTAGAAGGGATTTTATTGCACCCCATAACCCACAGCAAAATAGGGTTGCAGAGAGGAAAAATAGAAGTATTGTAGGAGTTTCTAGAGCAATGTCGCATGATCAAGGACTGCCACTATACATGTGGGCATAAGCCTTGCAATACAGTTGTTTATTTGTGGAACAAGAGCCCTCGCAAAATTCTTGGAATGATCACACCTGAAGAGGCTTTCCATCATAGTAAATTAAGGTCAAATTTTAATCATGTATATGTTGATTTTCTTTTTCATATATATATAAGCATTTATGGTTCAACAAGAATTTATTTATTTATTCATTTATTTTTAATAATGATTATTAAAATTATCATGGGATAATTGAAGTTTGAAATATATAAATAGAAATATCATACATTTTAAATCTTTTTTTGGAATTATTGTGGATTTATATGGCATAAATGTCTCATGTTACATTGGATCCCAAGTGAAATTAATATTAATTTTCTAGTTGAAGCTTGGGAGCATGATGAGTCTAAGGTCCCTCGCATGAAAGGATTCATTTTTTGGTCAACAAAGAACAATGAATTATATCGCAAATGGATTGGAGGCATGGCCTATTATATAAAAAAGAATTTTTATCGTCACATTTGGCTTTATAAGATTAACTCTTTTTGAATAAGTATATTTAGATAGAAATATCAGACATTAACGATAAGAGGATTTATATAGAAATTTTTCATTTCATGTCTATTAATTCTACTTTTTATAAGAAAAACAATCTAGATAAAAATTTCACCTATACTACCCTAGAACAAGATATTCACACATTAAGGAATGAAATTAATATCCTATTTTTAGGAGACATTAATGATAGAACTGCAACTAACTGTGTTATTTTTCTTAGCAATGATTCCAACCCTAATCTTTTATGGGTAGATGAAAAACTTGTTTTAACTATTATAATCAATATAAACTTTGAATACCTTAACAAGAATTCATTTGGTACTGAGCTAGTCAAGTTTTGTAGTTCTTAAGACCTACTAATTTGCAATTGTGTAGTGAAGTGGCCAAACTCATGTATTCATGGGCTCAACAATAATTTCATGGATTATGTGATTTCTAATATCCCTATTGCTAACTAAATAGTTAATTTTGACCTCTTAAATGACCATGAGCATGATTCCAATTATAGACCTTTAACCCTAACTCTAAACGTTCACATGCATAAAATTCATGTGAAAGAAAATTTTGATAATGAAAGGTGCCTACTTTTTCATAATAGTAAAGCTAATATCTACTTAAAGGATTTAAATATGGATTTAAAACTCCTAAATTATAAGCGCAACGTCAAAGACCTATAATTAATGGAAGATTGATGTTAATTAAGTCAATGTTTGAAGTAATTCCAGTCTATTGGCACACTTTGCTTTCCACTCCTAAGGGCGTCTTGGAGAAAATTAAGAGGATATGTGCTAATTATATATAAAAAAGTAGCGTGGAATATATGGGAGCTTACTGGTCTCACTAGGAATTACTAGCAAGGCCTAAAAATTTAGTGGGTGGGGAATTAAGGACCTTCATTTATTTGGTAACTCATTAGAAGCTAAGCCTCTCTTTAGCATATTTTATCAAAGGATAACATATGGTGTAAAATAATTCTCCAAAAATATATGGAACCTAAAATCTTGGTGGATTGGATCAAAAATCCATGAAATTCAACATTCCAAGTGTTAAACCATTGGAAAAATTTAATTGCAACTTTTATTGTCTTAAGCAATCATTTGGATTGGAAATTTAATGATAGTTTTGAAGTTGAGATAGGGTCAGATGGCTCTTAAGGTGTAATAAAAATATCTTCCTTGACCAATACATTATTAATCATATCCATTTGAGAGAGCTTTATACGTTAATCAAATTTGGGAACACTAAAGACACCTCATTTTGGTCTTAAGGGTGGCTTTCAACACAACATATTGGGCTTGAAGATGTGCTGAAAAATCAGTGGGAATTATTTGTAAAGGAGCTTAGGAATGCTCATATAAGACTTAGAGAGGGCTTAGATGAACTACCAAATGTGTTACACCAATTTTTGGTCATTTAACATGTTACTATTAGATGGACCAAAGTACACCATGTAAGACCAATTTTACCCTAGTAAAATTGCTTTCACTATGAAAAATAATTTAGTAATCCATAATTTATTAAGTTGTTTATGGTCTAAACAGGAAACCCCATGAGGAATAATTGAATAAATCCTTATTTGTTTGATTTTCCTCAAGGGATAATTAATTAAAAAATAGTTTAATTAATATTCTTGGTCATATTTAACCCAAAACGGGAAAATTAATTAGAAAAATCACTATTTATCTTATTATTTTCTAGGAATAATTATTTAAATAATATTCTTTGTTAAATTTGACTAAATCATTATTTATTTAATTACTACTCAACCACATTCTTAAAATAATAAATAAATCATTTATTTATTTATTATTTACAAATAAAGGGATTTGACCAAATTCAAATTCTTTTTCCCTCCAACAAAAATAATAAAATATTCCATAAAAGTTGGATCTAGATTTGGTTAATAATATTTTAATTATGCACCAATATCTAGACTAACTCAATATTTTGTTATAAATAGAAAGGTTTTTCCATTCATTCACTACCTTTTGTTTGGGTTTTCTACACCATCAAGAGAGAGAGATCTTAGATCTGAAGCTCTGAGGACATACAAGAACCCATCCCATTGAGGGGGACTAGTAACATCTTTCTATGTTCCCCTTCCAGGTGTCATAAATACAAAAATTCCTTAAAAACATTATTGTCTCGTCTATTGGATGCATGGAGCGACTCTTGCTTTTATTTGTTGTTTAGTGTCTTTAACTGCATAAATCTAGATTTTAGTAGCATTTATTCTAATCACTAACTGTAGATCTAAGGAAATTGACAACAATCTTTGATGTTAGGGTTGTTTTTTATGCACAACTAATGTGAGATTTTTTCGTACGCTTGTGATTATAATTCACACTAACAGTATGCATGGAAAAGTCAAGGAAAGAGCATAATTTAGCTTTGAAATATGAATCACAAAAAAAAAAAATTGGAGTTTTTTCTATGGAGTGGAGGTGGAAGAAAATGTGGAAAGTTCATGCCCCCAAAAATATTATTTTATTGATTTGGATTCCTCTTCAAAACAATTTTCCAACTAGGGATAGGCTTAAAAATAAAATTTGAAAGGTGTCATATGGTGCTCATTATGCAGAGATACCTTGGAATCTAGTGTTCATCTATCTTGTGCATGTCCTTTCTCAACTCAAGTCTAGAAATATTTTGAATTTTTGACAAATTTAACAAACCTTTGGGACAAAAGTGATGTTATGTAAAATTTGAGTGGTTTGTACGAAGAGACCTTAAACAATTTAGATTAACTCCATTTTTGGTGTTGTAGAAAATCTCTAACATAGTTATAATACCATGTAGAAATTATATCAATGGACTCAATCCGATCATGTAATGTACTAAAAGTAAGATATTGAATCCTTCTACAAAATCTGCAGAATATAAATCACGATCGCTCAATCACATGCTAGTAAGATAAATAATTAAATCAATACACAACACCAGATATTCCTGGGGAAATCAACTGCTCAAAACCCCTCCATCTTTATTGTATAATCAGCCAAGGAATCACGAAACAATACAATGTATTTGTGATACCACAACCTCATATACTCTACCAATTGCTTCACACTGATCTAGGAAAAATTGGACAAACACATAGCCAATTATCAACCTACCTTGCTTATGCAATCCCTAGAGAATTAAACCCCTATTAAATAGAAAATTCAGTCTTCCTTGATTGTGCAATTCATCATGGGATTCCCATGGTTTTATAACTGCACCTGGGCAATTTGCCTAAAATACAATTGTGAGTTTACTAGCCTTGAACCTTTGTCTCAACTGGGTATCCACCAGAATTAGAATGCATGTAGATATAAATAGTGAATCATCAGTTACTTGGTAGATCACTACTAGTGAATTAAATCTATTTTAATTCACTTGATCTTCCACTAGCTCATCAAACAATTAGAACTAGTTAAATTGATTTTAACTCAATTAGTGTGAGTTAATTGATCCCACTCGCACTACACTAGTGCTACAAGAGAAACTGGATCATTTTAATAATAGAATCACTCTACATGCCTATCCTTAGAACCTCAACTCGAAATTCCTGAGCTAACTAAGTCTATCACACTTAGTTAACTATTACAAGTTGTTATGAGATAATATCACAATTAATTTTCCAATTTATTCAATAAATTGGTTGCACACTAATGTATCCATAGGACCCATCACTGTGTGACCTGTGATCCCACACTAGTGTGTGTGTCTCATTTTCTTGTTGAATTTCAACACTCCCTCTCAACAATAAAGGGATTATATGCTACCCCGATCCTACCTCTGTGGTATTCGAATTTTCTCTTCGCAAGTGCCTTCGTCAAGATATCTTCATCCTGATCCTCCATGGGAATGTACTACAACAACATAATGCGCTTTTGAACACAATATCTGAGATGGTGGTATTGGATGTCAATATGCTTGGACCTATCATGGAATACTAGATTAACCGAGAGTTTTATGCAACTCTGACTATCACAATGTATCACCGTCGGATCCATCTGATGACCGAACAAACCAACAAGTATCTTCCTCATTCAGATGGGCTCACATGCAGCCTAACTAGTTGCCATGTACTCTGCCTTGGCTGAACTAAGTGCAACTAATATTTGCTTCCTTTTGTACCAAGAAATTTATGTTGATCCTATGTTGAAGATGCCCCCTGATGTGCTCTTCCTGTCTGATGGACTACCTGCCCAGTCTTCATCGGAGAAGCCTTGAAGCTTCACTCCCTCTATCTGTTTGTACCATAATCCATACTTTGTAGTGCCCCTGAGATATCTCAACACATGCTTCCCTGCCTTCCAAAATAGCTTGGTAAGCTTAACCATAGCTTGACTAAGTTGGTTAACTACGTAGCATATGTTTGGTCATGTGTTCACCAAATACATAAGTGAACCCACAAGCTGTCTGTAAAGAGTAGCATCCACTACCTCACCTGAAGTAGCATCCTCCTTCCTCCAGTTCCTATAAGAGGAGTCTCCATGGGTTTGCTGCCCTCCATGTGGAACTTCCTCAGAATCTCCTTGGCATACTCTCCCTGAGATACAAATAGCTCCCCATCTCTTTGCCATATTTCCAAGCCTAGGAAATAATGCAGGAGCCCCACGTCCTTCATCTCAAACTCTCTTGCAAGATCCTCTTTGCAATAATTTATGAGTTTCTCATCACATGTTGGTATAAGATCATCTACATAAAGTACAATAATCAAAAGCTTACTGTCAACCACATTATCATATAGGTTTTCATCCACTTCACTCTTTATGAAGCCCAACCCGGTGAAATAGTTGTCGGTCCTGGTGTACCAAGCACGAGGTGCTTGCTTCAGCCCATACAGTGCTCTCTTGAGTCTGCACACATGTGACTCCCTGTCAAAAGTCTCAAAACCTTCTGGCTTCTCAATGTACACTTATTCCTCAATAAATCCATTGAGAAAGGTTGTATTTACATCCATTTGATGTATCTACCATCCCATTTTCACTAAGAGTGAAAGGATAGATATAATCGATGAGTACCTTGCAACTGATGCAAAATTTTCCTCATAGCCAATCCCCTCTACCTGTGAGAATCCCCGGGCCACAAATATAGCCTTGCATTTATCCACACTCCCATCTACTGCCTGCTTCACCTTGTAGATCCACATGGATCCAACCACGAACTTCCCCACTGGCCTTGGGACCACTTCCCATGCACTGTTTCTTATAATGGATTCATACTCCTCAACCATGACATCAACCCATGTTGGTTGCTGCACTGATTCCTAAAAATTTTATGGTTCTATCACAATACATTCACTCATAAGATCCTTGTATCCATGTACTTGTTTGG
The DNA here is from genome assembly GCA_034641835.2 of Pinus albicaulis. Taxonomy (NCBI): domain Eukaryota; kingdom Viridiplantae; phylum Streptophyta; class Pinopsida; order Pinales; family Pinaceae; genus Pinus; species Pinus albicaulis. Next base: position 964,954,636 of record CM076569.1, read on the forward strand.
GGACCTTCTCTTCCTGCCTTGTGATATAGGTGCTCCTACATGCTCTATCACATCTAACATCAATCTGTCAGCCTCTCTGGTGTGCTTCCTACCATTTCTGGTGGATGGCTCTGCATAAGTGGTTTCTGCCACTCCATGATCCTCATCTTTTGGTTTCTACACATCTTTAGGTTCATCCTTTGGAACTAAGAGTTCCTCATCTCCATGCAAGTAAAGCTCCCTCTCAAGGGAAAATCGCATGGATTTATTCTCATCAAATTTAACATCTCTCCTAACAATTGTCATCCTGTTAGCCGGAAAATACACCCGATATTTGTGGGTAGTATCAGTGTACCCCACAAATATCCCGACCTCTGTTGCTGGTTCTAGCTTATTCCTAGCATCTTTGGTCACATGGAAATAGACAGATGAGCCAAAAAATTTAAAATATGAAACATACGGTTTCTCACTTGAAAAATCCTCCTCTGGTGTACTCATGTCAAGTATCTGATGAGGAATTTGGTTCTGCAAAAATAATGTTGTGTTGCATACCTCTGCCCATAGATGCAATGGTAGGCCATGATCATGTAACATAGCTCCTGCTGCTCCCACAATTGATATATTTTTTTCTTTCTGCAACCCCATTTTTTTGTGTTTTATGAGGTGAAATCAATTCTCTCTGAATTCCTTCTTTGGCATAGAAGTTCTTTAATTCATTAGAGATATAATCACCACCATTGTCGCTCCTTAGAGCCTTCACATTCTTCCTTGTATATTTCTCTACCAATGCTTTTAACTCACAAAAATTGGAGAACACCTAATATTTCTTCTGTGAAAAGAAGATCCAACACTTTCTAGAAAAATCATAAAAAAAAACACATAATACATGTGCTTTGCTATGGATGACATAGAGAATGGTCCACACATGTTTGAGTGAACTCTCTCAAGCATTTTCACTGCTCAGTACTCCTTATCATAGAAGGTGGCCTTAGTATACTTCCCCATGGTACATCCCTTGCATGTGTCTATCTGTGCAAGAGTACCCTTTGGAAGACCTATATAAATCTGTTGTATGATCCTCTAAGAACTGTGGTGTAGATGGCCCAATCTCCTGTGCCATAACTCACATGTATCTCGGCTCACCACCTTTCATGCTTTACTTCTCAATGTTGTGCAGCCATCTACATCAAGTTTGTAGAGGTTCTTCACATGAACCCCAATCCTCTTTACATGTGGTTGTTAGTCAAGGTTGTCATTGATGTCAATATGGCATTGTTCGTGATGGAAAATTCTTGTGAGCTGTGATGTTGCCCTAGATGCCCTTTGATCATAGTGCACTAGATGTCCTTGAACTAAAATCATGATGATATCCTTAACCTCATGCATATTATGCTCCTGGTGATACATGCCATAACTTTTGAGACGTTTGCCTCTCCTTATACAGACGCTAAGCTAGAATAAACCTTGTTGTGTTTATCAAACCCTAGACTACATGAAACCCTAGCTAAAACCCTAACCCTAATATGACATTTGAGAGATAACCAAAATGAAGAAATTTACCAAAGAAAAAAAGGGGACTGAAATCACTAGACATATATATATATATAAACATATATGTTATATTTATATGATATAAAACATTAAAATATTTCGAACATATACATATTACGCAACGGTGAGCATACCACGTCAAACTCATAATCCATTCAGATTGCATATGCTCCATATTACATCAGATCTCCATATTAATAATTCACTGAATCGAATTACGTTGGACAGAGCACACTGGATGTATCCACGTTGGCAAACTGCATTGAATTAATTCCTCGCTGGACATATTACACTCATAAGTCGTCCCCACCAGAAATGTTGGCTCACTGATGACAAGCAATGACAAGCAATCACAGTATATATTCACGCTATGATTTTTTCGAACTTGATGAGGACAGAAAAAGAAATATATATATATATATATATATATATATATATATATATATATATATATATATATATATATATATATATATATATATATATATATGTATGTATGTATGTATATATATATATGTATGTATGTATGTATGTATGTATGTATGTATGTATGTATGTATGTATGTATGTATGTATGTATGTATGTATGTATGTATATCGAGAAGCACAGTTCACATCTCGTGAACTCTAGAAGCGTTCTGGGCGTAGAAATTATAAATTCGAGGATGTGTGAAGAATTCTTTGATGCGGATCTGTAAGTAAATATTATTTTCAATCTGCTGTAAAAACTAAGTTTCAGTCACCGAATCAGGTCCGTACCTGAGGTTGGACAATACTTGTTGGAGCTCAGTTTATTGACCAGAAAATAGGGATGGATATGCTTACAATGGTGTCAAGTCTGATAGTGAAGCTTAGATTGCAGAAGAACAATCATAAATACCGTGATTTATTTTTATTGTGACTCAAGAAGCATATTTTCCAAACTCTCCGAGTCTGTGGAAAATTATTTGTAAAGGTGTGATCTCTGAGCATCCTGAAGCACAATTTATCAAGAGACCTGTGATACACCCAGAACTGTGCGGATCTATTGCATATGTATTAAACCTGTGATTATCGAACGTGTGGAAACATCCTTGGATTGATGGCTAGTATCTGAAGAATATACATAAGACACTGAGCTCGAATTTGACAGTGTGAAAATATTTCTAGCTCGGTATTACAACTCAAAACTTGACAGCAACCCTGTGGAATTGCAGTGACTTGAGGAGCTTGAATCTGCACCTTCCTGTAGCTTAAATTTGCGGTTGCATTCTTGAACTTAACCACAGACTTGTGGATAATATCCAAGGCTCGGAGATATCCTTGAAAAACAATCCTCACCTTGGATTTGTGACAGGGTGTGGGTAATTTTCCTGTTGGAAGCTCATTTCAGAGGCTCGAGCCACCTGTAGCTTACCATTGCGTTGTAGACAGTTTCACCTCAGGCTTGAACAACTATTTTCGGAAGATAGTCTAGCCCAGAAATTCAGTCTTCTTGAGTTATCATTAGATCATCTATCACTGTCATAGACATCATCACTTGGAGCAGGTCCTATTGACTTTGAAAGTCGGTTTAAATAATTGTTTTGAGTAAATATTTGAAGTTATCTTTTGAAAAGGCATCAGTGTAGAAATTTTTGTGAGCATCTTGAAGCAGTACATCAGTCATAGTTTGGAGAAGTCCTTTACGACGATTTGGGCTGTGATTGATACATCTTGAAGAGAAGACTTGTTTTATACCTTTAAAGCATTCCTTGACTGGTTGAAGAAATAATTTGGAAAACTTTGTTGAGGAACTGTAGTGGAGCAGACCTTGGGTTTGAACTAGTTTGAAGTAATCTTGAAGGAGGGTTGATTTTGTAGATATTTATGGAGCATACTTAGAGCAACCTTTGAGGACAGGCAAGATAATTGGAGCATTGGAGAACTTTTTGAAGCAACATATTGAAGATTTGTGAAGAATATTGGAGACATGATGCGGTGTTGAAGTCATCATGAGGTGACTTTTGGAGATCTTTGTTTGGGTAATATGAAGAGTAGTGGTGACACCTTCTAAGAGGACAAGTGTAGATTCAGAAGTGTCCTTAGACACATAACTTTATTGATCATGGAAAAATATTACATAGCAAATTACAGGAGTTTACAAACGTAAACTCTCCCTACTATGAAATTAGGAAACTAACCTATTTATAAGCTCTATGTTCTAACTTAATCTAGTTATGGATCACTTGGAGAACCAACAAGTGTCCATTTACAATAAATGATCTTCTAACCATTCTACTAACTTTATTCCTATTTTAGAGCCTAGGAAACGACTATATTCTAGAGTCCTATTTTTACTAACAAAATACTATTTCTAAGTATCTCTAATATTTATAAAATATTCTAATTTAATAAACATATTTATCCTAACTTTACATTATTTAATTTATGTATTTTTGGATTTATAATTGCCTTTATGAAAGAGGCAGTTGAACGAGGGAGTACACCAGTGTCAAACTCCTACACCTGAAGGGGGGGAGTTCAGGAATACTTTCCAAGAGAAGTGTCTCTCCTTTCAGCTGACAAAGGGGGGAAAATGTCAATGAAATTGACAGTGGTTGTCAGACTGAAAGTCTCGACAAAACCAGAAAAAGCAGCCAGTGGGCATCTTCAACAGCCAATGGGCATCAACAAATTTTCCAGTGGGCAGTCGGCAGCAAAGAAGCAGTGAACATTTTTCAGCACAGCAAAAGCAACAGTGAGTTGTTTTTGACATCATCAGCCAGTGTGCTTTGAACAAATTTTGTCAGTGAACAAAGGATGTTGATTTCATGCAAAGGACAGATGGATCCTTTTGCAACTTGGCACTTGATGGAGTTGCCAAGCGAAATTCAGAGATGAATCAGACATACAGCTGACTCATGGTCTCTTCAAATTGCAATTTTTCAGCATCCAGCCATGGCGGTTTTTCAGGCAATGTTTTTTGAGGATCAACATGAGAACTTGGAAGATGGTTCCTCGTTCTTATTTTGGATTTTTCATTGAAGGGGGGAATTTTAGCCTCTCTCAAATAACAATAATAAATCCAAAATAATAAATTAATTAATTAAATATTCCAAGTTAGGAATATGTGCCTAACTCTTGGGTTGTTCCTCAAATATTGGAGTTTGTTTAGGAACTCCTATCTTGGTGGGTTTTTGGTGAGAAATTATCTCAACCAAAGGAGTCTAAGATAGCTCGGACTATCTTAAGACATTTTCTCTCATCTATTTAAATTGTAAACTAAATTCTTTTAAAAAGAGAGAATGATGAAAATGCCATGAGGCTGAAGCCTCTTTTCCACCATTGTTTTGTCTGGTTTTGTATCTTTGATTTCTGCAATCTGCTTCTGAGTTAATTTCATTTCTAACAACAAGGTTGTCATTGATGAAGTGATGTGGATGCTAAGTGTGACAGAGCTTGTTGAAGAAGACTGTAGAAATTATATAACTAATGCGTTATACATCCAATATTCTCCTGATCACACACTATTTGAATTCATGCATAATACAGAATCTCTTCTACTATTGATCATTACTTGTGGAAATTAAATCAATTGCATGCACACATTGAAACCATAAAAATTCACACATATGAACACAGTGTTTTAACGGGAAAGCCTGAAGCTAAAAACCCCAACTATCTGTATATAATATATGTCATAGAGATCATGTAACAATCCTCATACAAAGCTGATCATGTCAAGCTCTCAATACAATACAATCGCTACACACTAATCAGGCCCGATCTAGCAAATCCATGCACTGATCTTTGCCACCAGCTAGCCTGCCTCTACTGCACAATCCCTGCTGAATATTGGCTTTGAATGAACTCGAATTGGTCCAGCCTTTCTCACGCAATCCTAATTGGCATCTCCAATCACTGTGTGTTGCAAATCATGCAACACTATAGTCACAACTGATAGTCAACCTGCTCTTTCACCTACCTCTCCACTGGTCTCCACTGAAACTGTCCATGCACTGTAGTTAACTGATGTATTATTCAGTTGATTAATGAGTTAATATTTATTGAATTAATTAATAATTAATTCACACCACTCTCACTAGTGTATCAATCAGTTAGACTAGATACAACTAGCTCAATTGTTTCTAACTGAGTTAAACTGAACACAACTCCACCAACTACTTCTACAACTCCACCAAACTCCGTCACATGAGTTCTAACTGAAGTCTCCATGCAATAGCTCCACTTAACCCTCAGGAATAGCGTAATTCCTTCTGTCAGCTCCTGTGCCACATCTGTGCACTTAACTGAAGTGCTCCAAGAGAATAAGATAATGTTTAGATTCCAAATATTATTAAGAGCTAATAATATTCGACATATCTATTTTTAGACTGGCAATCTAAAAATAGATTCCGCCCAATATGTCTAAAAATAGAAGTCCATCTATTTTCCAACTTGACCAACCATCCACAAATAGCATCCTGCAACTCATAGAATATGATCGACATGTCTAAAAATAGACTTGCGCCAAAAATAGCCTGCGGGCCCACTTAGTGAAGGCGACTCTTTTCACTAAGCTCATCATCTTGTTGCAAACTCAACAAAGACTTTGGGAGCTGTGAAGAATAACCAAAAACATATTTTGACGAAGTGAAGTTGAGGGTTGGAGGCCAAGAGGTTAGAGCCTCATAGAGACAAGGTCGGTGCCTTGGAAGATATGGTTGGAGCCCTAGAGGATAGGAGTCCTCAAGAGACCAGGTTGGACCCTGTACCAGATATAGGGTTGGAGCCCATGAGGTTGGTGCCTCAGAATTGACAAGGTTGGAGCCTTGGAAGTCCAAGTCGGTGCTTGGAAAATACAGGTTGGAGCCTAGGAGATTGAAGATTTGTGTCTTCATCTAGGGTTGGATCCCTACATATATTGTACTTGATTTATTGTAAAGAAGAAATTAATAAAATCATTTATTCTTACTATTCATTTTGTGTTCTAAATATAAGTGATCTAACCGGTAAAAATAACAATTGAAAAGAAACACTGATTCACCCCCCTCTCAGTATTTCCAACAATTGGTGTCAGAGCCAGTACCTTCACTCAAATCCTAACAGGTTGAAGGTTGACCATTAGAACACAAATGGCAAAGCCAAGAAAGAAAGTCTCAAATCCTCCTAAAGACATGTCTTCCTCAACCATTGAAATTGAAGTAAATCAATTTGCGAAGGCTCCATTGTTCAATGGAAACTTTGATATATGGGTGGCAAGAATGAGGAATTTCTTGAAGACTCAAGGAATTGAAGTTTGGAAATCAGTGATTACTAATGACACGATGGACAAAGAATCCAAGGAGTACAATACAAGAGCAATGAAGGCAATTTTGAATGGGTTACCAAATTCTGTGAAGGCCAATTTTGAAAAATGTTCGTCAACAAAAGTCATATGGGACAAACTTCATGATCTTCACTCAAAAGAAGCGTTGACAATTATCTCTAGTCAAGAAGATGATGGAAAATAAGAAAGAATTCTAGAATTTTTCAAGGAAGCTAAAGATAAAAGAGATGACAACAAGAGTAAAGAAGACCTAGAAGATGAAGAGAACAAAGAAGACTTTGAAGAAGATCTCCTGAATAAACTTATGGCTTCCATGGAAGAGATTAACAATTTGAAAAAGGAAAATGAGGAACTTAAGAAGAAAGCGCAAGATGGTAACCAAGACAATACAAGGAAGGAAGTTGACTTTGTTAAGCTTCAAGTACAAGAAAGAGATGAGGAGCTCTCCAAACATAAAGAGGAATTTCATCAAAATAAAAGAAAGCATCATGAAGAAATCGTATCTATGAAAAATCAATTGGATAAGGCAAAGAAAAGGGAAGAAACTTTGTCAAGCCACCTTGAACAAAGACTTAAGAGCTTGAACAATCTTGAAGCAAAGATTGGTCGATACAAGGAAGAGGTCTCCTCTCTTATATCTCAACTAGAAGAAGCAAGGAAACAAGCGCAAGGAGCTGAGAAGGTGATGGAAACTTTGGCATTCATAGAAGGACAAGCTAATGAAGCTGAAAAGGAGAGAAACACCATGATATGCCAACTAGACGAAAAGGATGAAGAAATATTGAAACTAAAATCAGACATCAATCTTCTCAAGGCTGAAACATGTGAAGCTACAAGAATAAAAGAAGAAATGGAGAGCATTCTAGCAAAGGAGAATGAAGAAGTCTTCATAATGAAATCAAATATCATCTCCCTTAAAATCAAAGCACATGAAGCAACAAGGATGATGGAAGAAATGAAGAAGCAACTACTTATGAAAGATGAAGATTGTGAAAATTTGAAAGGAGAAATTGTCTTTCTTGAAAAGGAATTTGAATTGCTAAATAAAAACTTGAAAAGCTCTCAAACCCTAGATGACATCCTAAGTTAGCAAAGGTCTCCCCTTGATAAATCAGGTCTTGGATATGTAGTTGAATTCTCAAGCAATAATGATAATGCTTCAAACAACAAAGATGTGAGGAACCTAGAAAGAAATGTTGATGCTCCCAGTTCCAACAAAGGCAAGGAGAAGAATCAAGACAACAACGGAAGAAATTCTACTCTAAGGAGATTTACAGATGATGTCAAGAATACAAAAGGCAATGAATATCATGAAAGAATTCCAAGGCAAAAATACTTTAGAATTACTTCAAGGAACTCTTCATCTCCCATGTACCAAGGTATATTTCTTGGTTATTGCTATTTTTGTACAAATTTTGGGCACATGGAAAAGGATTGTAGGGCATACCACAAGGGAAAATTTAATGATCCCTGTCAATCTCGTAGAAGCATTCTTGTAAGAATAAATCATGCATCCTCATTTATGATCAGAAAGGAATGTTTCAATTTCCATAAAGTTGGACATATGACTCATGATTGTAACTTGACTTGGGTCCCTAAACAAGCTAAAACTATGACAACCAAGCTAGAGAAGAAACTTACACAAGTGTGGAAAAGGAAGAAAATTGGATCTGAAAGTCTCTTGAACACTCCAACCAATAACACTTGTTGATTTGATGAAGACATCATTGGCAGATATGATGGTACAAGGTTTAATGATGAATTTCTGCCAAGAAAAATACTATGCATATTGTTAGGGGGAGCTTGTGATTCTTAACCATTCTTGCAAAGGCTATCCATGAATGGGCCCTATGAAAACCTTGATGAGCCACACTTGAGTGGTCATCCTTTGATAGATCATCTCTTGGGAACAAATTCATTGAAGAACATGATCCCTTATTCATCCAATGAACTGGTTTTTTCTTCCACATGTTCACAAGGTAGCAATTTTTTCGTGAGCTAGAATATTTTATGCAGGCAGGAGAATTTGGTTCACCACATGAAGAAATGTAAACACATCTATCATGAACCACATTTCCAAAAGCAAGAGCACCATAACTGGGGGGGGCAACATATCTTTGCAGAACTACTATTGATGAAGAAATATGATGAAACGAAGCAACTTGATAGGGGGAGTAGTTGGGTATCCTTTTTGCCATTGATGTCAAAGGGGGAGAGAATGTTGGAAGGGAAATAATATTTCCATCAATGACAAAGGGGGAGATTGTTAGTCAAGGTTGTCATTGATGTCAATATGGCATTTTTCGTGATGGAAAATTCTTGTGAGCTATGATGTTGCCCTAGATGCCCTTTGATCATAGTGCCCTAGATGTCCTTGAACTAAAATCATGATGATATCCTTAACCTCATGCATATTATACTCCTGATTATACATTCCCTAAATTTTGAGACGTTTTCCTCTCCTTATATAGACGCTAAGCTAGAATAAACCTTGTTGTGTTGATCAAACCCTAGACTACATGAAACCCTAGCTAAAACCCTAACCCTAATGTGACATTTGAGAGATAACCAAAATGAAGGAATTTACCAAAGAAAAAAAGGGGACTGAAATCACTAGACATATATATATATATATATATATATATATATATATATATATGTTATATTTATATGATATAAAACATTAACATATTTTGAACATATACATGTTACGCAGCGGTGAGCATACCACGTCAAACTCATAATCCATTCAGATTGCATATGCTCCATATTACATCAGATCTCCATATTAATAATTCACTGAATTGAATTGTGTTGGACGGAGCACGCTGGACGTATCCACGCTGGCAAACTGCGTTGAATTAATTCCTCGTTGGACGTATTACACTCATAAGTCGGCCCCACCAGAAATGTCGGCTCACTGATGACAAGCAATGACAAGCAATCACAGTATATATTCATGCTACGATTTTTTCGGACTTGATGAGGACAGAAAAAGCAATATATATATATATATATATATATATATATATATATATATATATATATATATATATATATATATATATATATATATATATATATATCGTGGTGTTAGCTTCGGCCACAACTCAGAACTTAGTGTTCGTTTAGAAATTATAAAGTCGAGGATGTGTGAAGAATTCTTTGCTGCGGGTCTGTAAGAAAATATTATTTTCGATCTGCTGTAAAAACTGATTTTTAGTCACCGAATCAGGTCTGTACCTGAGGTTGGATAGTACCTGTTGGAGCTCAGTTTATTGACCAGAAAATAGGGACGGATATGCTTGGAATTATGTCAGGTCTAATAGTGAAGCTCAAATTGCAGAAGAACAATAATAAATACCGTGATTTATTTTTATTGTGACTCAAGAAGCGTCTTTTCCAAACTCTCTGTGTCTGTGGAAAATTCTTTTTAAAGGTGTGATCTCTGAGCATCCTGAAGCACGATTTATCAAGAGACCTGTGATACACCCAGAAATATGTGGATCTATTGCATATGTATTAAACTTGTGATTCTCGAACGTGTGGCAACATCCTCGGATTGATGGCTAGTATCTGAAGAATATACATAAGACACTGAGCTCGGATTTGACAGTGTGAAAATATTTCTAGATCGGTATTACAACTCAAAACTTGACAGCAACCCTGTGGAATTGCGGTGACTTGAAAAGCTTGAATCTGCACCTTCCTGTAGCTTAAATTTGTGGTTGCATTCTTGAACTTAACCACAGTATTGTGGATAATATCCAAGGCTCGGAGATATCCTTGAAGAACAATCCTCACCTCGGATTTGTGACAGGGTGTGGGTAATTTTCCTGTTGGAAGCTCATTTCAGAGGCTCGAGCCACCTGTAGCTTACCATTGCGTTGTAGACAGTTTCACCTCAGGCTTGAAAAACTATTTGCGGAAGATAGTCCAGCCCAGAAATTCAGTCTTCTTGAGTTATCATTAGATCATCTATCATTGTCATAGACATCATCACTTGGAGCAGGTCCATTTGACTTTGAAAGCTAGTTTAAATAATTGTTTTGAGGAAATATTTGAAGTTGTCTTTTGAAAAGGCATCGGTGTAGAAATTTTTGTGAGCATCTTGAAGCAGTACATGACTCATAGTTTGGAGAAGTCTTTTAGGATGATTTGGGTTGTGATTGATACATCTTGAAGAGAATACTTGTTGTATACCTTTGAAGCATTCCTTGATTGGTTGAAGAAATAATTTGGAAAACCTTGTTGAGAAACTGTAGTGGAGCAGACCTTGGGTTTGAACTAGTTTGAAGTACTCTTGAAGGAGGGTTGATTTTGTAGATATTTATGGAGCAGAGTTAGAGCAGCCTTTGAGGACGAGCAAGATAATTGGAGCATTGGAGAAATTTGTGAAGCAACAAATTGAATATTTGTGAAGAATATTGGAGACATGATGCAGTGTTGAAGTCATCATGAGGTGACTTTTGGAGATCTTTGTTTGGGTAATATGAAGAGTAGTGGTGACACCTTCTAAGAGGACAAGGTTGTCATTGATGAAGTGACGTGGAGGCTAAGTGTGACAGGGCTTGTTAAAGAAGACTTTGGGAGCTATGAATAATAACCAAAAACATATTTTGATGAAGTGAAGTTGAGGGTTGGAGCCCAAGAGGTTAGAGCCTCATAGAGACAAGGTCGATGCCTTAGAAGATAGGGTTGGAGCCCTAGAGGATAGGAGTCCTCAAGAGACCAGGTTGGATCCTGTACCAGATATAGGGTTGGATCCCTTGAGGTTGGTGCCTCAGAATTGACAAGGTTGGAGCATTGGAAGTCTAAGTTGGTGCTTGGCAAATACAGGTTGGAGCCTGGGAGATTGAATATTGGTGTCTTCATCTAGGGTTGGAGCCCTACATATATTGTACTTGATTTATCGTAAATAAGAAATTAATAAAATAATTTATTCTTACTATTCATTTTGTGTTCTAAATATAAGTGATCTAACTAGTAAAAATAACAATTGAAAAGAAATACTGATTCACCCCCCTCTCAGTATTTCCAACAGTGGTGTGGCTTTGTGATGAAGGAATGTCTTTCCTTCACTGAAAACCACATCATTTCCAAGATCCTCCAACATAGCAACTGAAACTAAATTATTTTTCAAGCCTGGTACATGCATGACATCTTTTAATAAGAAAGGTTTACCTGACTATCTCTGAAAAGTAACTATACCAATCCCGATAGCGCTATACCTCCCATCATCACCCATCTCGATGTGCATCTAAAGATCATTCTCCTCCAAGCTACTAAAGATTTCTTTGTTTCCCTTCATGTGGAAAGATGCTCCACTATCAGGGTACCACATATATCCCATCACAGTTGACACCATGTATGCAATGAGAGAGAAGTCCAACTTCTCCATTTTTATTTTCTTGAGCTTGTCCTTGAGTGCCAATTTTTTGTGGTCATTGCTGCTTTGAAACAGATTTATCAAGGCCTTCCACATAACATATGGAGTTTCCTTTCCATGGAGACTCGAGACAATGTGATCTCGAACTCCCTCTAACAAGATCCTCCTCGCCTTTGCTACCTTCTTCTACCATGCATCAGAATTTGAGCATATGCTGCTGCGGGCTTGGGAATATCATTATCTATGAATTCCTTCAACCCACTATCCTCCAACACTCTCTCCATCCTATCCTTCCATGAAATATAATTCTAATTGCCCTCGAGTGCATATTTGAGTCTCAAACCATTGTAATACATATTAATCTGCTTCTAGCTCCAAAGTATCTACAAATTTGAATATTGTTCAACACAAACTCAATTTCTTCTCCACTATTGTGATTCCTGGCACTCTGATACCATGTAGAAAATCTATAACACAGATATAATAGCATGTAGAAATTATATCAATGGACTCAATCCGATCATGTAATGTACAAAAAGAAAGATATTGAATCCTTCTACAAAATCTGCGGAATATAAATCATGATCGCTCAATCACATGCAAGTAAGAGAAAGAATTAAATCAATACACAACACCAGATCTTCCTTGGGAAATCAACTGCTCAAAACCCCTCCATCTTTATTGTATAATCAACCAAGGAATCATGAAACAATACATTGTATTTTTTATAACCACAACCTCATACACTCTACCAATTGCTTCACACTGATCTAGGCAAAATTGGACAAACACATAGCCAATTATCAGCCTACCCTCAGCCTACCTTGCTTACGCAATCCCTATAGAATTAAACCCCTATTAAATAGGAAATTCAGCCTTCCTTGATTACGCAATTCATCTGGGGCTTCCCATTGTTTTATAACTGCACCTGGGCAGTTTGCCTAAAATACAACTACTAGTTTACTAGCCTTGAACATTTGTCTCAACTGGGTATCCACCAGAATTAGCATGCATGCAGTTATAAATAGTGAATCTTCAATTACTTGGTAGATCACTACAAGTGAATTAAATCTATTTTAATTCACTTGATCTTCCACTAACTCGTCAAATAGTTAGAACTAGTTAAATTGATTTTAACTCAATTAATGTGAGTTAATTGATCCCACTCACACTACACTAGTGCTACAACTAAAAATCGACCCTGTTAATAATAGAATCACTCTACATTCCTATCCTTAGACCCTCAACTCGAAATTATTGAGCTAACTAAGTCTATCACACTTAGTTAACTATTACAAGTTGTTATGAGATAAGATTACAATTCATTTCCAATTTATTTTGATGCAGCAAGGCTGCAACTTTTCACATTCCGCGGACCTGTGGGTTATGGTCCCACAAAATTTTCCACTGCGCACGGTGGATCGCAATATTCAGAACCAAGGCAATGTCGCAATATCGCAGAACCAACATGCATCGCAATATCGCAAACCAAGGCTCATCGCAATTTCAGCTCGTCGCAATTTTGGCTCATCGCAATTTCAGCACATCGCAATTTCAGTAGGACTGAGGCTCAACACAAGAATACTTATTGCATTCCCTAGGATCATTCATCTGAATGCGATATGCGATGACGATATCGCATCGTAATATCACAACTTCTAATTTATATCGCAAACCCAAGACTTCTCCTACTGAATGTGATATGCGCTGAACCCTATGGCCAACATGTGGCTCCTCATCACAGTCTTCAGATCCTTTAATGACCTCATTTATCCAATTGCAATATGACTTTCTAACTGTCCATCTTTCACTGTAATCATGTGATGCAATCTTGACTGTTCACCTTCCACTTCATTCATGTGATAGGATCTTAACCACCCATTCCTCTCTCTTCAGATTTGTGATATGATCTCGTTCGTCCATCCAACCTTCAGGCTTTCGTTTCGAAACCTCTGGAATTTAGGGAAAATCATAGTTTGTTGCCTTCAGAAATGTAGTTGATTTTCAACTGCGATTACCTCCAGTCTGGACTATCCGCTTCCATACAAGTCTCAATATTTATAATGTATTCTTCCTCTGTAACAATAGATCTTTAACAATGGATATCACATATATTTCCACGCATTATCTGAGACCAATATGCTTCCATGACCTGACTATGGTGCCTTTCCATAAAAGGCATGTAGATACTATGTTTCATTGCACAAAAACGTTCCTAAGGTTGAATTCATTTTCCTATGCCATAATGCAATAATACTCATTATAAACGGGTGCAGTGTGTGAGTCTGTGAATCAACAATCCCATTTGTAGTCAGAAATCGATCATGTATTCGGGTTTCAAGGTCAAATGAATGGGTATCAAGAATGCTCAATGATTTTCATAGTCATTGTGTATGTGAGGAGGCCTGAATCTGGGAATAACAATCAAAATCATGGGAGATAAAATAATCACTAGAAACATATTGCAATTTCACAAACAGAGACAATTTCTAGAGACATTTAAAAGCAAATAGATGTTATCTGTGTATCATATTCAAATCTAAATGACCTGATATACAATATGTGGGCATGTTTAGGCTGGCCTTCTTTCTCAATTCACTGCCTACTCTCACTCTCTACATACTCTATCCAATCCCACCTTGATTTCTCACCAAATTACATTTTTAAAGAAAAGGATTTCGATACCAGATTCTGGTTCAGATCCAGAAAACCCTCCTTAACAAATCATAAGATATTCTAGATCCACAAAATCCTCACTCTTCCTAGGATTAATCACTCATACCTAATATCTCTACAACTCATGATATATTCCTCATTAATCAAATTTCATTTAAATCTCTTTAGAACTCAAACTAAACTTAGAAAATAAACAAAATAATTAAGGGAACCCACTCCCTTTAGTAAATGTTTGATAAGACTCCTAGGTCTTATAAACCTTGAAGAATGCTCCTGCATCATATTTAATAAATTGGTTTCACACTAATGTATCGCTAGGACCCATTATTGTGTGACCTTGATCCCACACTAGTGTGTGTGTGTTGCATTTTCTTGTTGAATTTCAACAGGTGCTTTGGAGAATTGGGAAGTTGCTAGAAATGGAAATATATTTGAAGACAAATTGGTTCCTAATTTCCAAGTGGCTTCTCGGGCTTTGTATTTATTATTCTTCTTTCAAGTTTCCCTTAAACCTCCAACAATAAATCTCAAGGTCCCCCCTCAAATGGATAAGTCCCTCCAATGGGAATTATTTGATTGGACCAATGAGAATGAAGGTGAAAAAATGTGGTGTTGGTTATGTCCTCTTCCTTTATGGTGGTCACTTCTTTGGAGATAAGTCGTTATTTTGCTAAGTGTCCAAATATTTTGGTGAATTGGAATCTTTATTGCTTGTAATGAAGTTTTCCCATAATAAAAAGGGAAAATATATATAGATATTTGGTCACTATGAATTGGTCATGCATGGGATGAAGTGGGGAAATGAGATAAAAAAATATGGGCTCTACTATTTCACTATTCACCTCAAAGATATTGTTTGTTTATTTGATTAGATCTCATTCTCTCACATCTACAAGCAATATAATTCCCAAGTCAATGCTCTGTTGAACAAAATTTTGAATGGAAATCTCATGTATGTGTTTGAAGAAGAAAGTAGAGATGGGATTATTGTTACATTAAGATATTATCCTATAAATGAAGCTTATAATGTACTTGTTAAATTGTAGCAATAAAATGCTTCATTTCACTTGTACCTTATTCAAATGGAGAAATTCAGTTTTCCAGATCAATAGGATGACTTGAGTTGCATTTAGCGGGAGTGACATGGCCAATTCACTCAGTTAAGTCATTCAATTCAAGTTTGTGGTCAAGAAGTAGAGTTGTGCATGAGTTGATTGCTAAGACCTAGAAATATAGTGGAGTTATATTTAGTGAAACTCAGTTATCTGATCTCTAGTCATGAATAGAGTCAGTAGGAGTTCAGTTGAGTAGTTTTAACTTTTGTTAACTCATTGATCTCTTAGTTAAC
Organism: Pinus albicaulis; assembly: GCA_034641835.2. Lineage (NCBI taxonomy): Eukaryota > Viridiplantae > Streptophyta > Pinopsida > Pinales > Pinaceae > Pinus > Pinus albicaulis. The sequence continues at coordinate 964,970,869 of CM076569.1, forward strand.
TAGTCAATTTACTAAAAACGGCGCTAGTCATGCATGTAATTTGAATTGCCTAGTTGAGTTAGAGGAAAAGGCACATTGTAATTATAAATTGTATGTTATTGAGTGTATAGGTCTTTCATTAAAGAAGATGAGAAATTTCTCTAGGATTTCTGCAAGGAAATATGATATTTTCTTATCTTTTAGGAGCTAATTTCCTTAGGAATTGTGCAAGGAAATAGAAGGAAGGTTGAGGCTTATTTTGGCTAAGTGTTGGTCAGAGAAGGTGGAGATCAGTATAGCAGTGCATGTTCAGCTTCAAGGATTAAATTTTTCATTGTAATAGATCCATATTCTCATATGATTTAAAAAAAACATAGGAGGGGTTTTTCCTAGTTGGGTTTCGCAGTAAAAATGTTGTGTTCATTGTGATTGAATGATTGCATGTAATTGCATGTGTTTCTATTGTATGTTTTCCTTTCAACAGATTGAGTAGAAGAAATTTCTGTCTATTATTTTTAGTATGAATTCATTAGTAACTACAAATTTTGAGATATTTCTACATTGTATCTGAGCTATTGAAGATTATATTGAAACCAGGTTACAGATCTTCTCTTAGAGAAATTTCTTTTTTCATAGTTTTTGCTGCATATTTTCTTCAGTGCGGGAACAATGTATTTTAATGGATTTAGGAATTGGAGGGCACCTCGAATTTTTGTGTTGGGAAAGATGGGATGGAGGTTGTCCTGGATGACAATGAAGTATTAGAGTACACAAAAACGGATATTCCAAAACAAGTAGATTTTGATGCACAACAACTTGCTCAATGGAAGAAAGACAAAGAAAAATCTAGGAGGATTCTTTTAGATGGTATCATAGATCATGTAGTTTTGAATTTTGCATGGTAAGGAGATTGTTTTTGCAATTTGAAAAACGCTCACAGATTTATTCCAAAGCCATAGTGGTGCCAAGAAATTGGCATTGAGAGATAAGCTCAGGAGCATTCAAATGGGAAAAAATGAAATTGTTGTTCAATACCTATCCAGATTCACTCAGGTGAGAGATGAACTTGAAGGAGTTGGAGAAAATGTACCATCATATGAATTTGTGAGATTAGCACTCCTTGACCTTTTGAAATCCTGGCATATCTATCAGAATTCAGTTAATGGAAGAGTCAAGCTACCAGATTGGGAGGGACTTTAGACTGATTTGGTAATGGAGGAGATTAGAAGAAACACTAGAGATGGTGTCACATCCAAAACTGATGAGGAAAAAAAATTTCCTTCGTAGGAAAAGGAAAGAAAATCAAGGGCAAGAAGGCCCAAGGAAAAGTAGAATATAGCCAGAACCATGGCAATAAGAAAGATCTCAAAAAAATTAAATTTGTTCACTACCATGAGTATAGACGTTATAAAACCATGTGTTTGCACATGAAATCCAATAAGAATTCTGCAGGAGCAGTGGGAGGTGATGCTCTCACATCGCAATTCAAGTTGGATTTCACCCTCATTACATGCATGGCAAGTACTGTATGAGGCAGCGTATGGTACTTAGATTTTGGTTCTTCATTTCTTATTACAGGAAATAAGGAGTTGTTCAGCAACCTGGAGGAGAAGGACCCATAATTACACATAGAACTTGGAGATAATGGTAGATATATTGGTAGATATATTACCAATGGGATTGGCATTGTCACATTTAAGAGGGAGTCAGGATCTCATATTCACCTAAATAATGTAATGTATGTGCCTGGTCTAAAGAAAAAATTAGTTTATGTAGTTGTACTTGAAGATCATGGTTATGATGTGGCGTTCAGTAAGAGGAAAGCTTATTTGAAGCATGTTGCTACTAGACAAGTAAAACAAATTTTTGTTCAGGTTAAAAATATCTACAAGCTAGAGGTGGATGCATGTGTTGCATTGAGTAGAAAGGTAGAACATTTTTAAGGTCGAGATGTTGGAGAGCTCTGGCATAGGTGCATGGGACACCTACACCATGGATATTTGAAAATAATGCAGCAAATCACCACTAGACTACCAAAATGCACCCTTGATCAACATGATGTTTGCAAGGGATGCACTCTTGAAAGATATGTTAAATCCTCCTTCCAGGGTTGAGATAGTAGAGTTGGATCCATCATGGAGCGAGTTCACTCAGATGTGTGTGGACCATTTTCTACAGTATCGGTTGCAAAGCACATGGATTATGTGATCTTCATAAAGGATTTTTCCCACAAATGTTGGATCTATTTCATGAAGAAGAAATATGAGGTTTATTCAAAGTTTGTTGAATTTAAAGCCTTAGTTGAAAATGAGACTAGAAACAAAATTAAATCCCTGAGAAGTGATAATGGAGGAGAGTATGTGTCTAATGCCTTCAATGAGTTATATTCCTAGGAGGGTATTAGAAGGGAGTTGATTGCACCCCACAACCCAAAGAAAAATGGGGTTTCAGAGAGGAAAAATATAAGTATTGTAGGAGTTGCTAGAGAAATGTTGCATGATCAAGGACTGCCACTATACATGTGGGCAGAAGCATGCAATAAAACTTTTTATTTGCATAACAGGATCCCTCAAAAAATTCTTGGAATTATCACACCTGAAAAGGTTTTCTTTGGGAGGAAGTCGGAATTCTCCCACTTTCGCATTTTTGGATCCATGGTCTATTTTCATGTCTCCAAAGATAGCACGAAAAAGTTGGAGCATGCTACAAAGAGGGGGATATTTTTTGGATACCCAAAGACACCTCATATTTACCGAGTGTATATGCCTTCACTTAGAATGACTGTGATGAGGATATTTCTCATATTTGATGAGGAGAAGGCCATGAGAAGCTCTCTAGAGTGAGAGTTGAGAATTCCACCAAAGGAGGAGCTTCTATATCCAAAGGAGGAGACCCAGTTGGATCCATAAGATGATGTGGAGAAACCACATGTGGAGGAGGAGAGAGGAGGTAGAGTGGAGGCGCCCACTCACAGAGATCCTTCCAAAGAATGGAGGAAGAGAACCAGAGAGGTAGACAGATTGGTGCAGGATGCTCAGGAGCATGTTGGAGATCCTAACTCCTTGTGGAGACAGAGGAGATCACCAGATAGATATGCCAAATATATGCCACTCATGACAGAATTGATTTATTTTGAGCCTTATTCATTTGATGAGGTAGTTTCCTAGTAAGTGTGGGTAGATGCCATGGTGGAGGATGACTCCATCATGAAGAATGATGTTTTTGAGGTTGTTCCTAGACCCAAGGGAAAAAAATTTATTGGTTCCAAGAGGGTGTATAAGGTGAAACATGCAGTTGATGGCAGTGTTGAGAAGTACAAGGCCATATTTGTGGCCAAAGGCTTCTCACAGGTAGAGGGAGTTGATAATGAGGAGAAATTTTATCTTGTGGCAAGATACTCTTCTATCATGACCGTACTAGCATTGGGAGCACAGTTTGGGTGGAATATCCACTAGATGGATGTTAAGAGTGCCTTCCTCAATGGAGTGGTTGAGGAAGAGATCTACATTGAGCAACTTGAGGGATCAGTGAGACATTTGACAAGGAGACACACGTGTGTAGACTTAGGAGAGCCCTTTATGGTCTCAAGCAGGCACCTCGTGTATGGTACACTCACATAGATTCCTATCTCAATGGATTGGGCTTCACTAAGAATGAAACAGATGCCAATCTCTACTACATTTTGGTAGATGGAAGTACACTCATCTTAGTCTTGTATGTAGATGATTTGATACTAACCGGAGATGAGATTTTGATCCAATCTTTCAAGGAGGACCTTGCAAGAGAGTTCGAGATGAAGGATAGGGGATTGATGCACTACTTCCTTGGTTTGGAGGTGTGGCTAGGAGATGAAGAGTTATTTGTTGGTCAGGGGAAGTACACCTTTGAAATCCTTCAAAAATTCCATATGCAAGATTGAAAGCCCATGGACAATTATTTAGATACTAACTAGAGGAAAGAGTATGCTTCTACAGGAGAGGAAGTAGATGGAACTAACTGCAGAAAGTGGGTGAGGTCCTTGACGTACTTGGTGAACAGAAGGCTGGATATTTTTTTTGCAGTTAATCAACTTAGTCATATTATGGTGAAGCCTACCAAGCTTCACTGGAAAGCAGTTGTTCTCAGATACCTCAGAGGCACAGTATATTTTGGTTTATGGTATAGGAAGATTGATGAAGAGAAGCTCCAAGGCTTCATAGATGCAGATTGGGCAGGGAGTCCATCAGGCAAGAAGAGCACATCAAGAGTTATCTTTAATGTTTGGTTAGCAACAATTTATTGGTACAGCGGGAAACAGATATTTGTAGCACTCAGCTCAATAGAGATCGAGTATATGGTTTCCAGTCAATCAACATGCGAGGCTATTTGGATGAGGAAGATCCTTGTTGGTATCTTCAGTCATGGGATGGAATCTACATTGATCCTCTATGATAATCAGAGTTGCATAAACTCTCTAAAAATCCAGTGTTTCATGATAGGTCCAAGCAGATAGACAACAGGTACCATCACTTGAAAGATTGTGTGCAGATGAAGATCATCATGTTGCAGTACATTCCCATAGAGGAGCGAGATGCAAAATTTTTGACTAAGTCTTTGTCAAGTGGAAAGTTCAAGTTCCACAGGAGCAGGATATGGGTGATTCATAACTCTTTTCATGTTGCATTAAATTCTAGCAAGAAAAGGTTGCATTTTACTTGTGCCTTAGTCAAATGGATAAATTTGAATTTCCACATGAGCAGGATTACTTGAGTTGCAGTTAGCAAGAGTGACATGGCCAAGTCACTCAATTAAGTCAATCAATTCAATTTTGTGGGCAAGAAGTAGAGTTGTGCATGAGTTGATTGCTAAGATATAGCAATCTAGTGGAGTTATAGTTAGTTCAGTTACCTAGGCTCTAGTCATGAATAGAGTTAGTAGGAGTTCAGTTGAGTAGTTGTAATTTTTGGTAACTCACAGATATCTCAGTTAACTAGTCAATTTACTAAAAATAGTCCTAGTCATGCATGCAATTCGAATTGCCTAGTTGAGTTAGAGGAAAAGTCACATTGTAATTATCAATTGTATACTATTGAGTGCATAGGTTTTGCATTAGAGTAGGTGAGCAATTTGTCTAAGATTTGTGCAAGGAAATAGGATATTTTCCTATCTTTTAGGAGCTAATTTCCTCAGGAATTGCGCAAGAAAATAGGAGGAAGATTGAGGCCTATTTTGGCTAAGTGTTGGTCAGAGCAGGTTCAACTTCAAATATTGAAGTTGTCATTGTAATAAATCCATATTCTTATCTGATTTAATACAAACAGATGGGGGGTTTTTCCCAGTTGGGTTCCCCAGTAAAAATAGTGTGTTCATTATGATTGAACGATTGCATGTGATTGGATGTATTCCTATTGTATGTTTTCATTTCCGCAGATTGAGTAGAAGAAATTTGTGTAAATTGTTTTCAGTTTGAATTCATTAGCAGCTGCAAATTTCGAGTTATTTCTATAGTACTTGCTAATGAGTTAGGATTTTGTGAGAGTTTTGAATGTAATTAAGCAAGCGAAAGGCTATCTGGGGACTCTTAGATAGAGTATAATCTAGAACTTTTTGTTAAAAATTGTGTAAGACTAAGATATGCTTAGTCTACTTGGATTAAATATATGAGGCACATAACATATAACCAAGTTCTTGAACATTTTTTTGAAGCTTGTGGAACGCTAAGATATTCCAAGTCTATTATGAAGACATTTTGAGGAATGTATTTTTATTTTTTGTTGAAATATAACATGTTTTATTTTTTTCCCTTCTTTTTGTAAGGGAAAAAAATATTCAATTTCTATATATTTTTTTGTTTTTTTTTTTTTTTGTGCTAGAGGAATCAACAATTGAACTAGGCTTGTACTTGTGCGACACAGGGTTGATCTTCTAAGTGTAACTGTCCTTAAGATGAAAAACTAAGTGTAACCGCCCTTAGGATGACAAATTGATTTGACAACCGAAGGATTTGAACAAAGAACATAACTCACATACATTTATGTGATACAGTCTTACCAAGTAAGTGGCTCAAAAAACTCACAATTGAACTAGGCTTATACTCGTGTGACACAAGGTTGATCTTCTAAGTATAACTGTCCTTAAAATAACAAACTAAGTATAACCACCCTTAGGATGACAAACTGATTTGACAACCAAAAGATTTGAAAAAAAAACATAACTCACATACATTTATGTGTGATACAGTCTTGCCAAGTAAGTGGCCCAAAAAACTCAACTTATATAGAATTAAATACACTCTTACATATATCAAAGTTGTCCCAAAAATAATTGAAGTTTCACATTTTCATACATTTAAAATTACTAAACGAGAACTTGTTAAGACCACATTTTTGACGTTCTGTTTGAATTTTAAAATTGTTGTTTAAATGTGAGAGAATTACAATTTCCAGATTCCATCCAATAACATGAAAAACAAGGGAAAAATATCAGTATGAAAAGAAAAAAATAACAGCAAAAATTGAGGTGTGTTAGTAAATTCGGAAGCCTCCAAGGAGATAGAATTTTAACCGAGATTTATTTGCAATGGGTTTGCGTTTTGCATAGAGAAAAAAAAAAAAAGAGTAAACTAATATTTGGAAGGATTTGAGGACATTTTGTCACTAGTTTGAAACTTGGAGATATGAGATATCGACCCTCGTACCCCTCGCACGCTAGGAGAGCACTCTACCATCTGAGCTACATCCCGTTGACATTATCTATCCATCCCTTTGACTAATTTAATCTGTTCAACCTACGCCCGCCTAATCTCGTATTTCTTGCAAGGGATTGAACACGGCTCACTCGCCTCGAAAGGATAGAATACTTAGCATTATGCTACAACAACGCCAACTAAAATTTAAAACATTTTAATAATCAGGAATGAAGCAACCTCTTATCTATATTTTATATGTACAGTAGTTATTACATTCAATGTATATTTAGTATTTCTAATTTCTTTTATTTTTTTCTTTTTTAACTTTTTTTTTCTATATGGTTCATGGTAGTGGGAATTCGGTGGTGATGGTTATGTTCATGGAATATGTATATTAGGCAGATTCACTCAAAGGGATCACTTCTTATAGGCTCCCTGAGCTTGACCCCAAAGGTGTCGATAAAATTGAACTTGTGACCTTTCAATAGCAAAGGTGTTTTGAGCTTGACCCCAAAGGTTTCGATAAAATTGAACTTGTGATCTTTCAATAACAAAGGTGTTTTAACAACGAGAACTTGACTAATTGAGCTAACCCTCAGGGCTTGGTCAAATTTTAATCATATAATTATGGTATTTTTTATCTATCATGTGTATTCATATATATAGAGTAGTGATTAAGCATTTATGATTCAACAAGAATTTAATGTTTGTTTTTTCTTTTTAAACGTTGTGTGTAATAAAAATTTTATCAAAATTATTATGACATAATTGAAATTTGGAATATATAAATAGGAATATAAGATATTTTGGATTTTCTTTTGGAATTATTGTGGATTTTTATGGTATAAAGGTTTCATGAAACTTGGGAGTATGGTGAGTCAAAGTTCCATCACATAGAAGGATGCATTTTCTAGTTAGCATGGAACAAGAAACTCTATTGCAAGGGGATTAGAGGCATGGGTTGTTATATAAATAAGAATGTTTCCCCTCACGTACAACTTCATAAGATTGATTCTTTCAATAAAAACATTTGGATAGAAATCTCAAACATCAATGCTAAGAGGATTTATATAGCAAATTGTTATTTTGTGCCTATTAATTCTACTTTTTATAGGAAAAACAATTTCTAGAACAAGATATTCACCCTCTTAAGAATGAATGTAATATTCTCTTGTTGGGATACTTTAATGCCAAAACTACAACTAACTAACCTAATATTCTAAGTAATGATTCAAACCATAATATTATTGCTAGATGGGGGCCTTGTTTTAACTACTATATACAAAAGGAACTATGAAGACCTAACCGAGAATTTATTTGGAATTGAGCCAGTCAAGATTTATAGTTCTCAAGACCTAATAATTTTAAATTCTTTAATGAAGTGCCCTAACTCCAAATGGATGACTTGTATTCATGGGCTCGATAGTAATGTTATGGCTTATGTGATTTCTAACATCCCTGTTGCCAACCAAATAGTTAATTTTGACCTTTTAAATGACAATGAATGTAACTCTAATCATAGACCTTTAACCCTAACTCTAAACTTTTCCATAAATAAAAGCCCTATGAAAGAAAATTTTGATAATCAAAGGAACCTGCTTTTTCACAAAAGTAAAGTTAATCTCTTCTTAAAGGATTTAAATAGGGATCTAAAACCCCTAACTTATAAGGACAACATTAGAGACCTCTATAATAATTACTACAACCCTTAAGGACAACTTGAAGACCTCTATCATAATTTTACTACAACTCTTCCTACTTCCACAACAAGTTCTCTATCAAGGTGTCACATAAAAAGAATAATAAAACTAGCAACACTTGGTATGATAATGAATGTAAAATTGTTGAAAAATTCATTAGGGATGCTCCAATGAATCTTTAAAGGTTGATAGGATAAATACTTACAAAACTCTATTAAAAGGAACAAAAGGTACTACATAAATAGAAAGAAAAAGTAATTTTTGCACCTTTCAAAATTTCATCCTAGGAAGTTTTGGAGAAAAATTATTATTCATAAAACTAAAGAAAACAATATGGTTCCCTTGAAGGATTGGAATTCCTACCTTAAAAATATTTATGAATTCCCTAATGTCATGTACACCATTTCAAACACTCAATATAAGGTTATATCTTTTCTCTACACGAGATCTAGATTTTGGGGCTAAGTGACTTGCAACTAGAAAAGGTAAGGACATTGAAGGCTACCAAGATGGAAATTTTAAAATTGGAGTGACTATCCTCGTCCCTCACATACGTAATCTCTTCAATTTGGCAATGAAGTAAGGTTTTCATAAACACTAGATGAAAAGCCTCATTGTACCTATTTTTAAAAGTGAGGATAAAAAAAATGCCTCTAATTATAGGATCATTATGCTTAGCCCTATTTTTACTAAGCGATACAAAATTATTATGGAAAAAAAAGATTAGCCAATGATAAGAAAGCCATGAAAAAAGAGCTAAAAGTCAATCTAGGAGTAGGATATACCATTCAACTATGGACCACCTTATTACTCTTAGGATCATTGCAAAGGAGTATTGTAATAATAAAGTTGATCTCCTATAGCGTCTTGTTGAATTTTAAAAAAAAACTTTTAACACCATTCCCAAGATAAACTTTTGGAAGAGATTCGAAGAGATAAAGGTTCCTTTTGGGTTGAGGCCTCTTGTGACAAGTTTGTATGAGAATGTTATTTCCAAGTTTAGGACCACTAAGAGTTGTTAAAAAAATATTATTTCAATATGGGAGTCAAGCAAGGGTATCCCTTGTCCCCTATCCTTTTTGGTATATATTGATAAGTTAAAATAGTGTTTGGAGGAAGCAAGCTGTGTTGTCCCAACTCTCACCAATCTAGTCATCACTTTTCTTTTTCATGACGATAACATTTTTCTTTTGGAAAAGAGACTTTATGATCTTGGCAAGCAACTAAGAATCCTCCAAGATTTCTATTCTAAGATGGGCATGATTGTTAATACTCACAAAATGAAAGTTGTGATAATTAAAGCTAAAAAGATCACATATGATACCTCTGTATATGGGAACAACAACTTGGAGGAAGTTCCTTTTTACAAATATCATAGAATTGATATCCATCACAAGCTTGGTTGGAATTATAGCACCGATAAATGGATTAATGGAGGATGGAAAACTAATTATTGAATAGAAAAAAATGGTAAATCAATAAATCCTTGGATATGAGAGAGAAAAGAAAAAAACATTTTTGAGACTTTTGTTACTCCTATTATTTTATATGGATGTAAGGTTTAGGAATGCAATATCTCCAGAGAGTTGTGGAGAATGATATAACAAATCCAAAAGTGATTTATAACCTATAATCTCAATGATTAAAGGAAATACCTCCTATATTATCCTTCTCATTGAAGCAAGCCTTTCCTTATTGAGGGCATGGGCTATCACTAGGTATCTAGTGTATAAGAAAAGGATTAAAATCACGGAAGACAAATGGCTTCCTAAAATTACTTCAAACTCTAGCCAAAACCACCTTTGGCTCACAAGGAGATAGCATAAGGATGTATGATCTTAGCTATACCATTGGGGGATAAAAGAAAATATCATTTTGTAGAATAAGGATAATATTAAGAATATTATTACCTCAAAGTTTAAGGAGAAATTGTGGTGTGATAAGGTGCTAAAGGGAAAAGAGAAATTAAGATATTATAAGGACGTTATTAATTCAAATATCGAAAATCAAAATTATTTTCTTCTCGACTAGTGTAAAGAAGAAAATAAGCATTTCTTAAATAAGAACAAATTCTTATGAGCTCTACAATGAAACTAGGCATTGGTCAATTCCCAAAACCCCTTAAGATAAAATATTTTATTATCTTTCTGGCACTAAGAGGGTTGGAGATGAAAATTCTTTCTTTTATATTGTCCATTATATACTTATGTTATATCTAAATTTCAAAATATTTTTCATACTACCAACCTTATTGACCTTTTAACTCAACAAAACTATGATGGTAGAGATATGATGGTTCTCTTAATGCTTTTCAAGCATTGAAATAAAATTGTAGAGAATTCCAAGTAATATATTTCCTTCTTCAAGTCGAAAAGACCATTTTTGGTCTCAATGGACATTCATTATTATCATCATCAACATATTAAGAGGAGTTTCTAATTTTAACTTGCTAAATTTTCTATTTATTTTATTAATGAATATTTAAAAATAAAATGTTAAGTTAATGTTTCTCTCATAGGAAAAAGGTTATATTATAATTGAAGGTGGTATTTGGTCTCATATATAGGAATAAAGTGAAAATGTTTGGAAACGTTCTCATCAATGATTATTTAGTGCCCCCATGCAAGGGGATGCCTAGATCCCTCGAGCCTCATCACAGTAGGCCAATTTTAATTAAACAACATGTACAAACCCTACCCTGTTTATTTTTTATTCTATGACCTCTAAGGAGGGAGTGCACGTTCTTAACCATTATGCCAAGTCAAGTTTGCATAACTAAAGGCTAGATCTTACTCAAAAGAAAATGAATTCATTGGAGGTAACAATATTAATGACCATAAGGAACATTGAAAGCTTTGTGGATATGATTTAGGTTCAAACCACCTTTAGGTATTGGAATAAGGCTTAAAGTTCCTTATCATTGGCCAAGAGTTTGTCTTTTTTAGATGAAGGAAATGTTTTAACGACCTATAATCATTTGCATGTGATAAAATATACCCCTTATGGGCCATCAATAAGTCTCCCCTTATGGACCATCAATAAGGAATCTGCATTACCTTGTGTCAACACTAGAACTCCATAAGGTAGCTCCTCTTCCAATCCACAGAAACGTGAAGCACCACCAACTCAAGACGGCCTAAACCTGACTATTAACCTTGGTGCAGAGAATTCCAAATACCATAGTCCCAATTGAAATGCATCAAAGTCCAAAGTAAACTGTACACTGCACCTCGCCACCCAAAATACTCCTCGACCCACAAATCTTGACCATGCCATGTTAATGTTGAGTAAACCCAGTACAAGCATACACCATCACCAGACGCCAAGTCATTGGGCCGAAAACCCAACCTCTAGTAAACCATTAGAACCCCTCTTTGCAACATTTCCTCAAACCAAAACCAAAGAACAAACATAACCCTCATGCACATTTGAAATTATCTATCCCACACTCGCATGCATGGTGAGGTGTGCCACACCACCTCCTCTTTAAATGGCATTTAGGTCGGAGGGGTGGCGAGCACCTCACTGATGTCATCCTATTGTCACTCTTCCACTCCCATCGGGGAATAATCTTTTAAAATTTAAATTATAGTTCTATTTTTTATTTTTATTTTTATTTTATTTTTTATTTTTTTGTAAATTTTATATTTTAGTTTTATTTTATAATATTTTTTCTGTGGAGTATTTTGTATTATCTTCTAAATAATAACTTACATTAAAATACGGAAAGTTTTAAAATGGTTGATCACTAGGAAAACCTAACCATATCCAAAAAGGCACTCTCCTTAGAGAGGAAGAAGACAACAATGTTCCTAGAAATTGAAAATTTACCATATAAAGACTAAAATATGGGTCTTTGCGACCATGGAAGAAAATTGAATAAATGAGAAAATTAGAAACCAAGTACATAGCAAGAGACTAAATATAATGGTTTGAATCAATAGTTGCAACCTAGATAGGATCCTTGTTGCCTCCTTGTGTGCGGCTCCAACTAGGGTATGGATGACAAGGTGTTGTTCAATGCGCTCTAACCACTGATCTAGGTCCTTCTTGTGACAATGCAAGTGCTCCATGGAGTGAAGAATATTTTCTCTATGTTCATGTTGATCCAAGAGAACCCTGCCTAAGAGAACCTTCATATTCCAATGGAGGTCCATCGTGTGCATGTACTAGTTAAAGCACCCACATGTGTGCCTAATAGTCGACACTCGATCAATAAATTTAACTATAACCTTGGTATCTGAGACATGGTACCTCTAGGAGGTCCCCTCTCTCTTTACACAAGTGAGCTCCTCCTGAATAGGGCTTGGGGTAATCCCTCGAAATCGAGTAGTTGCTTCCTCAATCAGTGATGAGTATGTGTACTAACTTGGCTAGTTCGTTACTAGTAATATGTTGCTCCCATATGGAATTGGGCACATTGATGAGGCATGATGGAATCACAGAAAAGGGGGAAAAGGAAAAAGAATTTTAAGATGAGATTCATGAGGAAAATAGAGGCCCAGAAAAACGAGTGGGGTCAGCGATAAGATAGAGAGACAAGATGAGGGTCAGCAAGGAAGGGTGTCAACTTAGGGATACACTTCCAGAGAAGGGGAACCATGGGGGGGGGGAGTGAGGATCCTAAAGAAATAATGAAACAAGAATTAACAAAAGTGGTAACGCTGGACTACAAGGAGGGCTGGAAAACCAAGAAATAATTCCATAAGTAAAAAAAAAAATAAGAAATCAAGAAGGGAGATGGATGACCATGCTCAAGAGAAAGGCCTCCTAATAAGTACAGAGTTGTGTGGTATGCTTCTTCCAACATCTACAGATACCATAAACATCCATGCAAAGAGTATTGAGCTCGAAGAAAATAGAGTTACTAATGAGCCTTAGGGGAGAAAATGGCAGCTTGCAGAGCAAATCTCTCTAGAGAACTAGCAATAATTATGTTCAAAACTATTGTTCAAATTAGAAGTGGTAGAAATCTCCTAGCTAGATTCCCTGGAATGAACCAAATATCTATTGAATCTCACCTAGCCATCTAGACTCTTGACTGATGGGGATATGAACAAACAAAGCACCCAAAGTATTATTTGAAAATGTTGTTGTCAAGTAATGCCCATGGAGAAATATTTCTCGATGGTCGGTATCATTAAATCTATGGAGTGCCAAAATCGAGGCCAAATTTTCCATGCTTGGCAATTGTAGATAATAATTTGACATGCAGGAGAGACTCTGGCATACAGACTAGAGGAACAGGATGCAGTTGAGGCAGATGTGACTGAACTGAGGGTTGCAAAGGTGTTTAATTATCATGGTATACATTTGCAAAGTGGTGAACCTCGTGTTGAACCAAACCTTGAACATCCACTATTGTTTATTTTCTTAAGAGAAATTTGATCTTCTAATTTGATAATTACTTTCCAATTATTTCTTAATCAAGTTGTCTTACGTCACATATATCATTAAGAAATTATACATAAAAAATATCAACATTAATGCAATAATGATAGTAGGATCAAAAAGAGACAGTCAAGTAAAAAGAGACAAATTTACCCTAGGAAAACCAAAACTCGGGAAAAACCCAACATTTTTTTCTTAGGAGAAATTGTTTAATCCATCAAAAGTACAATATGATCTTTTACAATTCAAACTCAGTCATCCAAGACCAAAAAAAACAGAGCAAGTCAAATAGGTTGAAATTCGGCCTTCTGCAACTACCCATAAATTCAGTCAACAAAGGTCAAACACTTTTCAAATGTTGGTCAACTTCAATATCTAAATTTTCAACTTCCTTAGGCCTACTTCCTCTTCCTCAGGTTTGTTTCCACGAGTGAGAGATATTTGTTTCCACGAGTTGTGAGTGAGTGACCAAATGAGAGGTCCAATTGTCTATTTATAATGAGTTTAGGGTGCCCAAGTGTCATGTCCTATGTATGGGCCAACCTGATATTTTGGGTCCAACTTGAGCAATTTAAATTCAAATTAAAATTACTTTCTCTCCTTTTCAAATTTCCTTCATGGTTCGACTCGTGTAGCTCGAGATACCTCCTGCAGCTAACCAAAAATCAACACTCCCTATTAGCTAGGGAGGTATTCTGATCCTAAATTATGCAGGAATGCAACAGAACACTAATGTAAACATAAACATATAGATGTTGCATAAATAAAACTTTATTTCATTAACATCAAAGAAATTAAATATGCTTACATACAGAATGGAAATAAACTAGCTCGGGTGATGGTAGCTTTTCTTTGAGAATAGATGTGGCGGCAACATGCCTCTGAATTGTGTTACAATGAGGCTCAAGGGATTTTTTATTATTGAACAACAAATGGAAACCTTAAAGAACCAAAAACCTAACCATAGGAGATGGAACGCTAAGAGTTTGTGGGCCCTATTAGGGTTAGCTGGGCAGCCAACTTCCTGAGGTCGTAACTTGGTCATATGATCTTCGTTAGGCACATATGATACCTTGTTAGAAATATATCGTAATACAATATTTGTGGTAGGCCCCCGCCTATGGCTAGGGACTTATTGCGGACCTCAAAAAAACGTCATTTATGGTGTCAAAACAACTCTGAAAGTTCAGGGCCCAAAAATATGCTAAAAATAGTAAATGTCGCTATAATCAAGGAAATTTATGAAACCGACTGGAGGTATAGGTGGAATAGTCAGGTGGCCACCAATATCGACCTGGATCAGTCCTCCCCCCTAAGGAATCAATGATCCCCATTGTGTGTAGATCCTCCATGAGGTGAGGAAATTTATGTTGAACCTGGTCCCTAGTTAGCCACTTTCCCTGGTGAAGGATTTGGCCTACTTTGACAACTTGAGATAGTTGGATCCTCTACTAGCGAGTTTTCTTTATTTGTGTATCCATGACCTTATCAGTTTTTGCCTATTCAATACAACTTAGTTTGAGCTATGTTGGTGTCAATTTCTCACCAATGTCAGATGTGTCTAACAATGGGGGAAATTAAGGCCACAGCCAATCCACATTGAATATTGGGTGCAGGACAAGGAACGATGGAATGTTGAGCTTGAAAGCATTTTCATATATAGCCTTAGTGATGGTGTAAGGCCCATATCGGAGTGGGATAAGCTTGCAGTGGGGCCCATTGAGGCGCTCCTTCTGCAAATGTAACCAAACTTTGTCTCCCACCTGGAGCTTGTGTGGAACTTGATGTTGATCATGTCGCTACTTTTACTTTGCATTTTCCCTTTCCAATATGTCATGGACCTACTAGAGGATGTGTTGAATGCGCTCAATGAATTTGTTAGCCCTGTCATCTTTGGACTAGACATGAGAGGAATATGCTTGAGTAGTTGCAAATGGTATGGCAACATCAATAGGACATAGTGGTTGGAATCCCAGTCCCACCTTAATGGTATTGTAGCTAGTTGAGTTGTGGAGAGCACTGTTGTATTTTTTTTGGACATAGGGGAGGCTCTCATCCTATCTTCTTGGGTGATTTTAGTTTGCATGTGCATTATGTGCACGATCATCCTTTTAACGACCTATGTTTGGCCATCAGTTTGGGGGTAAAAGGTCATGGACTTAGTGAGCTTGGTATCCAACAACAACCAAAGGCTTGACCAAAATGCACTCAGGAACCAGTTGTACCAATCTGAGATAATGGACTGTGGGATCAAAATGTATACCCATACTCGTTCAAAGAAGAGTTTGGAAGTGGATTATGCTCAAATACTCTTCTAGCAGGCCACCAGAATGGCCATCTTAGAGAATCTGTCGACGATCACGAAAACATAGTCGTTGTCATGCTTGGTAGAAGGAATGCTCGACGTGTAATATAAGGATATGGATTCTTAGGGTCAGTTAGGAGTAAGAAGAGGATTATACATGCCTTGATTCTTGATTTTAGGTTTGGAAATAGCACAGGCAGTGCAGGATCTGATGTACTTCCCAACATCGTGTCAAAGGTTTGGCCAATAAAAACACTTATGTAGTACTTCCACTATCTTTTCTACCCAAAAATGTCCAACGAATCGACTGTGGTGCGCCTCCCAAATCATCTTGGCATGCTCGCTTGAAGGTACACATAGGTGTTCCATATGGCATAATAGCACATCCTAGAGGTGAACGTTTGGAACATGCTTGCCTTCCAAGAGCATCTGGTATGTAGTGTCAAATTATTGATCACTCTTATGAAAATGTGGCCATTCCGAAGTCTCGTGTCCATAAGAGTCGAGCACAGTGGTCAGCGCCATGACAGGTGGTCAGCTGAGGTAGTCTGCAACATTATTGGTGCTACCCTTCTTTTCCTTAATGTTAAAATGGAACTGTTGCATGTATGTGGACCATTTCTGATGGTGATCTTTCTGCAAGTTTCCTTGTGTTTATATGAACTGCAGGGGTCGGTGGTCTGTGTGGATGATTGTTTCCTTCCACATAATGTAATGATTCCATTGTCGTAAGCCCTACATAATGGAATACATATATTTTTCATAGGTAGGATACTTTCGGATTGTGTCTAAAAGTGTCTCACTGTGATATGCCACCGGATGCCCCTGCTGAGTAAGAATTGCACCAATAGAATAGTCAGAGGCATCTGTCTCATTCTCAAATGGTTGTTGTGGGTCTGGTAATGTGAGCAATGGTGATGCTTCAACTCGGAAAACACATTTTTTGGGGATTTGAACCAAAAGAACTTTTCTTTCACTCTGCCCTTGGTGACTTGACTGAAAGGCCAAGTGATATGAGAGAAACCAAACATGAACCTGCGATAGAAATTGGGAAGACCCAGAAAGTTGTGGAGCTCTGTTAGAGTGGTTGGGGCTGGCCAGTCTTGAATAAATTGTATCTTGGTTGGGTCCACATGCACACCCCGCTCATCAATGATGTAACCCATATATGGAACCTGGGTCATACCAAAAGTGCATTTCTCCAAATTGGCACACAATTTGTGTTACCGCGAGGTTTGGAGGACCTATCAAATATGGTGAAGGTGTTCATCCCAACTTTGGTTGAAGATTGGGATGTTGTCCAAATATAATACCATGAATGAGTTGGCGAAATGTCGCAAGATGTCATCCATAATACTCATGAAGGTTTAGGGAGCATTTGTCAACCCCAAAAGCATGACCAACCATTTGAAAATGCCCTCCTCAGATTTGAAGGCAGTCTTCCACACATTGGAGGGTTTTATTGGTACCTAGTGATAACCAGACTTCGATTCAATCTTTTTGAAATATTTTTCCCCCTTGAGCTGGTCCAGAAGGTCATTAATCAGTAAGATTGGATACCAATTTCGGACAATGATCTTATTTATTTCTTGATAGTCAATACAAAGTCTCCAATTCTCGTCCTTATTTTTTACCAACACGATCGGGCTCCCACAAGGTGATGAACTTGGCCTAATGTGCCCTTTATGCAACATCTCCTGAATTTTCCTCTTGATTTCATCATTCTCCAAAACAGAGCATCGATATATCAGTCTGTTTGATAGCAGCGTGCCCGGGGTCAGATCGATGGAGTGCTTTACCTGACAAGGTAGGGGTACCCATATGGATAAGGTGAAGATGTCCCTATATTCCTCCATGACCTCGTCCATCTACTTCTATCGTACAGAGGAGCCTTTCCTGGAGATTGTGGATGTGGCCACAATCTTCTTTTTTCCCTCAATGTGAATCATAAGGAAGAAAAATTTCCCAGTCTTGGAAATGACCTTATTGCATTGCTTCGCAGAGATCAAAGAGATGGTGGCAGGCGGTGCTACCCTGGTATCTTGTATAACTTATTTCCCAAAATAATAATAATAGTGCGAGGCCTAAACTCATACACAACATGACGCTTCCACAAGTGTGGTTTGCCTAATAATACATCACAAACTTCAAGAGGAGAAACATCACACAATACCTCATCTTTGGAGGGCTTGATGTTGTAGTGAAGGTGGAATTGTTGGCTAACATCTTGTCCTTGGTGAAGCCACTTGATGGTGTATGGTTGTGGGTATGGTGTGGTCGGTAGACCCAACCGCTTCATGAAATCTGTTGAAATGAGGTTATTTTGGCTCCCACTATTGACAATGAACTGCAGTGCACAACCCTTCACCCACATCTATGAGTGGAAGAGATGCTCCCCCTTCTCTATATCTTCAGGCTCAATATTTTGGATCTTGGTGGTGGAAATGGTGGCACTAGGCTCCACATCAATAGTCTTCTTCCCTTCGTCGTCATTCCCCTTATTGGGTTATGACTCAAAGTAGGAACATGCATTTGATTCAGAAGCCTTCATCTCGGCCACCAATCATTGCTTGGCTCGACACTCACTTGTGTTGTGAGTGGGGCTCTTATGGAACTCACACCATTTTCATGTTTCCTTCTTTGTCTTCATGGTATTGTTCTTTGCTTTCGGCTTCGGCTAGTTGTCTTGGGTTGCCCCGCCTTGGCTTTGTCCTTTGTTTTTCGATTTGGGGGTGTCTTTCCCTTACTTTGGATTCCCATATCTAAATTCTCTCTTCTTTTGTTTAAATTTCTACTTGATATTGACAGCATATCGATAGGCGACACCAAGAGAGGAGATGTCTAGGAACTCCATCTTTTCATGTATGTACTTATGTTGATAGTCGTGGTACTTGAGTACCAAATGTTGCTTAGAATCCTTGATACCCAACTTCGTGCGAAGGGTATGAAAAATATTTGTGAACTTCGGCACGTCTTGGTCCCTTCCCTGCCGCAATGTGGTTCACTTTATGTTTTTATCTGCATAGCTCCCGACAGGGTAATATTGTTCTTTGATGGCGTCTCGAAAATAATTCCAAGTGGGTGCGGCTAAAAGAAATGAGGGTTCTCTCTCGTCCTTCTGTTCACCGTATGTTTCCCACCAATCCTTGACATGGGGGGCGGCTTTGAGGAGTGCAAAAATAATATTTTCCAGATTGGAAAATTCATGAACCGAAAAATATCCTTCCAACATTTTTAACCATATATCTACAAAATCTACATCTATATTTCCTTCAAATATGGGAATGTAAAAGCGTATTTGTACCTTAAAGGGAGTGGCGCCTCCAGAGTGGTTGTTGGATGAAGATGCGTCGCATGTGGGTAGTTGTCGAAGGATTTGGAAAAATTGTCCATCACCACATACCTTTGTCGCTTGAGGGCCTCTTCGAACAATATTTTGAAAGGATCTATTGCTCCCTCGTCTTTCTTTTCTCCCGCCATGGGAGGTCTTCATGGTTTGTGAGGCTGGTCTTGCAAAGGTTCAACCAGCTCGAGCCCTAATTCCTTATACCTAGACCTCGTTGGGACATGCAAAGAAAAACAGAGAAAGAGCATATCACTTTGATACCACTGATACAGAATTGTGTAAGAATGTAGCAAAACATAGATATAAACATAAACACAAAGATGCAACAGAAATAAAACTTCATTTCATTAACATCAAAGAACTTAAATATGCTTACATACAAAATGGAAATAAATTGGCTCACGTGATGCTAGCTTATCTCTGAGAAGAGAGATGGCAGCTGCATGCCTCTGAATTGTGTTACAATGAGGTTAAAGGGCATTTTTATTATTGAAAACCAAATGGAAACCCTAAACAACCAACAACCTAACCCTAGGAGATGGAACTCCAAGATTTTTTAGGCCCCGTTAGGGTTAGTTGGGCAGCCAACTTCCTAGGGTTGTAACTTGGTCATATGATCTTTGTTCGGCACATACGATAGCTCGTTAGAAACATATCTCTGAGTACTACAGGATTTTTGGTAGGCCCATTCCCCTTAGCCTATGATATGTCTACGGGACACAAGCTTGCGGCTGACCTCAAAAGAATGTCGTTTAGGGGGTCAAAACAGCTTCAGACGTTCAGGACTCGAAAAACTATTAAAAATAGTAAATGTTGTTATAATCAAGGAAAATGATGAAACCGACTGGAGGTCTAGGTGGAATAGGCATGTGGCCACCAATATCCACCTAGATCATATTCACTTCGACCTCTTCATATGTCCACTTTGTTGAACAATTTCTCCATCTTAAGAAAAGATTGAATGAGTTCACTATGTTAATGTATCCACTTCATGTTCTATTCCAGAACAACATGGAAACCATCATGCAAAGGATCTATTTACCCAATATTCAAATATAATTTGCAAAGGATCTAGTCACCCACTATAAAAATACCCTTTTTTGATATGGTCAGGTACCCCCTGACCAGAGTAAACATAAGACTAGTCCTAGGTCACTAACTATCCAAGTCATCACTTGGAACCAGATCAGTATCTCTGGCTAATGGTGAAATATTGGGCCAATTTACCATTCCCTCATGTTGTCACATGATAATTCAATTGTAAAAACACTTTCTCGATGCTTTGGGTCACTCTCTCTACCCACTATCCAAGTAACCCTTGGCAATATGGTCAAAACCTTCAGACCGGGGGAGCACTCTGGGCCCTAATGCTCTATGTCCAATCTCCCTAGTCATGTTACATAGAACCTTGTCAATATCCTTGACCTAGTGATAATATTTTCCCTTGATGCTACAACATCAACTCTCCCTCTAACCGAGGGAAGCATTCTCAACCACTCCAAGCTTGTCCCTAAAGTAGAAAAACTACATCTAGGATAGAGGCTTTATGAGAATGTCAGCAATCTAATTGCCTGTAGAAATATATATATTGGAGCCTCATTGCTCCCTTTTGTACCATGTATTAGACGTAGTGCTACTTTACTTCAACTTGTCATGGAAAATTGGATTTTCCGAAATCTTTACACATCTTTGATTGTCACAATATATCACAATCATCCCTACCACCTAATTAAACAATCCTGCGAACAGCTTCCTAAGCCACATTGCTTCACAACTTGCCAAACTAATTTCAATATATTCAAACTTTGCAGTGTTGAACGTGACAGATGTATGCTTCCTGATAATTTGGGATATAATAGCAGAACCCAAACTGAAGCAACATCCTGATGTGCTCTTCCTATCTTCTGCATTTTTTCCCAATATAAATACCTATATCCCTATATTTGTACTCCATAATTTGATACATATCTCAATCCATATCCAATTTAACCATGCCATTAATTCAGCACATGTTATGTTGCATGCCTCAATTCAACCATAAACTGGCCATATTCCTTCACTAGATCCATCACCACAGTTGATTTTCGGTCACCTTGACTCAATGCTCCCTCTAACACTGAAAAATATTCTGCGATGGAAATCTTAGTTGCTCCCTCTTCCATTGTTGCTTCCTAGTCACTGAAGCATATATGTTCTCTAGCATGGTCCCCTCATAGAAGGCATACTTCTCTTAGAGACTTCCCCTCTTTGAGAATCTAGTATGACAATCTCAATCCCATGACATCCACTTAGACAATTTCTTCTTACACTTTTCTTGATTGTTTGTACACTGTGGGATCCACCAACTCTGAATCATATCCTCTCATCTTCTTCAAATTGGCCACCATGGGAGTGTCCATAGACTTGAAACTCATCATCCCATATCTTTGAAGGATATCAATAGTGTACTTCCCTTGACCAAGTAAGTAATGAATGAAATATAGATCCTTCATCTCGAACTAAGAGGTCAACACCCTCTGAAGTAGGGCTTCCTAAGGTAATATTGAGTGCTTCCTCTATTACAAAATAAAATCCTCCTGCCACTACTACTCCCTCTATTATGTGAGTCCTTCTGCTCTTGTCAGAACAATTCATATAATAATAAGATAAATCTTGTGGTAAAGTTTGGGATCGACATTACACTTGATGAAAACAAGACTCATTACATATCCATCAATCTGAGAATACCATGCCTGAGGTGTGTACAAATCTTTCTTCAGTCTGCAAACATGAAACTCCCCATGTACCTCGAAGCCCTAAGGTAGTTCTATGTATACTTATTCCTCAATCACTCCATTGAGGAAAGTTTTCCTTACATCCATCTAATGTAAACTACAATCCATAATAGAAGCAATTTAAATAATAATTATAATAGAAGTGTACCTAGAAACTACAGAAAATGTCTCCTCATAGTCCTCTCCCTCTTTCTGGGAGAACCCTCTTGCTACAAATATCGCTTTGTACTTCTCTATGTTGCCATCTACCGTATGCTTTATCTTGTAGATCCACTTGGAATTCATCGTTGACTTCCCCTCGGTTCTCAGCACAATTTCCTCCATCATGGCATCCTTTAAACTTGTTGTCATGTTTCCTCTTAACTAGAATCTCTTTCAATCATTTGGCACAGTTCTAGATGTTAGTACAATTTCTCCCTCTTGAACACAAATTACTTATGTTGAGTTTATGCTTGAACCTAAGAAAATACTCTTGCCACAAACTTTGCTTTGTTCTTCCCATTTCTTCCATCTATTTCCAAATACTTGGCAACATTCACAATGTACCTACAAACCTCATGAGGAGGTCATGGAAGAAACAATTATAACCATGCAAAAGACACAAAGACAAGAGGCTAACAAAAAATGAAGTAATAATAATTATGGAATAAAGATATGAAGCATTTATCTTTGATAGTATGGAATTTTCAACTCCCTCTTGATCCTTTCCTTCTTGCAGAATTTATTGAAATCCATCTTCAATCTCATTGAGCTAGAAATATTCATCCTCGTCCTCATCATCAACTACTGATGCATATTGCATGAATTGTTTGAGCAAGGGTTTCTTCATCCTCGAGTTATCCAGCCACACCCAAGGCTCATTTGTAAGCTAATTCATTTTCCATGTTAGTCTTGTTCTAAGGTTTCACAAACCCTAGAACTTTTTCATATAAGACTTCTAGTCTTCAAGGGTTTAAAAACCCTAAGTCTTTCAAATTGTATTGACACCCTTTCCAACTCCATCAAACTTGTCATGTCCAAATTTATCATGCTATAGTTATGGAATCAATCAATGTCCCTTGAAAATAATTTTTCATTGATTCATTACAAGATGTCATCACATCATCTCAAACCTCTGAAGAATATTGACCACCTATGAGTCTGAAGGAACATAATTTTGGGTCATAAGCAATTTTCAATATTCCACAAGCCAACATTATGGATCGAAAATCGCATGACGAGTTGTTCATAACATCCTACAAGGATAATCACATCAAGCTCCTGATATAGATAAGAACTCATGTGTGGATACCAACAACTTGTAAACATGAGAGTCTCTTTCTTCCATCTTAGAATGCCTTCCTGGCTCTTGAGTTTTACTCTCCAAATGTCCTTAAATGCATCACAAAAGTTCTTCAATCTTACCTAAACAAGCCCTTAATGATATGTGTTATCTGGCTTAAACATTAGCCTTCCTTCTGATGTCAGAGCATACCCAACTCTTCTTGGCTTCTTCAAGACACTTTAATAGTAGTCAAACTATTGCCTCCTTAACTCATAGGGAAATAGCACCATTTATTAACCCTACTTTCTCTTCCTTCAGGCATTGTAGTTATCGGTCGCCAAAACCACCTGTTTGAACCTCCTTTATCAAACAGACTTCAAGAAATAGTACTGATATAGCAGCCTTATTCATAACCTCCATGGCCTCTCCATAGACCTGAGGTAACTTCGCACTTCTTGGCCACCTTTCGAGGCTTCTTGGCCTATGTTGTTGCCACATTGAGGCCTTTTAGCCCTCCTGAGGTCACCCTTAAGGCATTTCAGCCTTCCTATAGTCATACTGAGGCCCTCTCGCCCCCCCTATTTTAAGTTTATAGTGCTTCAGCCCTCAATAGAATCTTGACCTTTCTTTAATACAACAGACATATCTTGTTTCCTCTTCCTCCTAGAACTCAAACAACACTTCTTCTTGGTCATATACCATATAAATAGACTCAACCCTATTTCATCATGTTGTCAGTCAATCAAGGAAACTACCAATGTCCTCTATGGAATTCCACTCCAAGCTAAATGAATCAAGATCATTGATCCAATATAACTTTTGTAAGGCTTGTACCTTGCCTCTTTATTGGCTAGCATGGTCTCTTTAATGGTTTCTCTTTCACCTAGCATTTGATACCATGTTGATTTTATTAAGAGAAATTTGATCTTATAATTTGATAATTACATTCCAGTGATTTCTTAATCAAATTTGTTTATGTCACATATATCATTAAGCAATTACACATAAAATATCAACAATAATGCAATAATGACAATAGGATCGTAAAGAGGTAGCCAAGCACAAAAGAGACACAAAATTACCTTGGGAAAACCCAAACTCGAGAAAAACCCAACAATCTTTTCTTAGGAGGAATTATTCAATTCAGTAAAAGTACAATATGATCTTTACAAGTCAAAATTGGTCAACTAAGAGCAAAAAATCATCCTAGGTCAAACCTGGTCAAATGGGCCGAAATTCAAACTCGGGAAAAACCCATTAATCTTTTCTTAGGAGAAATTGTTCAATTCATAAATTTGTGGGCTCTTCCACAAATTTGTTTCCATGAGTGATAGAGTGAAATATGAATTATGAGTGAGTGACCAAATGAGAGGTTCAATTGTCTATGTATAGTGATTTTAGGGTGCCCAAGTGGCACGTCGTTTGGTTGGGACAGCCTGATATTTTGGGGTTGACTTGAGCAATGTAAATTCAAATTTAATTTAATTTCCCTCCTTTTCAAATTTCCTTCGTGGGCCGACTTGTGTAGCTGGGGAATACCTCTCACAACTACCCAAAAATCAACATCCAAAGGTTTAGTTTGGCAAGAGGCGACGCCACTTTGCAACCCTCACTCCAGTCACATCAACCTCGACTGCATCTTAATCCTCCAGTCTATGTGCCAAAGTCTCTCTTGTGTAAAGGATTATTCTCTACAATTTCCAAGCATGGAAACTCCAGCCTCGATTTTGGTACTCCATATATTTAATGATACCAACCATTGGGGAATCCTGCTCCATGTGCATTACTTGACAACAACATTTGCAAAAAATACCTTAGGTGCTCTATTTTTTTATCTCCTCGTTAATCAAGGGATTTGGCTAGGATAACGTCGAACATCCACGAGGCTTGGCAAACCAAGTATTAACACCATGAGTAGAAAACCAAATAAAAAACCAGTAAGGGAGAGGGATGGGCATGCTTAAGAGAAAGAGCTCTTGATAGGTACAGAGTTGTGTGGGATATCCAATGTCTAGAGATACCATAAACGTCCACGCAAAGAGTATTGACTTGAAGAAAATGGAGTGCCCGACGAGCCTTAGGGAAGAAAATGGAAGCTTTGCAAAGCAAAGCTCTCAAGCGAGCTACCAATAATTCTCTTCAAAGTTGTTATTCAAATTAGAAGTGGGAGAAATCTCATCGCTAGATTCCTCGAAATGAAGTTGAATCTTCTGTTGAATCTCACCTAACCAACTCTCTTGATTGATGGGAAGATTAACAAACAAAACACCCAAGGTATTGTTTGCAAATGTTGTTGTCGAGTAATGCCAATGGAGCAGTATTCCCTGATGGTTGGTATCATTAAATCTATGGAGTGCCAAAATCGAGGTCGAAGTTGCCATGCTTCGCAATTGTAGAGAATAATCCTTCACGCATGAGAGATTCTGGCATATGTCACTGGAGGATCAGGATGCAGTTGAGGATATGTTACTAGAGTGAGGGTTGCAAAGGTGTTTAATGATCATGGTGTGCATTTGTGTCATCTTGTGTCGAACCAAACCTTGTACATCAACTATGGGGGTGTGCTACCACATCCCTCAATCACATGGTCAGGTAGGATGGCAGCAGCCCGCCCCCCGCCCATTCACTCAAATAGCACCCCATCTAGGTATTCATTTTAAAATATTTTATTTTTTTATTTTTTAAATATATTAATAATTTTTTAATTATTTAGTTTAAACTTTCAGTTTAAAAATAATAATAATGGTTTATTAGTTTTAGTTTTTCTAATTATTATTTTTTTAAGCTTTTGTGGTATTTTTTGAATTGTTCGAGGTATTTTAAAAATAATAATAATAGTCCACGTTGTCTTATATAGACGGTGATCGGGTGCTCTGTTAAGGCATTCCTTGAAGTGAAGTCACTGGTTCAATTCCTCACCCTGGTCGATATGATATATTGGACATGATAAAGATGTAGTCATACCGATCTTACAAAAATAATAATAATAATAATAACAAATTTTGTACTTTAATGTCTTTTTGTTTTAAAAAAAAAAAAAAAGTGTTTTCCCTTATTTTAAAAAGAAAAAGGCTTCTTATAGCATTTTTTAGAATAAAAAGTTGCTTTTTTATTTACTTTTTTTTTAGATAAACTAAGATTTTATGTGGGTTTTGAACACCTCCCACTTAATTATTAGGGGATCACACTCCAACCTAAGTTTCTCCATGTGTCTTTCCCATCAAGTTTGGGTGTGGCCAAACAAATGATATGTTTTGTTCTTATCCTATTTTATGAGCACTAAAATAGACATATGATTGTTGCAACAATTGATTCAACTTTAAAGTGTCAATCTCACCTTCAGAAGGTTTGATCTTTTTTTGGCTTCCTTTTCAACACCTTTTCTTCTAGAGCTATCATGGCGATCATCTTGTTGGGAGAAGTGTAGCAACTTGTTCTTCCAACTTTGAAAATATCTCCTTCGAGTCACCCCTAGGATAATTATTGTATTCATACACCATGGCTAGGGTTTGGAGACTTCTTTCTTAGGTTAATTTCTAGATGTTGTAATTTCCTTGAAAAACTCCAAATAAATTTCTTTGGTACAAGTGGCATGTAAATTTTTATGGACATTCCACTACAATGGTTCAACAAACCAATGAAAAACCCAAGTGAAATTACTTCGATACAAGTATGATATGTAAATTGTTATGGACATTCAACTACAATAGTTCAATAGAGCAAATCATACATGTTTTTGCAAACTCTTTATTATGCAATGTTTTTCTTAAGATTTAGTGCATAAAATGATGAAAAAGCGCTAAGTTTGAAAATCATAAAAAGAGAAAAAACATAAAAACAAATATCACATTGCCCACCATAGAGTTTTCATGGACATTATAGGTCTGCTACTTCCTCTCCTCAACCCTTCCCCTAATCATAAGGAAGGTATTAAGTGTAAAGCAAACCTTGGGAGAGATCCCAATGAATAATAACCCATGGTTCCCTTTGTGACCTACTCTACTAAGCAATAATCATTTAGAAAGTACAAATCTTCTTCCTACCTCCATGTCTTTCATTTAAAAGGGTAAAGGTCTTTTTGGGAGGTAAATCTTTATTTTCCCCCTTTAAATAGGTTATATTCCATATGAATACCATGGGTCAATACCATGGATTAATACCATGAGATAGTTTTATTTTTATTGTTATCTTATTTTTATAGGGTTTTTTTTTCATTCAATGAAAGAAAAAATAAAATTATAATATAAAAAATGAAAAGTAAACAAAGAAACAAAAAGGTATAGACTGTCAATTAGATTCTTAGAATAGTACTTAGTGATAATAGTTGTAAGTTAGTGTAACCATTCATTCATTAAGGTAGAACCATGCTTATACCATTGAAATGGAGACACTAATTTAATGTAGTTGATTCTTCCTATCATGGGCTTCTTGTTGGCTATAATGGTGGTCATTTAAAAGAAGTATTGTGATAAGGGAAAATACAAGGTAGTAGTCTATATGTTATACATTTTGGAAGGTTTTATGACATTTTCTAGTCTAATTTATTCATAATTAGATAAAGATTTGAGTTTGAGTTGTGAACTCTCTGTAATCTGAATGCCCTGGGGATTTTTCAAGGTGCCGAATCCATATATGCAGTCAAAAACCCATTTTAAACAATGATCAAAATTTGACCAAAAAATATTTCGTTGCATTCCCACCAAAAACACCAAAACGTATAATGTTTAGACAATGCCAAATACAAGTGATGAAGATAGCAAATTGTCAACCAAGAAGCAAAAGTCAATCAAGAGTTATCTTCCAATGATTTACATAGAATTGTGCTACCAATTTAAAGTTGTTACATGGTGTGAATTGTAATACAATAAAGTGATTAAAAACATGCTCTTCGATGTAAAAGGTCACAACAAATCCAAAAAGAAGTAGAATATGTACATCTCCATCAAGAGTTATGAAATGTATCATAAATCACAAATAACAGAGTTTCATATTTCAAGGTGTTGAATCCATATATGTGGTTAAAAACCAATTTTAAACAACGATCAAAATTTGACCAAAAAATATTTCACTACATTCCCACCAAAAACTTCAAAACATATAATGTTTAGACAACACCAAATACAAGTGATGAAGATAGCAGTTATCAACCAAGGGGCAAAACAATCAAAAGTTATCTTCCAATGTTTTACATAGAATTGTGATACCACTTTAAAATTGTTATATGGCGTGAATTGTAATACCATAAGGTGATTAAAAACATGCTCTTCAATGTAAAAAGTCACAACAAATCCAAAAAGTAGAATATGTACATCTCTATCAACATTCATGAAATGTATCATAAACCAGCCTAGATCCATCTAACTCTGGATCTATCATGCGCCGAGAGGGATCAAATCTCTTGAGGTGCAAACCTATTTTTTGAGTGCAAAACTTCAGGAAAGGTTTTCACCTCGAGAGATTTGATCCCTCTCGGTGCATTATAGATCCAAAGTTAGATGGATGTAGGCTGGTTCCAGTCAGAGGCATCAACGTCACATTTTTCAGATTATTAAAATTTTTGTATATTTTTGAGATGTAAGATGGATCTAGGTTGGTTTCAGTCGTGCGATGCCAAGGAAAATCTATCAAAGGTATGATTAATTTTATCAGTAATATGTAAATATATCAAATATTAATATAATCATTTTAAATATGCTAAATATTTCTGAGATTAACTTGGTCATTTTAATTTTAAATTTTCTTAGTTACCTCAGTTCATTGAGATGATAATTATTGTTAATAACTATAATGATGAAAAATGATGAAATATTTTTTTTAAATGCAAAGTGACAATAATAATGTTGAAAGATAGAAAATGTGAACAATAAGAACGTACTCATGTTACAATCAATCTCAAACTATTTTCTTCTACTATTCTTATTTCCTCCCTTGTTAGTTTTGTTATCTTTTCATATCGATTATATGAAAAAAAAAAAAAAAAATCGTAAACCATTTAAATCTTTAGCTCGATCTGTTGTAGTAAACATGATACCTTGTCTCTCTTGCTCTCCAATATTAATAGCTTAAATTACTATAACACAAAAATCAATCTACATTGTTAAAAACTTTTTGTGCTTACACTAAAATTAATGCATATTGTTAATCCAATCACTTTAATATTAATGTACCGTCATATATCGAATTACATCAAATCATAAATCAACATATACATTGAAATCAATGCATTTAATGCAAGCAATCAAATAAGATTAGAAAATAACTTCTACATCGAAATCAATGCACCTAATGCAATCAATCAAATAAGATTAGAAACCAACATCTACACTGAAATCAATGCATTTACTCAAAGCAATCAAATAGGATTAGAAATCGCCATCTACACTGAAATCAATGCATTTAGTGCAAACAATCAAATAGTATTAGGAATAATCTATATTGAAATCAATGCATCTAGTGCAAGCAATCAAATATAATTATAAATCGACGTCTAAATTGAAATCAAAACATCCAGTGCAAGCAATCAAATAGTATTAGGAATCATCACCTACACTGAAATCAATGCATCTAGTGCAAGTAATCATATATCATTAGAAATAAATATCTACACTAAAATCGATGCATCTAGTGAAAATAATCAAATATGATTATAAATCACCATCTCCACTTAAATCAATCCATCTAGTGCAAGAAATATTCTTCCCTCTTTCCACCCTCCATCCATATCTATATCCCCATCCATCTCTTTTTTTTTGTCTCTATCTCACCCCCTAAACACACACGCTCTCGCACTCCATATATATCATTCTCTTTGTCGATCACCCTCTCTCCCCATCTCTCTCTTCTTCCCTCTCTTCCCCTTCTCTCCCTCTCCCCCGCTAATATCTCTCTTTCCTCCTTTTGTCCTCTATCTCTCTCTCTCCATCTTCCTTATCACTCACTCTCTCTCTCTCTAGGAACCAACATCTACACTGAAATCAATGCATTTACTCAAATAAATCAAGTAGGATTAGAAATCACCATCTACACTGAAATCAATGAATTTAGTGCAAACAATCAAATAGGATTAGAAATCATCTACAGTGAAATTAAGTCATCCAGTGCAAGTAATCAAATATAATTATAAATTGACATCTACATTGAAATCAACACATTTAGTGCAAGCAATCAAATTGTATTAGAAATCACCACCTACACTGAAATCAATGCATCTAGTGCAAGTAATCAATATCAGTAGAAATAAATATCTACACTAAAATCGATGCATCTAGTGCTTATAATCAAATAGGATTAGAAATCACCATCTCCACTTATATCAATCCATCTAGTGCGAGATATATTCCTCCCTCTCTCCACCCTCCATCCATATCTATATCCCCCTCCATCTATTCTTTTTTGTCTCTCTATCTCACCCCCCTAAACACACGCGCTCTCGTACACCATATATATCAATCTCTTTTTCAATGACCCCCTCTCCCCATCTCTCTCTTCTTCCCTCTCTTCACCTTCCATCTATATCTCTATCTTCCCCTTCTCTCCCTCTCCCCCATTAATATCTCTCTTTCCTCCTTTTGTCATCTCTCCCTCTCTCTCCATCTTCCATATCACTCTCTCTCTCTCTCTCTAGAAACCAAAATCTACACTGAAATCAATGCATTTACTCAAATAAATCAAATAGGATTAGAAATCACCATCTACACTGAAATCAATGCATTTAGTGCAAACAATCAAATAGGATTAGAAATCATCTACATTGAAACCAATTCATCTAGTGCAAGTAATCAAATATAATTATAAATTGACATCTAAATTGAAATCAAAAAATTCAGTGCAAGCAATCAAATTGTATTAGAAATCACCACATACACTGAAATCAATGCAAGTAATCAAATATCATTAGAAATAAATATCTACACTAAAATCAATGCATATAGTGAAAATAATCAAATAGGATTATAAATCACCATCTCCATTTATATCAATCCATCTAGTGTGAGAAATATTCTTCCCTCTCTCCACCCTCCATCCATATCTATATCCCCCTCCATCTCTTATTTTTGGTCTCTCTATCTCACCCTCCTAAACACACACATATATCAATCTCTTTGTCAATCCCCTCCTCTCCCCATCTCTCTCTTCTTCCCTCTTTTCACCTTCCATCTATATCTCTATCTTCCCCCTCTCTCCCTCTCTCTCTCTCTCTCTCTCTCTCTCCACCTTTCTCTATCTATTTCTTTCTTCTTACCTCTCTCCTCCTCCCCCTCCAAGTCCATCTCTCTTTCCCTCCCTCTCTCCACTCTCTCACATCCTCTCTTTCCCTTTCTCTCCCATCTCTCTCTCCCTCTCTCTCTCTCTCTCTTCACCCACCAACTATGTTACTATATCCCTCCCTCT
This sequence comes from Pinus albicaulis, assembly GCA_034641835.2. Classification (NCBI taxonomy): domain Eukaryota; kingdom Viridiplantae; phylum Streptophyta; class Pinopsida; order Pinales; family Pinaceae; genus Pinus; species Pinus albicaulis. The sequence continues at coordinate 965,002,686 of CM076569.1, forward strand.
CTCCCTATTTCTCCTTCTCCCCCCTTATCTCCATCTCTCCTTATTTGTCTCTTTATCTCAACCCCAAACATACACGCTCTCTCTGTCTCTCCCTTGTCACTCCTCTCTCTCCACTTCTCACTCTCTATATTTCTTATTTCCTACATCTCTACCCCTCCAACTCCATCTCTCTTATCGATCCCTCTCTCCTCCTTTGTCTCAAGTCCTCTCTCTCGTCCTTCCTCTCTCTCTCTCCCCTAAATCCCTTTCTCTTCCCTGATCTCTCTCTCTCTCTCTCTCTCCAATACTCTCTCTTCCCCCATCACTCTCCTCCTCTCTCTCATCCTTCCTCTCTCTCCCTTTCTCTCCCACCTCTCTCTCTCTCTTTTCCCTCCAATCCTCTCTCTCCTCCCATCTCTCTCTCTCTCTCTCTCTCTCTCTCTCTCTCTCTCTAATCCTCTCTCCCCCATCACTCTCCTCCTCTCTCTCATCCTTCCTCTCTCTCCCTTTCTCTCCCACCTCTCTCTCTCTTTCCCTCCAATCCTCTCTCTCCCCCATCTCTCTCTCTCTCTCTCTCTCTCTCTCTCTCTCTCTAATCCTCTCTCTTCCCCCATCCCTTTCTTTCTCTCTCTCTCTCTTTCCACCTCTCTCCCTCTCCAACTACATTACTATATCCATCCCTCTCTCCTTCTCACTTCTTCTCTCCCCCTTCTTTCCATACATCTTACTTTGTCTCTTTATCTCACCTTTAAACATACACACTCTCTCTCCATCTCTCCCTTATAACTCTCTCTCTCTCTTTCTTCTTAGTTATGTAAACTAATGAACATAAATATTTGTAAATATAAAGCAGATTATGGAGTAAATATGAAAAGAGGTTTTATTTACTTAACATACCTCTAGTTTATTTATATTTTTATTTATTTACCATACCCCTTTTCTTTACTATGGTATTTGGCCCATAGGCTTGTTATATAATTACATTTTTATTTATAATCCTATTTGATGTATTGTTATTTATTTACCTTACATATATTGTTATATATTTGATATATTGTTATTTATTTATTTATGCCTCTTTATATATATTTTATATTTATTTATTTATTTATCATACTTTTTTATACCTCTTTTATATTTATTTATTTACCCATGGTATTTGGCCCATGGTATCAATATTAATTTGTCCCATGGTATTCGTCCCATAGGCTTCATCTAAATAAAACATCTTTTTAAAGTTTTTTTAAATATAAAAAGGTTTATGGAATAAATATAAAAAGAATCTTTATTTATTTAACATACATCTAGTTTATATTTTTTTTTTATTATTTACCATAGCTCTGGAGTAAGTATAAATTCATTTTACAAATATTTAATTAAAAGAATTATTAAAAGATCTTGGATTTTGATTGTTTGTGTTGAATTAACTCTTTTCCTTTGATTTAGGAAATGGTATTGACTTTAGTAAAGAGCAAATATGTTTAAAATTTTACTTAATTTGGAAATTCAATGTAGTAATTTTTTTTGTTAAAAGTAAAATTATGATCCATTCAAATTCACGTATATAATTTAATATCCATTCAAATTATATAAATAATACATAATTGTATTAGAAATTGATATATGTTCTAGTACATACCTGACATCGGGGTCATATTGGGCTGTAGATGCGCCTCTCGGCGCAATCACAAATATAAGAAATTGATATTTTAAGTTAATCATACCCTCAAATAAAAATATGATTGATTTATATGTACACTTATTTCTATAATACATGCACCCACATGCTTCAAATTACACAACTCACACCAACATAGATATACATGATTATTATCCTTAGCATAATTATGAATATCAGTCAAAAACCCATTTTAAACAACAATGATCAAAATTTGATCAAAAAATATTTCGCTACATTCTCGCCAAAAACTCCAAAATTTATAATGTTTAGACAACATCAAATACAAGTGATAAAGATAGCAATTGTCAACCAAGGAGAGAAAATCAATCAGAAGTTATCTTCCATTAATTTACATAGAATTTTGATACCACTTTAAAATTGTTAAGTCACAGCGAATCCAAAAAAAAAAAAAAAACGTAAACCTTTATCAACATTTATGAAATGTATCATAAATCACAAATAACAGAATTTCATACTTAAAGATTTACATGTAAACTTATTCTACCCTACATACACCTACGATGCTTCAAATTATAAATCTACATATACAGCCAACAACTCACGCCAACATGATTATTATCTTTCGCATAATTATGAATATCAATCGAAAACCCATTTTAAACAACAATGATCAAAATTTGACCAAAAAATATTTCGCTACATTCTCGCCAAAATCTCCAAAACGTATAATGTTTAGACAACATCAAATTAATCATGACTTTCAATAAAAAAATAATTATTATTATTGTTATTAATGATGATTTACATATAAACTTACTTCTAAACTACTTACACCTACAATGCTTCAAATTATAAATCTACATACTTCAAATTATAAATCTACATATACAGCCAACAACTCACGCCATGATTAGTATCCTTAGCATAGTCTAGATCACCCCATACTTGAGAAAATTTAGATCGACAGAAAACTAGAGTGCTGTAACCTGAATTTTGAAATTTATATAGTAAGATTTCAAGTAACAGTCCTAGAAAGGCATATACAAGCATTTAAGAAAAGAACGGTTCAAAAATATGAACGTAACTTGCCTACCATTAATATATATAGAGAGCGGGCATGCTAGAGTATTCTACACTTAATTTTGAAATCTATAGTACGATGTTAAGTGACAAACCATAGAAGCACAGGGAGTAAATACAGAACAGTACATATAATCATGTGACTTCATATTCCCTACCATGAAAATTTTACAAAGCAAATTAGAGTACTGTACACTGAATTTTGAAATCTATATGGTTAGATGTTAAATAACAAATGATAGAATCAGAGAAGCAAATACAGGCATCTATCTAAGAAAGGAACAGTAAGAAAGTTCTGTTCCCATCTAATTTGACAAGCCACGACTGTTTCTGCATGTTAAAAGCAGCATATGTGACTTCAATATTGTTTGTTTCTAAATGGTTAAACTGCTGGAATAAGGTAGAACTACCAGGCGCTTGAAGGAACAAGTTGTTGCCTAACAAGCCTAGGTTTCTAACTACAGTCTTCTTCGAGAATTTGGAATCTCCTCTCTGATGGAAAGGGCCGTGGACTATAGCCCACTGATTCTAGCCTTTGTTCCAGTGCATTTGATGACAAGTTCTGCAGAGCAGGTCGCTTACTCAGTACCTGGAACAGCAGAAACACACAAATGTCATACACAGTGCCAACTGCACTCTATGTGCCTTAAGCCGATTCTGGAAATACATGCAAAAGTAAAAAGTTGTTACAACATTTTGCTTACCTTTTCAGAATCTTTTGCTTTTGTTTCCTTTTCCTTGTATAGATTCCGGAGCTGACGTAAACTAAGTTGCGCCAAGTCAGTAGGATTCTCCTTCATAGAGCTGGATGGCCTTGGCCTGTTCACAGACATGGGATCTCTGGTTTTCCTTGCACTTCCAATACCTTTTGAAGTCATCTGTTTCCTGGAAGGCGTAACATAGGACAACTCCTGCAGTTGTCCTTGTAAGTCCAACTGCATACGTTTTGACTGCTCTGTTTCTTCAGAAACACTGACATTTTTATCCATGAGAAACCCTTGGTATCCAAATTGGACCTCTTGTGGCTCTGGTCCAGTCACTGATGGCTGCTGCACTGGCAGTTGTCCTTGTAAGTCCAACTGCATGCACTTTGACTGTTCTGTCCCTTCGACGACACTAGCATCCTTGTCCACGAGAGGCACATTGTATCCAAGTGAGACTTCTGGTTCAGTCACTAATGGCTGCTGCAGAGCACCTTCAAATGATGTGCCAGTAACATCCCTATATTCTTCTCCAAACAGAACTTGCAAACAAGGGGACATATCGTTATTTTCTTTAAGCTCGGGCTTTTCCAATGGGGTATTATATTCTGGTCCAAATAAGGTGTACAAGCAAGGAGATATATCATGTCCCTCAGTATGTTTCTCAAGCGTCTTCAATGGTGTATACAGGGATTCCACCCTCTGCTCCAGTGCATTTGGTGACAAGCTCTGTACAAATGTCATTACCTGAACAGCAAAAATGTACAAATGTCACACACACACAGAACGAACTGCCTTATGGGAAAAACATGTAAAAGTTAAAAACGTTTTGCTTACCTTTTCAGAATCCTTTGCTTTTGTTTCACTTTCCTGGTATAGATTCCGCAAACCAAGTTGTTCCAGATCAGTAGTATTCTCCTTCATAGAGCTGTGAATAGCCTTTTCACTTCCGGTACCTTCTGAATTCATCGGTTTCCTGGAAGGTGTAACATAGCATAACTCTGGCAGTTGTTCTTGCATGTTCAATTGGATCAATTGTGACTGCTCTGTCTCTTCAAAATCCCTAACATCCTTGTCCATGAGAGACACGTGGTGTCGAAGTGAGGACCCTGGTGACCCTGATTCAGTCACTAATAGCGGCTGCAGAGCATTTTCAAATGATGTGCCAGTAACAACCTTATCATTATCTTCTGTAAGCTCATGATTTGTCAATGGCGTACTACATTCTGGTCCAAATAATGTGTACAAGCAAGGAGATATATCATGGCCCTCAGTATGTACAAGCGTCTTCAGTGGTGTATCCAAGGATTCCATCCTCTGTTCCAGTGCAGGTGATGACAAATTCTGTGAAACAAATTGTTTACTTATCACCTGAAAAGCAAAAATGAACAAATGTCATGCATACAGTTCACCAACTGTGTACTATCTTCCCTAAGATGAATCTGGTAAAGAAGATAAGAAAATATGAAGTTCATACATAATTTAGCTTACGTTTTCAGAATCCTTTGCTGCCGTTTCATTTTCTTTGTGTAGATTCTGTAGCTTCCATAAACTAAGTTGTCCCAGATCAGCACGACTCTCCTTCAATGAACTGTGCATAGCTTCATCACTTCCTATGGATTGCCTTGGCCTGTAAACAGAAATGGGATCTCTGGTTTTCTCTGTGCTTCCAGTACGTTTTGAATTCATCGACCTTCTGGAAGGCGTACCATAGAATGACTCTGGCAGTTGTCCTTGTAAGTCCAATTGCAAAGTTTGTAATCTATTGCTCAAAGTCAGTATTCTGTCTATAAGTTTGGTGCTTTTTGAATCCCCTTTACTAGGACCATTCATATCAGCCAAAATAGTAGACACCTCAGCTACTTCTCCAGATTCTACAGGGATTTCTGTGAGGAGAATACTTTCAGAATGCTCTGTCCCTTCCAAAACCGTAGCATCCTTCTCCATGACAGACACATGGTCTCCAAGTGGGACCTGTGGTGACAAATATTCAGTCTCTGATGTCTTCTGTGGAGCATCTTCAAATGATGTGCTGGTCACATCATTTTCTGGGGTATCATATTCTGGTCCCTCAGCATGTTCAAGCCTTTGGCACACATCCTTGTCTTCTAGAACAGATTCCTTCATACTTAGACAAGGGGATATATTGTAACTTTTTCTAAGTTCTGAACTTTTGGATGGAATACTGGAGTCCAGGCCAAATAAGGTGCCTAAACAAGGAGATATATTATATTCCTCCGTAACCTCAGGGGTCTTCAACGGAGTATCCAATTGGGAAGGTTCCTGGTCATTGTTTCCCTCAATTTTGGCAGCGGCAATGAATCCCTCATGTTTTCCCTTGTTGTCCATATCAAACAATTGTTCTCTAATAGGACTTGCATCAGTTATGCCATCAACTTCATTCTTTTCCACAGCTATATTATATCCCTCTGTAACCTCAGGAGTCTTCAGAGGAACGTCAAATTGGTAAAGTTCCTGCTTGCAGGCAGCTTCTGTAACAATCTCTGGGATATTTTCTGGAAAAGAATCATCAGTACCTGAACAAAGGAATGCATCATCACTGTCCATAAGCTTGGGCTTATTTAATGATTCAGTAAATTCCAGTCCAAACAAAGAATTCAAGCAAGGAGATATATCAAGGCCCTGTGTAAGCATGGGCATCTTCAATGGAGTATCCATGTCAGAAGGTTCCTGGTTGCTGGCCACTGTGTCTACTTTCACAAGCTGTATATTTTCTCCAACTTTGAATTTTTGGGTCTCTTCAGCTTTGTTCTGTATTGATTGTTCTTCCTCAGGGGCAATGAATCCCTCATGTTTTCCATGGTTGTCCATATCAAACAATTTTTCTTTAATTGGACTTGCATCAGTTATGCCATCAACAATACTAATGCTTTCCTGATATGCTCCATCTTCAACTTCATTATTTTCCACAGCTACATTGTAAGATGCATGTTCCACTTGATCTGTTAAGGGAATTTGAACATCCCCATTTTCATTCTTGGTGATCTGTTCAACTACATCTTCCTCCTTTTGGGGAGTTGAACCATACAACTCATTGACATTATAAAACTCAAATCCATTGTCTGAAAAGTTGTCTTGATGCTCTTCATCCTTTGTAGCACAATTTTGCAGCCAGAATTCTGAAGCTTGAATGTTCTCATATGTTCCTTGACGTTCATTGAAGGACATATCTACCAGTTCAGGATTTTGCTCTTTCATCCAAACTGCATCAGGAGAACCATCATTTTGCTTGCAAAAGATGGTTTCTTCAGCATCCTGAGTTTCAGCCATTGAAGCAAGTTCATAATGCTCCTCTCTTTGATATGCAGAGTCATGAAATCCTTCGCTAGTTTTGGGATCACTCAAGCTATCTTCTTGAGCTTCACCATTAACCAGTGAGATGTGACTTTGCTGAACATCATTTAGAACTAAAAGCTCCACTTCATTGCATTCTCCAGGCTCTTGACCTTCACTATATGATGCCAGCTGTGACAGATTTTCTAGAGCCTTTGGCAGGAGTTCAATTTGATGGGCACCATCCAAATTGTCTGCATCAAATTGAAGCTTATTTTTTAATTCTGGAGTGTTGCCACAATCCATTGATTCACCTTCATAAGCTTCATTCTCGTAAATCTGTTGGCTGTCATCTTCCTCCTTTTGAGGACCATTCAACTCATCAAGGCCAAAACATACTTTGCTATTGTCTGAAAAATAGGACTTGATTTCATGAGCTTCATCCTTCACAGCCTCTTGAGCTTCATCATTGTAGTTCTTAGGTGATACAGTTTCTTGAGCAACCTGAGTTTCACTCTTGGAAAACTGTTCAACTTGCTCTTCTTTTTCAATTACAGGGACCTGATACCCTTCAGTGGTTTTTGAATCATTCAATTCATCCTCTAGACATTCATCATTAACAAGTGATATGGGATTACTGCATTCTTCATCGGCTTGAGCTTGACTGTTTGATGTCTGCTGCACTGGACCTTCTAGAACTTGCTTCTGAGGGACAAGTTCAAATTGATCCCCCTCATTCCAATTGCCTGCATCAAGATTTAATTCTAAACCTTCAAATCCTTGATTACTGCTGAAACCCATTTGATTAAGTAAAAGTCCATTTGAAGTAAAAACATTCTTCATAGTAGCACATTCTTCGTATTTTGGAAACTCATTTGATTCTCGCTTATTAGCTTCATGTTCAAAAAGCACATTTTGCAAACTACTACCAGAGTTAACTGACTGACTTTCATCAACTTGATCCTTTACTAACAAATTGCCCTTTTGCTTACCTCCAACTGAAACCGCAATCTTCTCTTCATTGGCAGTTTCTTCAGCAATGTCCAAATCATGTGATTCATCTTCATTATCTATGACTGCTAACAGTGGACTATTTGCCAAATCTACATTTGAAACTGGAATCTTCTCTTCCACGTCACAGTGTCTAAGCTCTGGCTTTTTGGATGCAGTACTATATTCCAGTCCGAACAAAGTCACTAAACAGGGAGATATATTATATCCGTCGGCAACCTCAGGGATCTTCAACGGAGTATATAACTGGGGCATTTCCTGCTTACAGGCCTCTTTTGTAAGACTCTCTGGGAGTTTGTCTAGTACAGAATCATCCATTCCTGAACAAAGAAAAATGTCATTAGTGTCCGTAGGTTTGGGCTTGTTTAAAGGAGTACCAGAGTCATTACATCAGAGGGAACAACACATCAGTACTATCATTACTGAGGGAATCCATCTTTTATCTGGAACAAAATCATACATACCTTGATGAGTGAACACATTGTTACGGTCTTCAAAATCAATTGAAGCCATGTCTGCTTCTGTTTCAAGAACAGAATCAGTCATTCCTGAAAAAGGGAACATATCATTATTATCAGGAAGTTTGGCTTGTTTAATTTGTGCTAGAATTATTGCAGCAGATCATTAGTGTAATTGAGTAAAAGACTTATTAATGTGGAGAAAACACATCATTACTATTTACAGAGGAAACCCGTCTTTGTTCTTGAAGAATAATACCTGAACAAGGGAACACATCAGTACTGTCTTCAAAATAGATTTTCGTGTGAACAGTCTCCTCAGCCGTGACTGCTTTTTCAAGAACAGATTCATCCATACCTGAACAAGGGACACATCATTACTGTCGGTAAGGTGGGCTTGTTTAATGGAATACTGAAATCATTATGGCAGAGGGAACACATCATTACTCTTAATACTGGGGGAACTAGACCAGAGTCAAGGCATACCTGAACTAGTGAACACATCATTACTGCCTTCAAAACTGATTGAAGAATCAACAATCTCCTCAGCCGTGTCTGGTTCTGTTTCCTTATAATTGCATGCACAGCTTAATTGCTCCTTTAAAGTATCGCTCTCTATTTGTGTGTAATCAACCTTGTAATCAGTTGACATTCCTGCATGCTGGGAAACACTAGGCATTGGCTCAGACATACTACCGACACTGTCCACTTTTGAACCATACAATTCATCAAGGCCATAAAACTGTTCGTCATTGTCTGAATAATGAAATTTGTCTTCATGAACTTCATCCACCATAGCTGAGTTATGATGTTGAAGACCAACATCTGAAACTCGAATATTCTCATTAGCTTCTTGAGGTTCATCGTAAGATGCATGAATCAGTTGATGATCTCCAACTTTCAAAGAAACTGCATCAGACAACATAGGACAGCCATCATTTTGGCCACTGTTATAATTCTTAGGTGATATTTGTTCTTCATCATCATGAGTTTCACTTTTGGAAACCTGTTCAATTTGCTCTTCTTTTTCAACTACATGACCTTGATATCTTTCAATTGTTTCTGAATTCTTAAACCCATACTCATGAGTTCCATCATTAACAAGTGAGATGGGATTTTCCTGAACAGAAGTAGCTGAAATGAACTGTATGGTGCATTCTTCACCATCTCGAGCTTCACTGGATGATGCCTGCTGTGGTAAAATTTCCAGAGCTTGTCTCTCACAGAGAAGTTCAGATCGATCACCCTCATTCCAATTACCTGCATTAACAATCATGTTCATTCAAATTTTTGGTTGCTGCTGAAATCCATTGATTCAACTTTATGAGATTTGAGAAGTAAAATAAAGTCCACTCACATTCTTCATTATTCTCTGGTTCACTTGATCATTAGTTCATCTTTAAAAAGAAACTTATTTGCAAACTAACCAATTCTCATCAGTTTAATACTTTACTAGCACATTGCCATTTTGCATACCTGCAATGGAATCTGCAATCTTCTCTTCATTGGCAGTTTCTTTGGCAATGATGTAGTCATGCGATTCATCTCCATTATCTGTATCTGCAAGAAGTGGATTATCAATTAACAAATCTATATTGAAACTGGAAACTTCTCTTCCACACCATATTTTTCATTACTTAAGAAGCAAGTAATTAATTTGGAGACGGACATCTAAAACTGGATTCTTCTCTTTCACTCTGGTCAATTAATAATTTTGTATATTCAAATTTTTGGTCGCTGCTGAATTTATTGCTCCAATTTGATGGGATTTTTCAAGTAAAATTAAGTCCATTCACATTCTTCCCTATTGCCTGATGCACTTGACTCTTGATCATTATTTCATCTTCAGAAGACAAAAAAATTGCAACCTACTACCAGAGTCAAGTAACCAATTTTCATTATTTTGATAATCTATTAGCAAATTGCCATTTTGCAATACCTGCAATTGAATATGCAATATTCTCTGCATCAGCAGTTTCTTCATCCGATTCATCTTCATCGGCAGTTTCTTCATCTGATACACCGTCATTGTCTGTCTCTGCAAGAAATGCACCTATCAATTTGCAAATCTATAGTTGAAACTGGAATCTTCTCTTCCACACCATATTTTTCATTAGTTAAGAAGCGAGTAATTAATTTGCAGACATACATCTAAAACTGAATTATTATTTCATCTTCAGAAACAAAAATTTATTTTGCAACCTACCACCAGAGTCGGCTAACAAATTTTCATCAGTTTGATAATTTAATAGAAAATCGCCATTTTACATACCTGCAATTGAATCTGCAATCTTCACTTCATTGGCAGTTTCTTCATCCGATTCATCTTCATCGGCAGTTTCTTCATCCGATTCACCTTCATCGTCTATCTCTGCAAGAAGTGGACTATCAATTTGCAAATCTATATTTAAAACTGGAATCTTCTGTTCCACACCATATTTTTCATTACTTTAAAAGAGAGTAGTTAATTTGCAGACATGCTTTTAAAACTGGATTCTTGTCTTTTACATCACTCAGGTTAATTAATAATCTTGTTTATTCAAATTCTTGGTTGCTGCTGATGAAATCTATTGATCCAATTTAATGAGATTTATCAACTAAAATTAATTCCATTCACATTCTTCCCTCTGATCCACTTGACTCTTGATCATTATTTCATCTTCAGAAACAATTTTATTTTGCAACCTACTACCAGAGTCAACTAACAAATTTTCACCAGTTAGATAATTTACTAGCATATTGCAATTTTACATACGTGAAATTAAATCTGCAATCTTCATTTCATCGGCAGTTTCTTCATCCAATGCATCTTCATCGACAGTTTCTTCATCCGATTCATCTTCATCGGCAGTTTCTTCATCCGATTCACCTTCATCGGCAGTCTCTGCAAGAAGTGGACTATCAATTTGCAAATCTATATTTAAAACTGGAATCTTCTGTTCCACGCCATATTTTTCATTACTTTAAAAGCGAGTAATTAATTTGCAGACATACATCTAAAACTGGATTCTTCTCTTTTACATCACTCTGGTTAATTAATAATCTTGCTTATTCAAATTCTTGGTTGCTGCTGAAATCTATTGATCCAATTTGATGAGATCTATCAACTAAAATTAAGTCCATTCACATTCTTCCCTATTCCCTTTTACACTTGACTCTTGATCATTATTTCATCTTCAGAAACAATTTTATTTTGCAACCTACTACCAGAGTCAACAAACAAATTTTCATCAGTTCGATAATTTACTAGCAAATTGCCATTTTACATACCTGCAATTAAATCTGCAACCTTCACTTCATCGACAATTTCTTCATCCAGTTCATCTTCATCGACAGTCTCTTCATCCGATTCATCTTCATCGGCAGTTTCTTCATCCGATTCACCTTCGTCTGTCTCTGCAAGAAGTGGACTATCAAGTTGCAAATCTATATTTGAAACTGGAATCTTCTGTTCCACACCATATTTTTCATTACTTCAAAAGCAAGTAATTAATTTGCAGACATACATGTAAAACTGGATTCTTCTTTTTTACACTATGGTCAATTACCTATTTTATGGATTCAAATTTGTTTATTCAATTTGCGAGATTTGTCAACTAAAAATTAAGTCCATTCACATTCTTCGCTATTGTCTGATTCACTTGAATCTTGTTCATTATTTCATCTTCAAAAAGAAAATTACTATTTTGCAGCCTACTACCAGAGTCAAATAACCAATTTTCATCAGTTTGATAATTTACTAGCAAATTGCCTTTTTGCATACCTGCAATTGAATCTACAGTCAATTACTTATTTTGCTCATTCAAATTCTTGGTTGTTTATCCAATTTGATGAAATTTGTCAAGTAAAATCTTCGCTATTGTCTGATTCACTTGAATCTTGTTCATTATTTCATCTTCAAAAAAAAATGTATTATTTTGCAACCACCAGAGTTAAATGACCAATTTTCATCAGTTCAATAATTTACCAGCAAATTGCCATTTTGCATACCTGCAATTGAATCTACCGTCTTCTCTTCATCGGCAGTTTCTTTGGCAATGTCCAAATCATGCGATTCATCTTCATCATTTGTCTCTGCAAGAAGTGGACTATCAATTTGCAAATCTATATTTGAAACTGGAATCTTCTGTTCCACACCATATTTTTCTTTACTTAAGAAGCGACTAATTAATTTGCAGAGATACATCTAAAACTGAATTCTTCTCTTTTACGTCACTCTGGTCAATTAATATTTTTGTTTATTCAAATTCTTGGTTGCTGCTGAATCATATTGATTCAATTTGATGATATTGTCAAGTAAACTTTAGTTCATTCACATCCTTCGCTATAGTCTGATTCACTTAACTCTTGACTACCAGAGTCAACTAACCAACTTTCATCAGTTTCATAATTTACTAGCAAATTTCCATTTTGCATACCTGTACCTGCAATTGAACCTGCAATCTTCTCTTCATCCGATTCATCTTCATCGGCAGTTTCTTCATCAGATTCATCTTCACTATCTGTATCTGCAGGAAGTGAACTATCAATTTGCAAATCTATATTTGAAACGGGAATCTTCTCTTCCACATCATATTTTTCATTACTTATGTAATTAAATTGCACACATACATCTAAAACTGAATTCTTCTCTTTTACTTCACTCTGGTCAATGATATGAAAATCTTTGTAAGATATCTTACCTTCTTTATCTTCTTCTTTCAGATGGGATGCATCCGGGAAAATTCCATGTCCTTCATATTGTTGTTCATCAATTCCATTAGCAGCCTTCAACTCTTCAAGAGACTCATAACATTCAGATAAGCTATCATCCAGAGAATCTACATCTGTATCAGTTGAACTTTCTCCAGCAACGGAATCTTTATTCTCTATAATTTCGTCAGTTTCATCAGCACAGGACAAGCTGATATGCATATTCTCTGATTTCTCTCTGAATTGATCTCTTTTAGTCACCTCATCTTCACGGCCAGGAAAACCTTTGTCTTGGATTTCCTGGCTGTATATAAACTGAGAATCGGCTTGCAGGACTTCAAAGCTCTCTTCAACCACGTGTCCTTCTCTGTGACTCACATCAACTGGGTTTTCCTGTTTAGTATGCTCAACATGAACCAAACATTCAGATTCTTGTTCAGCATTTAGAGATGCAATATCTGCTGCTTGAAGATGAGCTTCTAGCTTATGAACTTCTAGCGCACCTAATCCAGATTCAGCAGGCAAATTTTCCAAGCTCTCTTTAACTGGGCTTCCTTCTTCGAACCCAATAGAGAATTTTTTCTCAGCGTCAGAGTATTTAACATGCGATAAAATCTCGAACTGTTGAGTTTCTACATTTTCTGTTTGCTGTGTCAATGATGAACTTTCAAGCCTGTCTTCAACTTGAATGATTGAGGGCACTTCAATCACAGACTGGTGCTGTTTAAAGTAATTCCCCCCTTCAATTGATTTTGGCTTGTAACCCTCTGTTAACTCTGGTTCTGACTCTTTTTCCAGATACTTTGGATCTCCAAGCTGACTTTCATACATGCATTCATCTCCAAGCTTGATGATCAGTTGCTCTTCATCGTGAATTTTCGTTTCTTCTATTTCAATTGCAGATTCCTTGAAATTTGCCCCACTATCCATGGGCACTGAACCCAGTTTCTCACTGGTAGCTGTATCTGCTCCTTTTTCATCCTGCATATTTCTTCCGTCATCCATATGGATGGCATCTTTATCTGTTGCTGCTACCAGCTTGATGATCTGTTGTTCTTCATCATGAATTTTCATCTCTTCTATTCCAACTGCAGATTCCTGGAACATTGTCTCCTCATCCATGGTTACTGAAACCAGTTTCTCAGTGGTAGCTGCATCCGCTTCCTCTTCATCCTCTATATTTGTTCTCTCATCCATATGGCGGCCATCTTGAACAGAAGCAGTATGCTCAGCAGGTTTTTCAGGCAGTGTCTGGACTATGACTGTTTCTCTTGACATTTCTGCAGTTTCCGTATCCACAATAGGTGCATTCTCTTCCTTGAGAATGAGTCCTAGTGCTCCACTTTCATCTACATGAGCAATGTTCTTATCTTGATGAGTAAGGCCTTTGCACTCTTTCTCTGCTACAACCTTCTGGTCAGCCCCATTGATTGTAGACTGGCTTCCTCTCATTGAAGGCTTCTTAATATCTCTTCTTATAGCAGTTCTACGTGAAGACATGGCCTTCTGGTGACTTTCTTTTACATTTAGTTTTTCCTGTGGAAGATACTCATTGTCAGTACCCTCTTGGTTTCCACATATTTTTCGAGGTTTAGAGGCTCCTACTTTTCTCTGCAAATCTTGAGTAAGCATAGTTTCCTTCGCATGAGTGTCAGACCCAGATTGCCTCTGCTTCTCATCGGATGCTTTATCTGTGTTGGCCTTCTTATGACCCTCATTCTCAGGTGCCCCTTGCTTTCGGCAGGTTCTTCTTGTTTCTATTTTTGGGCCATGGATTTTCCTCTGTGAGTTTTTACGATGGGCCGTCTTTTCCATCCCATCTTGCTCGACTGCTTCACGGTCCTCACTGCAGTCTTTGACATCTTCCTCAACAGGATTAGTTTTGTCCTGTTCAACACTAAAGTCAACCTCCAACTCCTTTTTCCCTTCGTTTTGCCCATTGCAGGTGACTTCAACGGGAACGTTAACCACCTTGCTATTTCCTTCTTCAACCATATTAGCCACTATTAACTCAACCTTCTGTCCACCCTTACCTCTGCGAGTGACAACTTGTTTTGGCAATTCAGCACAATTTGTAGTGGCTTCAGTAGAGCCATGAGCTCTATTGACCTTGTCCTCTTCATTCTGCCCACCCTTTCGTCCTCTCCGGGTGACCACTTGTTTGGGAGAATGAGAAGGATTTGCAGCGATAGCTTCCACATTAGCTGCTTCGTTCTTAGTCACCACTGACTCATCCTTCTTCGCACCCTTTCTTCCTCTGCAACCGACGTCTTGCTTCAAGGATCCTGAAACATCAGCTGCACTGACCCTATATTCTTCAGCACTGGCATTGACCGCTGGTTCCTTTTTCCCTCTGCATCTAACTACTGGTTTTGAAGATTGAGCAGGATTTGCAGCCCCCTTCTTGTTTTCATCATTCTTCTGCCCACCCCTTCGTCCTCTGCGAGTGAACACATGATCTGAGGATTCAGAAGGATCTGCTGTGGCTTCAACAGAAACATTTGCTGCATTGACCCCGCTCTCTTCGGCAGTGGCACTGACAGCTAGCTCCTCTGTCTGCTCGGCCTTTCGACTTTTGCGGGTCACTATTTGTTTAGGGGATTGAGGAAGATTGGTGGTGGCCTCAAGAGAAGCCTCAACTGGATCTGATGTAGCTTTAGCAGAAATATTGACTACATTGACCTTATCCTCCTCTGCAGTAGTACTCGTTGCTACCTCTTTCTTTTGCCCAGTCTTTCGACTTCTGCGAGTGACTACTTGTTTAGGAGATTTGGAAAGATCTGCAGTTGCCTCAAGAGCAGCATCGACTGGATCTGCTGTGGCTTCAACAGAAACATTAACTATATCGACCTTCTCCTCCTCCAAACTAGCACTCAATGCTATCCCCTTCTTTTGTCCAACCTTTTGACTTCTGCGAGTGGCTATTTGTTTAGGGGACAGAGAAAGATTGGTAGCGGTCTCAAGAGAAGCACCAACTGGATCTGATGGATTTTCGGCAGAAACATCAGCTACATTGGCCTTTCTATTAGTGCAAGCATTCACCACCTCCTCCTTTTGTGCACCCCTTCTCCCTCTGCGAGTGGCAACATTTTTTGGGGATTGAGAAGGATTTAGAGTGGCTTCAATAGATGCATCAACTTCAACACTCTTACTCTCTTCAACACAAGCTTTACCCACCAACTCCTTTTTCCCACCCTTTTGCACTCTACGAGTGACCATATCCTTCGACGAATCTGAAGGCTTTGCATTATTTTTCACAACAGAAGCATTAGCTTGCCGACCCCTTAAAGTTCTCTGCGCAGGCATTACTTTATCGCCCTCCTTCTTGTGCTCTGCTGCAGCGGCCTTCTCAGCAGGAGACACAACAGAAGGATCACCTTTTTTCTCTTTTGATTCCTCTTCTTCGTCACTGTCATCAACCAAATCAATTATGATGGGTGACCTTCCTGGTTTCTTATTCCCATTGTCGGAACCCAGTTCTGTTGTTCTTGTCATATTTTCTTTATCTCCATCTGAGACCCTAACAGAGGACTTTCTGGCAGCAACAGAACGGCTGTCCACTTCATGTGTGACCTTACCAGCCCTAGTCCTAAGGGTTTTCTTACAAGGTGGTGTCTCTTCAGCCTCACTATGTTCTTCAGCCTTCTTTCTAGGATTTCTTGTATTTCTTCTTCCATTTTGTAGGGCAAGATCCTTCTGCAAGCCCTGCTCTATTTCAACAGGCTCTTCAACTTTTTCTTTGACAACTTCATTCACCAAAGTGTTCTTCTTCTTATTATTATTATCACCCACCCTCTTTTCATCGGCCTCCACATTCACCTCAGGTGCAGAAATTACTGAGGCTTTTTCTCTGCAAACCCCTCTGCGGGTTTTCACTACTTCCTCAACAACTTCATCTCCTTTGCCAGTCTTCAATCCCACTTTTGTGGGGCCTCTTGACACTTTTTTCCCAGTCTTAGCCCCTCCATCGCATTCACCGTCAGTAGACTGCGGTGGCTCTTCGACCTTTTCTTCTTCAATGGCCATTCCCACTTTCTTTGACCTGGTGGATACCTTTGGCACATTGGAGATCTCAGTCAACACAGGCTTCTCTTCATCATCTCTCACTGGTGCGCTCTGCTTCTTGCCTCCTTTTGCAGCCTCCACCTAAAAAAAGACCATGAAAATTAACATTCTACTCAGAGTTGTCCATGGAATAAAAACTACATCCATTTCAGAGTTCTAAATCACCAACGCACACACCAAAAAATAAAAAGCCACAGAACTAGGGAAAACCAAACGAAAGTGTTTTTCACTTACATTCAAAAGAGCTGCAAGGGAGTCCGCCATTTGCAGATTTGTCAAGTTTGCAGGAATCTCGTGTTTCTTGCATAAGGCCTGCAACTGCTTGCGGGGAAGACTGTGATAATCCATCGTTAACGTATTCTAAAATAAATATGCTGCCCTCTCGCATTCAGTGAACTCCTGACCCTGTTACCACACGATGTCATGACTTATCATGTCATGCCAACACTAATGACAGAAATCAAAAAATCATAAGCTCACACACACATTCAGCACAGATATATTCAGACATTACCATCAAGACATTATTATAGTTATCAAGTTCACAAGGCTGGAAGCCAATATTCATAAGTAAAAAATCATTACAATCATAGCTGATCAAATTATAGCTGAGATTTGAACCTGGATAAGAAAGATAATAACCATTCAACCCAACCACCCCAAAATAACCCTTATTTACTCCTTTGAAACACAATATTTCTGCTGGCATTACATTTTGCAAAAACTACAGAAAGAAATCCACAACTGAACTAAACATACTCAGAAAGTCCTCTTTGATAGACATATTTAAGAGCCAAAAATTCGGAGAAATCACAGAAACTGCAGATCTGAGACAGTAGACTTACCAACTGTTGCGAGAAAATAGTTCCGCTGTAAGGTCCGGGCAGCGGCAGAGGGTGAAATCCTTTTCTTCTTCGCCGTTCTTCTTCTTCTTTCCGTTGCTGTAACCCTGAACCCTTGACCACCACTTCCAAAAAAATAACGCTGAAATTGAAGGTCGATTGGTCGACCTCTGCAATCCTAAATACTCAGTTGGTCGGAGAGCCTGAGAGTTTGACCGTTATCCGCTTCGCCTTCTTCCGGTGCTGACACGTGTCTTTTAATTCAAATTCAAAATTCAAATTTCAAATTCAAAATTTGAAATGAGTCCCAACGGTACAAGAGAGTGCAGGCTCCTCCCAACGGTTGTGCGTGCGCTAAAAGAAAAGTTGCCAACGGTAACGCGTACGCACGCGCTTCGAGAAACTTAATGAATGAATTTTGAATTTTGAATTTTGAAAGCGACATCCATGGTGTTCACATGGGGATTCTTAAATGCATCAAACATTTTCTATTATTATATTTATTATTTTTATTCATCCCTTACCTGAGCTAAAGGGTAACTGGGAGCAATCTAAGTTCGTGGGTCTACTTTATGGGAGTTTGACTATCTTGGTAATAAGTTACTTTGAAATGTTATCTACTGCACTTGTCATAAATAATTCTTATTTTATTTATTAGTTTGAAAGTATGGTTGAAGTTTTATATTTAATTTGAATGTGTTTCATTTATTCAACGAAATGAACTTTGAAGTAAAATCATTAATTTAATTATCAATTTGGAAATTTTCATTATTTATTAGTTAGTTTTAGTTTTTCGTGGAGTTTTTTTTTTAAATATTTTACTTTAAATTTATCAGAGATGAATTGGTTGGAATCACAATTTTGAATTATGGATTCTTTATTATTGGAGTGTTTAAAGGGTTTTTAAGGGCATTAAATCTATATATGTAGTCAAAAATGCATTTTAAACATCAAAATCTCAAGAATTGATCAAAAACTCCAAAAAGTAGAATAAGTAGACAACTTCTTTATAACATTATGAACCAATTTTTATATATAAATGTTTGATAATCTCCTTGTTTTATGAATTTTTTTTTAAGTGAATTTTTTAAAATAATTTGAGCATAAAGAGAGATGAATGCATTTAAAGTGAACTCTAATGACCATAAATATTGTAGTAAAACCAACCTAGATCCATTTTAACTCTGAATCGCCTAGATCCATCTTAACTCTGAATCACCTATATTCATCTTAACTCTGGGTCTATCAAGTTGCTCAGAGAGGGATCAAATCTATGAAGGTGCAAACCTCTTTTAGTGCAAAACTTGAAGAAATGTTTGCCCCTAGAGAGATTTGATCTCGAGTTAAGATGAATCTAGGTTGGTTTAATTATTAATTTTATTTTTTTAATTTATTTTTTATTTTTATATAATTTCAACAAGTCAAAATATTTTAATTAATAATTTTATTTTTTTATTTTTATGTAATTTGATGTAGTCAAAATATTTAGAGTGGAGTTAAGATGGATCTAGGTTGGTTTAATTATTTTTTTTTATTTAATTTATATTTTTTATATAATTTCACCGAGTCAAAATATTTTAATTAATATTTTTATTTTTTATTTTTATGTAATTTGACCGGATCAAAATATTTGGATAACGTAATATAATTGGACATTACAAAAATTCTTCCATGTTGGAATGGATAGTGTCCCTTGGCCCAAAAATGTAAAAAACTAAATTAAAGAAAATTGTTTATAAAATATTTTGATTGTGAAATGAGAGATGGATTTTAGGCAGTGCTATTGATGAGCCATAGTATTGGCCCATGGTATGTTATGGTTAATAATATCCATGGTAACGTGAGGGTGAGTATCCATGGTTAAAAGTCTTGTTAATTGTAAGTATTATCTTAATTCTAAAATGAGGGATGTTTTTGGTCATTTGATATTGATAAGTCATGCCCATGGTATGGTATGGTTAATAATATCCATCGTAAAGTGGTGGTGAATATCAATGGTTTAAAAATTGTTATATCATAAGTATTAAGATTTTTTGTGTTTATTAATGAAATTTAAATATGGTTACAAAGTTATTATTTTAATTTATAAGGTGAAATGGATCTTAATTTATAGCGATTATTTATAACTTATATATTTTCATGTGATAGAGATGTAGATATATCTCAAAAGTAAATATTTTTTCTTTTAAATTTAATAAAAAATGTTATAAAATTAAATTCAAATAAAATATTCATAAAATATTTTGAGTGTGAAATGAGAGATGGTTTTTGGGCATGTTGTATTGATGCCCCATGGTATTGGGCCATGGTATTGTAGCAAAGCCTATTTACAAGTTAATAATATCTATGGAAAAGTGGATGTGAATATCTATGGTTAAACATATTGTTATATTGTTATAATATTGTTATATTGTAAGTTTATGTGCTTATTAATTAAATTTAAATATGGTTACATAATCATTATTCTATTTGATAAGGTAAAATAAATCTCAAATTATTGTTGCTACTTATATATTTTAATGTAATATGTCTATTATGATTTTTTTAATCTAAAAAGTTATTCATAATTTTATTAATAAAAAAAAAATTACAATGTAATAAATTTGAATTTTATTATTTTTATTACTTTTAACTTTTTACGAACACTACAACATCTGTCTTGGGCTCTATGTTAATGTCAACCCACATGTAAATGTTTACCAATTTAATTATTATAAATTCAAGTATTAAGCCCACATGTATAAATGTTTACAAACTTTCTTACATTACATCTACACATTACCCCTATACTGGGTTGTAGAGCACCTATGGGAGCAAAAATGAGTTTAAATTTGTCATGAATATTTGTAAATGAAGATCTTATTTCAAAAACAAAGCTAGATTAAGGAAGGAAGTCCAAAAGGTAAAAGAAGTCAAGAAGAAAGGGAAATAAGCAATAATTAGAAATAATAAAAAAAAGCTAATATTAGGTATAAGCAATCAAATAAATGAGAATGGCATTTCAAGAAATGCTTGACATAATTACTCTTCTCACAAAAGCCTTTGATCTTAGAATTGTCATGTGGTTTGTATGGAATAAGAGATCATTTCACAGAGGAATTTGATGTATAGCTTTACATTAAAAAGAACATTTTTCCTAGCATTGACCTTCGCATGAAAGATTATATCAAGATGTTATTGATTCAATATTTTATAAGGAAAATAATTTAGATATAGGTTGTCCTTACAATGTCTTAAAACAAGATATTTACAATCTAAGAAATGAAGGTAGTGTTTTCTTACTATGAGATTTTAATCTTTGGATGATAAAGAAACTCTAAAGACTTATTGAGAATTTGTTTGGCACCAAGCCAATCAAACTTGATGTTCTCAAGGCCTAATAACTTGCAATGGTCTAATGAAGTTGCTAAAATCCAACTTGATGACTTGTACTCTTGGGCATACCAACAATGTCATAAATTATGTTATATTTGATATCCCCATATATGACCAAATAGTAATCTTTTACATTTTAAACAACCATGAGCCCATTGTTTAATCATAGACCTTTAACCCTAACTCTAAATTTTGTCATGCATGAAAGCTCCATAGAAGAGAATTATAACCAAAAACACTTGATCTTGAACAAAGATGATGTTGATTCTTTTTTTAATATTTAAATAAGGAATTGAATCTACTATTACATAACGAAAAACTGACATTCAACAACCATATCTACTTCCATTAACAAGTTCTCTATGAAGGTGTTGTGAAAAATGGAAAATAGAATGGCCAACCCTTGTTATAATAAAGAGTGTAAGATTGCTAGAAAAGCCATTAGGGATACCTTTAATGAGTGCTTAAAATATGATAATATAAATAGGTACAAAATCCTAATTAAAAGGGGTAAATGTATCATAGAAATAGAAAGCAAGAGAAGCTTTGCACCTATCTAAGTTAGATCCTAAGAAATATTATAGGCAATTTCTAACTCAGAATTAAAGAAAAAAATATGATTCCCTTGAGGGACCAGAATTCCTATCTTAAAAATATTTACAAATCCCTTGATGTTGTGGGCAATATTCCAACACTTTCCCTAAAGAAGGAATTTTTTATATAGAAGACATAAAGTTTAGGGTTAAGCACATCGCAAAAGGAAAAGCTAACAACATGTAGGACTACCAAACAAATATCTTTAAAATTAGAGGGACTTTCCTCATCCCTCACATCCATAAGCCCTTAAATTTAGTAGTTAAACTGGACTTCTCTAAATCCTAGACTGAAAAATCATTGTACCTATTTTAAAAAATGGGATAAAAGAAATACCTCTAATTACAAAAACATTATGAGTAGCCCCCTTTCTATGGAATTATTTTGAAAAAGAAGATCTGCATATGGCTAGAAAGTCGTGGAAAAAGAGTTAAAAGCCAAGCCAAATTTAGGAGCTACCACTCAACTTTTGACCACCTTATTATGCTTAGGGTCATTGCAAAGGAGTGTTGCAATAATAAAAGCATTATCTTATGTTATTTTGTTGACTTTGTAAAAGCTTTTGACACATTACATATGACTAACCTTTCGACTAGATTAAAAGAGTTAAGGGTTATTGTGATAAAGTGTGAGAACGTTATTCACAAGTTTAGGAACTCCAAGTGTTGCTTGAAATAAATTAATTGTAATATATGAGTTAAGAAAGGTTGTCCCTTGTCCCCTACCCTTTTGGATATATATATTGACAAGTTAGATAATTGTTTGGAAGAAATAAGTTGTGCTAACCCAACTCTAGTTAGTATAGTCATCATCCTTATTCTTTACATTAATGATATTGTTTTTATGGTCGGAGTCCCTATGATCTTGACAATCAACTAAAATTTATCAAGGATCTATGATCTAATATGGGTATGATTATTAGCACTAATAAAAAAAAGGTTACGATAATTCAAATCAAAAAGACCATTTATAGTAATTTTGTGTATGACAATACCACCTTGAAGGAAATGACTTCGTACAAATATCTTGGAATTTATGTTCATCATAATCTTAATTAGAACTATAGAATTAAGAAAATGATTAATTGGGGGTGGAAAGCTTATTATGGACTTGAAAACATGTGCAAATCAGTAGAATTTTGGTTATAGGATAAGAATATCTTCTTTGAATCTCTCATCAC
The DNA here is from genome assembly GCA_034641835.2 of Pinus albicaulis. Lineage (NCBI taxonomy): Eukaryota > Viridiplantae > Streptophyta > Pinopsida > Pinales > Pinaceae > Pinus > Pinus albicaulis. The sequence goes on from CM076569.1 coordinate 965,025,599, forward strand.
TCATATTATCTTATATGGTTGTGAAGTTTAGAGTTGTGGCATCCCTAGAGAATTTTGGTGAAAGACGGAGAAACTCTAAATGTGTTTTATAGCTTATAATCTCAAAATTAAAGGCAATAGGACCTTTCATGTCCTCCTCATAGAAGTGGGTATTTCTCTTATTAAGAGCACATATATGAATAGATACCTTATGTCCAAGAACAAGATAAGCAACATGGAAAACAAAAGCCTTCCTAAGATAGTTTCAAACTCCAACCAAAACTACTTGCAACTCAAACAACATTTAGATAAAAATGATAATTCTTAACTAAATCATTAGGGAATAAAGGAAGATGTCACTTTGCAGAATAACTATATTATTAAAAATATTATTACATTTAAATTAAGAATAAATTGTGGCGCAATAAAGAATTAGAGGATAAGGAAAATTAAGATATTAAAAGGAAGTGATTAACCCTAACCTAGAAGATCAAAAGTATCTTTCTGTTTTGACTAGCTTAAAGAAGAAAAAAACATTGCTAATAAAAAAATATCACATGCTCCATAATGAAATAAAACACTAGACAATTCTCAAAACATTGTGGGATTAAAGAATTCGTCATCTTTGTGACACTAAGAAGATTGCAGATGAAAAGCACTTTACCTTAGAGTGCCTTGTGGACAACCACAGTAAATGATAAATTCAAAATATTTATTGCAAGACCTACCTTACTAACCTTTTAACTCGTCAACACTATGGTGATTTAAGAACAACTCTCTTAAAAAATTTCAAGTATAGAAATAAAAAATTAAAGTAAACTGAGTAATTCTTGAAACTTCAAATAATATGGATCCAAGGATTGGTGTTGAAGGGACAAAGTGTGTTTGATGTGTGGGTGAAGAAGTTCAAATAGGAAAAACAATTTCCAACTGAGTTTATATGAATTTCTCTTTTTATGAATGCTTTAATTAATTTTGTATACTTAATTAAATTTTTCCTTGGCTTTTATTATTATTATTTATGAGTATAGAACTTATATTAAATTTTAGTAATAGTATTTATTTTATTATCTTACTTAATTTTTATTTGAATTTCAATTGAAAATGTGCTTTTGGAAGTTTGAAAACAATTATTAATCTCCTATATTATAATAAAAAATTTCAAAGTTTATCATCATTGTAGTTAGTTTTCAGGAATAGAATTGTGTTAAAATGTTGAAATTTTCCAAATGTTTCAAGTGGACACTTCACCCATCATGAGGGGATAGAAATAGAATTATAAAAATGAATGTTTGGTAAGTTAGCTGCTTTAAGACCCTTCTTTCTCTTCCCCTTATTTTAGTTATAGTTTTATTAATAATAATATTTTTTCCGTTGAAAAATCAATTAATTTTATTTGAGAGTAACAAAATTACAAGTGTAAAATACCATAGAGGGTATTCCCTTCGTTGTTGAAGGAACAAAAACTAAAGGCCAAATGTTCTATGATTGGTTCAAAATTGGCCATTATTGCAATCAACAAGAAGGAAAAATTGAAATAGTTATATAATCATTTAGACATATAGGGGTGTATTGCATCCATTCATCTTCATGAACCATAGAAAGTATTAGTAACTTTATGCTGCAAAGAAAAAAACTAGTCTTCATAAATCCTAAGGAATGTTAACCAAACTCTTAAACTACTGTTGTGAAAAAGTCAAAGATTCATTTTAGAAAATTTATAAAATTCTAAAGCCATTATTTTTTAAGATAAGTGAGAATGTGTCCATGTTGGGACTCCTTAACCTCTCAATGCCTTCTTGCAAGTGAAGGCCATCCTTGGATAACCTATCAACTTCCTTCTTGTTTTCCTTGTATATATAAACAAATGTGATGTGAGTACATATGGATTGTACATGTTTTACATCTTAAAAAGGGTGTAATGAAAAGTCCCGCAATTTACCATCTCCTTTCATCCATTTAATCACAATTCGGGAATCTCATATGACTAGTAGATGAGTGAGTCTTTTTCCCATAGCTAAGAGTAGAGTTGATTTTAAGGTTGAAAAATCACTTTAATTATTTTTTGAAGGGCCAATGCCACCATTAAAATTGAGGGTATGGTTTTGTGTGAGGAGCATTCCCCCTACTAATAATTATTGGGTATGTGTTATATTATTTGCATGAATATCTTGCACGAAAACACACACACACACACACAGATATATGGTAGTTTTTTGTGCCTGTTTTCAGCAATTTATGCAAGTTGTTTTTTGGGTGCATTGTGGTTTTTCCCATGGTTTTGTAGATCTAGTCAAAGGAAATACTATTATACTCTAATCCAAGGTTAATGGATAGGGGATTTATGAATGTTACGACATGTATATAATGTATTGTAATATCGTAAAGGAACATAATGAAAATTCTATCGGGCTTTCCCGATTTTGGGTTTTAGGAGAAAAATTTGTGTATATTTTCTTGATTACCATTGTATCTTTTCTTTTACTTTTAAGAATTTGTTTGCAGATATTATATGTACAGGGTTAAAACCCATAGTAATAATCTCTTACTAATCATTTTCATGTTGGATTTATATATTATTTCATTTTTTGGGATTGCAGTAACATTTATTTAACAATTTTGTCCTTATTATCCGATCGATGGATTTTTTTTTTTGTTAAGTTTATTTTGCAATGCCTCCAAATTCATATTACATTTTCCCCATCATCATAGTTCAACCTATTACCAGTGTCAATCACCAGTGTTAATCTACCTCAAGGGAAACTGGATCTGTTGACTGGTGATTTAAAAGAAAGTATATCTAAATAAAGTATCTAGTTCTCAAAACTGCAAGAACTAGTTGATATTGAACAACAAAGAAAATAAAGAAAAACATCATAGAGACATAACATGAGGTCACGAGTTAGAATAAGTCACTGGAGCAGGATCATGTGCATTTGTGTCAGCTGGAGTTGAGGGCTTAAGCTCTCATAGAAGGTGGCTTTCTAGGTGAGCCAGGCGAGCATCCAAACTAGCCAAACATGAATATTGATATCATTTGACCCGCTTAATCTCATTCAAAGAATAAATTATGTTCTTATGATTTTCATGCTTCTCTTTCAGGACATTCCCGAAAAGATTTTTCATTTGTAAATGGAGGGTGATGGAATTCAAGTACTGGTTCCATCTTCCACTAGTGTGGTCGGGGTCAGGAAACCAATTGGCTACCTTTTCTAGAATATCAAAGTCAAAATACGTCTGGTGTTCATTTGTGGTGAGAGTTTCAAGCTGACATATTTCTTCACGAATATCAAGAGCTGTTGAAAAGTGGAAGATAATAGTGGTTGCTTGGGATTGGGTCTAGGAACATGGCTAGCCTTGCGGTCCCCTACCACTGCATCCCCTGTGACTACGCATATGTTTCGTGGCATTATGGACCGAAAAGAACAAACTTGGTTAAGATCACAAACCCTCAACAAGTTCAAACTGCAGAAAATAAGGCTACACAAATCAAAAAAGAAGTAAAGCCCAAAGATGTTGGGAGTGCGAGACAACCCAAGCTAACACAAAAGTAAAGAGCAATACACTATAGGCCTATAAGTCACCCACTTTTCATAAAAAATGGATAAGAATAATATGTAAAAAATATACTTACAAGAGTTACTTGCCACCATTATTTATGTTTTCTTCAACACTTATGTAGGAGTGAAACTATAAATGTGTAGACTTACTAGTGGTTACTAACCACCAACATTTATGCAAGTTATTCTCCTTGAGCAAGAAATTTACTTATCCACTTAACATCTCAATTTATTAGTTACTATCAAAGCAAGACTATAGGATGATTTCTCTCTCAACAACTATTAATTTAGCATTAACCTATGTAAACTTATATGTGTAATTTTTCCTAGATCATAATTTCAAACTTGAGTTGGAGGGGCTAAGGTGCCCAACAACAAAAAATTACAATATAAAAATTGAATTTATTATTTTTATTACTTTTAACTTGTGATTATCAATTGGATCAATATTTAAATGTTTACACTACAACATCTCCAACATAGTCGGCCCTATATTACTTTTAACCTTTTTTTTTTTTAATTGAGCGGGGATATAAATTATAATTGTTTATGTTAAATGTTAAACATTTACACCTACATATTTACCCCTATAATGGTAGAGAAATACACCATAGGCCTAGAAGTCACCCACTCTCCTAGAAACCCCAAGACGTAGGCCACAATGAACCCCTAGTGAAGTTAAAAGGACATCATCATACTTGACCCACATAAACTCTAAGTAAAGGAAACCTATAACAAGGTTCAATATAAAATCATGTACCAGAAAAATGTTATCTCAAGATGTTAGCGTAGAAAAGGTTACATGAATTTAGTGCAAGGTGGCAACGATGACTGCCTCCTCCTCTAGCTCTAGAAAATTTCTCAAAATTATGGAGCAAAGACTCTCTAGAGGCCTAGTTTCAAACTCTGGTCCATGAATCAATAAATAAGGAAAGAAAATATAACTATTAGATTTTGAATTGAGATGGATTGCGTGTAATCCCAGAGCATTGGTCATGCATCCCTAGAGACAAGCAACCTCTTCTCAGAAAAAGAAAAATAATAATGCCATATCTTTATAGACTTTAAGTGAACCAGTTCGTACAGTTGATTAAAATATTTTCCTGCCATAGTATCTCCACAACTCCTTATATATGCACAGTGCATGAGTTGGAGATAAATAGTTTCTCTATTACACGTGCAAAGTGAAAAGAGGCTAGGACCTTGTCATGCCCATTTCTACAGTACCTCCCAGAAACACTTTGTTGGCTAAATTGAGCCACATGTAAGCATGTGTTTTCATCTGAGCTTTCACCTTCCAAATGGGCCTTCACCACTAAACATTTCTCACCAATTTCATCACCAAAATTTTCTCTATAACCTGGCCTGGCAGTGAAATAATCTGTAGCAATATTTTTAGACCATTTAAAGGAATCATAGCTACCCCTCAGTCTAACAAAGGATAAAATCAGTTTTTGAGTGTATAGATTCCATGAAACTGCATCTGGTCCCACCAGATTTACATGCTCAGTTTTCTTCTAGGCTTGCTCCAAAATATTAGTGGTTAATGGCTTTGCATTATTAGTAGTGAAGAGTAAAACTTTAGTAAATTTTGAACCATCTGTTGTTGAGTTTGATGTTTTCCACAACCTAACCAAGGGTGGAGACTAGTTTAGAAAGGGGTCAAAGATCATTTACAACAAAACGTCAAGGGAGAGACATGTTTGATAACTATATATAAGTTTTAGAGAAATTCATGAAAGTCCAAAGGTAACTTCGAAGAATAAAAACACAACACAACCTAAATATTGTAATTATCGTGGAAAAATAATCACAGAGGAGAAGAGTGTTTTTTGAAGAAATGACACAAAGAAAAGAGGAATGGAACTAAAGGAAAAATTAGAGGTAGAGATGATAGACATAAATTTGTGAAACTAAAAATGACCCTAAAACAGGTTGAGACTTAGTCACTAAGTTCCTAGTGGACTTAGTTATACATTGCATTTATTATTTATAGAAGTACAAAATTGGTGGAGTGATCATTCTGTACTTTTGGAATTCAACTATATAATCATCAAATTTTCACCTAGATTTTTCCTAAGACTCTGCCATTGGATTCTTAGCTCACATTCATGTTTTCCAAGGTGGAACTTCTTCCACAGTATTCATCTACACTCTTCCTAATTGAGGATGAAAAGTATTCCTCGGTGCCTTTCCCGATAGCAAAAACATTTCCATCATAACAAGGCGCAACTTGTCATCTTCAGTCTATCAAATGATATTTTCTATGAGTTGAAAAACCATGGACATTCAATATATATTTCTAAATTCCAAATTCAATTATCAAGCCTTTTGATATTCATAGTTCCATCAAAAGGTTTTTTTCCAACATCATCTCTATTTTAAGTAGATATTGTTGGATGAAAGAGGAGTTCGCTAGCATTGATGCTAAAGTAATAGGGTTGGTTCCTCCAACTGACATAGAAGGAATTTTGGCACTACCAAGTTTGGTTACTACTTGGCAGATTTACAAAGTGTTGTTGCAGGGACATGAAAGCCATCATCTGGTTGATCACTTTTGTACTCTCCTTGATTGTAAGTTAGAGATCCTACAAACCATTTAATCTAGTTAGCCTCCTTTTAGGTAAGGATGGGCTTCCTTGACCCTCTATAATGATGTTTACAATTTGGGGATTTTTGTAGCTTCTGGAACAATATCTTGGTTTGGTACCTGAGGTGGATCTCAAGTTTGAGTGTATGGATAGGCCCACGATTATAACATCATAATATGATTTGGGCAAGAAATCACCACCTCCTTTATTTCGGTTTTGTAGCAATGAAGATCACTTTGACATTTCTTTTCCAAATTTGTCCTTCTGGGATGGTAAGAAGAATTTTCAATTCATGCTTAGCAGTTCATGTGTATGTATTCTTCTGGAAATTGTGATTGGAAAAACATTTTGTCCGTTTTAATGGTAACATCAAACCTAGTTTACAAAATTTTGAATAAAGGTGCAATCAATAATAGAAATTCCCCAAATAAAATGGAAGATGCTTTTAAAAACAATATAAGTTTGCCTACTCCCTCTCCTAACATGATTAGTGCATACAATAAATATCATAGGTATAAAGATAGGATCAATTTATTGCCTAACTATACAAAGTAGGGAATCTTATTCATTGAGGAGCGTTGTAGTACAACAATCCCTACAGTATTCTAACTTGAAAAAGATTGATACATCCAAAAATTCAGAGAAATATTATTTCATGAGAAATGTCTATGAAAACCATGTAGTGCATACACTTAAACACACATTCTACGAATTGCATAATTATTGGCTTGCTACATCATTCAACCATTGCTTTACTAATTGTATAATTTTTTGTTTATTTTGATATGATATTATATAAAAAACTAAAATATCCAAGATGTGTTTGTCCAATTTGAATCATATATGCCACTATTTCCAAAGATTCACTTCACTCGGGTATAACCAGATTCATTAGCAGTTTGTATGCATAAACCTACAACAAGATTCATTAGCATTTTGTATAGAAAACAATATATCCAGATTCATTAGCATTATGATATGTAAGCACACTTTCCAGGTAACCTAACCAAACTATAGTAAACCAAAATGATAGGCAATAGTTAGGACATGACAATCCTTCTCTTCAAAATAGAAATTCAGAGAAGATAAGAGATCAATTACAGATTAAGATGCTCACCTGTGTGAAAGGCTTTGGTACATCCATCACAAAGGATAAGGTCACCTCCATCCCAATGCTTTGAAAAAAAATCATCATTATCACTTGGATCAAGCAGATTTCTCTCACCGGACTTTTTTTGGCTTGCAAGTGAAAGCGTTACCTTATGTAGTGAGTGCCCATCCATAAGATAGATGTGTTGATAACTGTTCAACAATGGGCAATGAAAAAATAATTTAAAACCATTGTTGTTCCATATATAGTATTGACAAAAATAAAAGAGACAACAACCAAAACAACATCACAAAGATACTTACGTAGCTCGACTGTTTCCCCATCCAACATGTAATTCAAACTCTCCACAACACACCTAATAAACATAAAACAACCTAAATAGTAAAAACACAAATACTGAGAAAGTGACCCTTTGAAAGTTAATAAAAATTATCTAAAAATGTAATAATATCTTTCCAAGGTTGTTGTATCTCATGTCAGATACTCATATTTCCATGCCATCATCATGTTAGGTGACTTAGGATATTGTGTTGCTTCATGGAAGGCGGCCTAACATCAGGGCCTAGGTAACCTCATCTGATTGCTTATGTGGATTCTGGAACAACAACATTGGCGAGGTTTCTTGGACATAGGACTAACCGCTTGGGGCCTCATGATGGATCTCGCTGTAAAGGAGGAAGTGATTATTTGGGTGGAGACTAGTCCAGGAAGTGGCCAAAAAGAATTTACAACAAAATGCCAAGGGAGAGACATGTTTGATAACTACTTGCAAATTTTAGAGAAATTCATGAAATTACAAAGGTAACTTTCAAGAATAAAAACACAACACAACCTAGATATTGCAATTACTATGGAAAAATAATTGCAGAGGAGAAGAGTGTTTTCTAAATAAATTGCACAAAGAAAAAGGAATGGAACTAAAGGTAAAATTAGAGGTAGAGATGATAGACATAGATTTTTGAATCTAAAAATGACCCTGAAACAAGCTGAAACACTACAAGGAAAAGACCCTCTAGCGGAGGTTATAACAGAGGTTTTTAGTGTTATAAAATTGGCCAAAATTGTCAAAAAAACATTTGCTACAACATTTGTTTTCGGTAACGGAGGTTTGGGCAGAGCTTCTAACGGAATTTCAACACAATTAAAAAAAATTTGGGCGGTGGGAGGTTGTTACAAATGTTTTTCTCATAGGTGCGCTAATCGGGTGTCAATGCACTGGTGCGTTTTACAGTGAACGCACCGGTACTGTAAACCTACCAAGCACTGGGATGGAAAACAAATTTAGGACGCCTCGGGGTGTTTAGCAACATCTCAGTGTGTGTCATCCAGACAGTCGCCCCGGGGCAGTCGAAGGTGCATGCACTGGGTCGTTAAGGTCTAAAACCGCACCGGGCACATTGTAGGTGATACAACACACTGGGTTGTTATAATTGGTATTGCTATTTGTGTGGTGCCCATAGGTCGTATCAATGCACCAGTGCATATTATTATACAAATGCACCGACGCGCAGTATCACACAAGCGCAACGATCGTTCTAATTGGTATTGGTATTTTTGCGATGCCCATAGGTTGTATCAACGCACCGATGAGAAATCTCACATAAACGCATCGGTTCGCAGTATCACACAAACACATCGAGCGTTCTAATTGGTATTGGTATTTTTGTGGTGCCCATTGGTTGAAAAGCACCGGTGCGATGTATCATACAAATGCACCGATGCATAGTAACTAACACACACCGGTGTTCATATTTTATTTTTTAGAAAAATCGACCTGTGACAGTGCAATTATTGTGATTTTTTAAAATTCATTATTCATCAAAAATCGACACATATCTTATAACAATATTCATATCAATTAAATTTTTATTAGCTCATTTGAATGTGATGTTTGGATTAATTTGTTATATCATATCATAATTATTGTGATTTTTTAAAATTCATTACTCATCAAAAGTTGACACATATCTTATAACAGTATTCATATCAATTAAATTTTTATTAGTGCATTTGAATGTGATGTTTGGTTTAATTTGTTATATAATATCACCAGATTTTTCATCTCTTCATTATAATATGTAATCATCCATATATTTAATCAGTGGTGTTACATTTCACAGCGACAATGGAGAACGCAATAGAATACATTAAAACGTATATATATATATATATATATATATATATATATATATAGCACTCTTTGTCATACAAAATGGGACAATTATTGGTATCCCTCTGTCTTTCAATTGGGACACTATGTCCATTACATTAAACAAAATGTCTGATTTCACAAACAAATATTTCAAAAAATACAATGCCTTGCTTTGATATTCAAACATATTGATCATCATTCTTCGCTTGAACTGTTGTCGCTGCTCGAGCTATTTCCATGACTTGGGTTATTTTGAGGAATGTTTTATTCATGGTGTTGATTGTTTTCTTCTTCTTCACCTTCTGTAACATCTCCATTTCGACCAAAAAAAAAAATTCTAATTATAGTGCTAACACTAATTTCCTCCTATGGACATGATATTATTCGTCACATTTTGACGTACTTCCACCATCAAAAAGTTACTTTGATGTATACTTACATTCTCTCAAGCTTATTCATATACTCGTGATGACAAATACTCCAATTGTAAAATCTCAATTAAGATTCTCAATTTAGGGATTCATTCCCATTTTATTTCACATGGTAACTTGTATATTAATAGTTAACTTTCCCCTCCAAACTATTAATAACAATGTTTCCATTTAACAATAATAACTAAGACCCTTTTTAATGTAACCCCCTTCAACATTATATTCCTTAATTAAATTTACCTAAAAAGCCACTATATATTTAATTTCATACAACCCCCTTAATTACAAGGGTATCAATTATCACGGTTGTTTAACTCTGCATTGTCAAAGTTATGATTCACATATATATATTCTCTGACACATGTATATAATTATTCACATTCATATTCACTATGGTATAGCTCATTTATAAGTGTGATTTTTTTTTAAAGGTTTAGAACCCTTAATACGAGCCTTTCAACATGATTGCACATTCGATGGCAGGAATGTACACGACCCACCTTATACATCACTCACTAACTTTGAAATGTTTATGCAACCACTATTAAAATTCATCGCCATGTATATATGCATTTAATTCCATCTTTTTCTAAACCCATTTCTCAATGTATAATGTACATGGGTCAGTTTTGACATTAACTGAGACAGGGTTTTTATGAGACATTACTCATATGGCTATTGAGATTTCGACGATTGACCTAACCAGTCTTATCAACTATGCTAACTCATTTATTAGAGCTCCACGTCACTACTGATTCAAATTGCCAGCCTTATAGCATTTATTGTGGTTAGATATATTTTAATTATCCGTATATGATTTGTAACCACCAATGCATGAGATATTTCTTGGGATTCTTAGTATTTAATTTCAGGTACTTGTTCACATGGCTCTTTGATTTAACCCATCCATCCACGGGAATTCTTCCGGCCGCTGGATTGATGATGTGTGGAGGGTTTGAATCCACCGCAAACTAGGGTTTGAGATCCAATAAAAGGTTTCATTTTTGTTTGCGAGCACTCATTTTCGAGTTCTCTGTTGGGCAACCACACTTGTCTTTGTTTACATTTCAGTTTCTGGTGGCTACGATATCTTGACTCCAAAGCTATCGTTATTATTTCATAAGGGAGTTTCCTGAGGGCAAGCAGAGATTGGATATGGGTTTTCTACTCAGAGATGAATTTCACCTTCCCAACATCTCAAGTACAGGTAATGAGTATGTGTTTTCCGTATATTAACTTCTTCCACTCTGTGCTTTACTTTATATTGAGTTATGGGTTTATCGAGAAGGTTTAACTTGCTTATCATTTGTTTAAATCTTCAATTTGTTAATTTTATTGTCTGTTGCATTTATTTCTTCCATCATTTTCAGATAAGTATAAATCTTCAGTTTCGTGGTTGTCTCTGGTTTGCAGAGGAGCTTAAAGCTCGTAACACCCATCAATTGTTTCCGCGTAGTCTTGGCTCGAGGTACGTTTTCCCCACGACATTCTTTACCAGTAAGTTAGATTGTCGAACTATCCTGGTATTTCTTCACGCAATTTTCCTCATTCATATTTCTACGAATTGTTTTATCAGGATGGTTTCATTTCTTACAGTCGACTAATTCAATTGTAGTTTTTTATTTAAACAAGAAATCCTAACATACATTCTGTCTGCCATTACAGCTGACTCGAGGAACGAACGGATTTTACATTTTCGGTTCTCGGCGTAGTTGGTTTTCGCATTTCTTTGTTACCCATTTTCCAGGTATATAATTATATTTTCCCCACCTTCTATCCATTGTGTATTTCTGTGTATACTCTGGCAAAATTCTTCTTAGCTCGACTTCGTAGAGTCTTTTATAGGTTTCACTCATATCTCATATTCATTACCCATTCATATCGTTATGTTGGGTAATACTTCTGTGAGCAAAGATGATTTTGTATTCACGAATGCACAATTCAGAGGTTTCGTACTTCATCTAAATTTCTGAGGACTCATACCTATTTTGCGGGTAGATATGGTTTCTCATTTTTCATAATTTCACTTTAATTTTATTTGAAACGTATTCTTCATTTTCACATAATAGGATACTTATACTCAGAATAATTTGAGAGTTTTTGAAGATCCTTTCTATTACTCTCTTAAACCATATTGTTTCAATATATTATAAGGTTATAATCCTTACAAAATTTATGTTGAACTTTCCATAGTTACGCCTCCATTAGGAAATTATTATTCCTACAGACTTTAACTGTGTTTTCGTCAGTCAGTATACATATTATCGTGAATTATTTGCAACCTGTACTGAAATAATTATTTACTGTAATAATTAATTTCCTCTTATTATTACATTTCTGATGCTCCTTCTATGTTTCCAAGGTAAAACTCTTATCTCTATTTGAGTTTTAAATAGATTATTACTTCTGATAACCCTGAATCGAAACTAATTCATAGTTTTTGCTGATGCAATTATTTTCTGAACCCTACTTGGTTTGCATACTGTTAACATTCACTAGAGAATTTGGCGGAAATTCCGACGGCCAATTTGTCGCTATTCCGACACATATTCGTCACAAGAGCGACAGTTCAAGGGCGGACAAACCGTGGTTTCTCCTGCCGTCGCCGTTCCGACGCAAGTAAAAAGTGTCGCACTATCGACACTTATTTCGACGTTCCGAACAGGCGTCACTCTTCCGACGTCTCACAAACCGTCGCGGCTCCGACGTTTTAAACGTGGTTCTTCCGACGCTCATTAACCGTCGCAGTTCCGACTAAACGTGGTCCGACGTTTTGGCGTCGCTCTTCCGACGCTTGTAAACTGTCGCAATTCCGACTAAACTTGGTCCGACGTTTTGGACGTCACTCTTCCGACGTCTGGAAGATGTCGTAATTCCGACGATATATGGTCCGACGTTTGGAACGTCGCTCTTCCGACGTTTTCATACTGTCTCTCTTCCGACGTTTCTGGGTTGTCACAGTTCCGACGTTTAACACGTCGCGCTTCCGACGTTTTCATACTGTCTCTCGTCCAACGTTTTTGGATTGTCGCAGTTCCGACGTTTAACACGTCGCGCTTCCGACGTTTTCATACTGTCTCTCGTCCGACGTTTCTGGATTGTTGCAGTTCCGACGTCTACAAGGCGTCGGTAGACCGACGGAGGGTTCAATTTTTAAAAAAAAAATTAAAATTTTAAAAGACGAGAAACGCTGTTTTGAAGATATTATATGAAGTAAAAGAGTCCATGAAAGTGAAATAGCAGTATGTAGAATAGTAAAGCAACAGATAGAGTACCGACGTCCATTGTTCCAAATACAAATTAAAGTACCCAAAACCATACAACAGTGAAGTAAAAAAGTCCATGAAAGTGAAGATATTATATGAAGTAAAACGAGTCCATGAAAGTGAAGATATTATGAAATAAACAGGTCCATAAGAAAGTGAAGATATTATATGAGTAAAGCAGGTCCATGAAGGTAGGCTCAACGGTTAGAATATTAAAGCAACGGATAGAGTACGCGTCCATTCCAATGGAGACAAAAGTGCCATTACCCAAAACCCTACAACAGTGAAGTAAAACAGTCCATGAAAGTGAAATAGAAGTATGTAGAATAGTAAAGCAACAGATAGAGTACCGACGTCCATTGTTCCAAATACAAATTAAAGTACCCAAAACCCTACAACAGTGAAGTAAAACAGTCCATGAAAGTGAAGATATTATATGAAGTAAAACAGTCCATGAAAGTGAAATAGAAGTATGTAGAATAGTAAAGCAACAGATAGAGTACCGACGTCCATTGTTCCAAATACAAATTAAAGTACCCAAAACCCTGCAACAGAGAAAAACGCTAATCATAATCATGTGAGGAGTGTGATATGTCAAAAATATAAAAAGACCATCAGACCATATCAATAAACCAGCAACATAGACCAGCATCGCTAGTTTTGAAGGCAGAGTGATAAACATTAATCATTTTTTTTTTCACAAGAGAAAAAGCGATGTTTTGAATATATTATATGAAGTAAAACAGTCCATGAAGTCATTACATTTTCACATCTGAAGATTGGAACCCAAATATCCATCCAGAAAAGTGGAAGTCCCACCCCAGACAATGATAGAAAAATACCCCATGTCACATACAGGGACATGATATAAAACCCAGTAACGGTTCACATGGAGATTATCGACAAATCTGAGAAAGCATCCAAATATGCCCGAGGCATCTATAATAAAGTGAAATAGCAGTATGTAGAATAGTAAAGCAACAGATAGAGTACCGACGTCCATTGTTCCAAATACAAATTAAAGTACCCAAAATCCTGCAACAGAAAAAAACGCTAATCATGTGAGGAGTGTTATATGTCCAAAATATAAAAAGACCATCAGACCATATCAATAAACCAGCAACATAGACCAGCATCGCTAGTTTTGAAGGCAGAGTGATAAACATTAATCATTTTTTTTTCACAAGAGAAAAAACGATGTTTTCAATATATTGTATGAAGTAAAACAGTCCATGAAGTCATTACATTTTCACATCTTAAGATTGGAACCCAAATATCCATCCGGAAAAGTGGAAGTCCCACCCCAGACAATGATAGAAAAATACCCCATGTCACATACAACGACTTGATATAAAACCCAGTAACGGTCCACATGGAGATTATCGACAAATCTGAGAAAGCATCCAAATATGCCCGAGGCATCTATAAGAAAGTGAAATAGCAGTATGTAGAATAGTAAAGCAACAGATAGAATACCGACCTCCATTGTTCCAAATACAAATTAAAGTACCCAAAATCCTTGAACAGAGAAAAACGCTAATCATGTGAGGAGTGTGATATGTCCAAAATATAAAAAGACCATCAGACCATATCAATAAACCGGCAACATAGACCAGCATCGCTAGTTTTGAAGGCAGAGTGATAAACATTAATCATTTTTTTTTCACAAGAGAAAAAACGTTGTTTTGAATATATTTTATGAAGTAAAACAGTCCATGAAGTCATTACATTTTCACATCTGAAGATTGGAACCCAAATATCCATCCAGAAAAGTGGAAGTCCCACCCCAGACAATGATAGAAAAATACCCCATGTCACATACAGGGACATGATATAAAATCCAGTAACGGTCCACATGGAGATTATCGACAATCTGAGAAAGCATTCAAATATTCCCGAGGCATCTATAAGAAAGTGAAATAGTAGTATGTAGAACGGTAAAGCAACAGATAGAGTACCGACGTCCATTGTTCCAAATACAAATTAAAGTACCCAAAATCCTTGAACAGATCAAGAAAAACGCTAATCATGTGAGAATTCAAAGTAAAGTTAATCTATTAACATTGCGAATAAAATTACACCGAAGTCAAAAACATTGCCTGGCCATACTCATGGCAAATTTGCCATCAAAAAATCAAAAAATTAAGAAGACTGCCCTCATACGGGGAAACCAGTCTTGAACGTTTAATTTACAGAATTCAAAAATATTACTTAAGGGTCCAGCACAGTAAAATAAACTAAAAGCAGCCCAATTAACTGGGCCTGCTAAGCAAGAAAAACAAATTAAAACCCGCTCAGACCCGCCGGACGGGTGCATTCTTCCTGCGTTTGGGCCTCCTCGCGGAAGATCACAGTGACTACGATTGTGACAAACGGGCCTTTGAGAGGAGATGCAATCAAGGGAAAGTTGCGCGGTGCGCGTGCGTGGAGAAAGGTGAACAGCCTCGACCCGAAGTCGCTTGGAGGGAGCGCGCCGGGATTGACCTCTAGTGCTCCCCCTGCGACAACGCATCCTATGACGCACGCGAGGCATGGGTGCAATCTCAGGCGCAGTGGGCACAAGAGACGAAGAAGCAGAATTCCAATTAACAGAGGAAGACAGACAGAGACAGAACCGAGAGAAATGGAAATATGCAGCAAAGTCTAGGCAGAAGTTCCATTGGCCACTTCTCCTTATCATCGCAGTTACCAGACAGTGTAATCCAGCAACCGGCTTGTCTGAAAAACCATGGCTAAACGCCATTTTTTATGTCGACCCGTCTGCAATGCAATCAAAGGGCGGCCGTCATAATGAATCTCTGATCATTAATAATGAGAGCCGAAGGCCGGATCAAATTGGAGCGTGCGGAATCGCTCAGAGGAGTGGAGGTCCGATCTTGAACAGTGTTAAAAATTAATTAATCTAGATTTGATGTGAAAACTTAATTGAACAGCGTTAAATGTTAATGCGAATGATATGAAATCGCCATATCCATGTCCCATCACCTTAAACGCCATCGAATGCACCCGCAGCCGGGAGCAGGGCAAGTTTTTATTGAGGACACGTGGCAAAAATTGATTGGAGAGGATCTTTGTTTGGGCCGCTCGCGCAGTGGAAATCCGGACCCGTAAAATATTAGGGCGAATTTGATAAGAAATTCGCGTCACAAAATTGGCCGACGTCAGCAGGCTATTTTGGAACGCGAATTTGGTTTGAATTATGGTTTATCGCCGTTTGAAGTCCGACGGGCTCGACTTTTGAACAATTCTCTTATAAAATTTGTGTTGGTTTTCTTTGATAATACACATATTAAAATCCCGCTTAATAAAGAGACAAAATTGTTGTGCTTTCGGAACCTGACCCGAGGATTGGACATGAGTTAACAAACAAAAGGATAGCGGAACCAAACATGCACCCGTGGTCAAGCCCTCTACCAAAACCACGAGCGGAATCACAAAAGCTGGTTGCCCATATCGCACCGCTTTTGCGGAGTAGGCGGTATTTCCTATTCGCGAGCGATTCCATAGGGAATGCGACACGTGGCGAAGTGACCCCGGCAAACAACCGTTTAACCCATGCCATCGCACGTTAAAGCCCGACGTTGGAAGCCGAGCAAAATTGCCAAGAGTCGTTGATTTGGAGAAGGGCCATCGGACGGTGGTCGCACGTTGAACTTGCCCGGAGGTTAACTAAGGTGTGCGGAGGATAGCCAGGTACGATACGAGTGTTTGATTGGTTATTGATATATAGGTGGGGCCGGAGTATAATGAAATTGTTTAATTAAACGATTGGCGGATAATTAGCATAAGTCTGGAGCGTGATTGTTGTAAGGCTGGGTGGTGAAATATAGAGCCGAAATTTCACTACAAGTTATTTATTTAAAAATAAACGTGGAGTATAAATACAAAGTGTTGAAAGTTAAACATTGGTTATAAGGATTGGAGATAATATAAAGTCGGGAATATAAATTAAAGTCCAACCATTGTGGATAGTATTTATTTATCAAATTTTACGAATTTGATAAATAAACCCGAAGAAAGAAGAAGTCAATTAAGACTCAGGCTGGAGGAAAAGAACGGGGTAAACCAAGGGAAAATGATGACAGAGCGATTGTAGACACACCAGCTCTCCTTGGGGGTCCAATTTCAGTTTTGTTGCGTCACACGATGATCTCTTCTCTCTGGCATTTACTTGTATTGAAGATCACTATTCTAGGAATAAGGAGTTATTTTCTCCAAAAATAACCCTAGCCAAACATTGACAATGCATCAAGGATATCTTTCTATGCTTCATAAGCACATTGTTCTACTTCTAAATCATGTCTTGGAAGTGGTTGTTTTGCTGGAAATTATTCACCAGTTGGTTTCATACCAAAGTCTTTTTCACATTTTCAGCATCCAATACATGAAAAAGATAATGGTTTAAAACAACATAAATATTTGAAATTTTGCAAGAATTGTCTGGCACACTTTGAATATAAATTTTGAAGTCAAGTGCATGATGCTGTATAGGATCAAGTGTCATTTTGAATACCAAATGTTTCACAAAAAACTTCTCAACATGCTACCCTGGAGTAAGGATTAAATGACAATATTGCATCAACTATTTCCATAATAAAAGTGCACCTCGGCCATAAGACTAAACAACTACAAATGTTGTAGATCTAACAAGACCACACAATCAAATGTATTCCACAAGGCCAATACTGTATGAAAAATGAAAGGAGTTTGCAACCAAAAATACCTTAGGCAACTAATTCAATTAGATACACCAAACCATCGGCAAAAAGGAAAACCAGCCTACTCAAAAGGCAAGCGTTTACCTCCTTTGACAAAATTTTGAGTTCCGAAACAAGGGCCTTTATTGTCTTGTCAATGCCCCTAGTAATTTGAATGGGGTTTACACCTGCTGCAACAACCTAAACAAAAAGGTTTCATTTCAAATTATTTTCCACAAATTTAAGATACAACCATTGTCAGTTTTGTATTTCCTAACAAGCTCATAAATTTTGACAAAAGAACCAAAATTTTTTAATACTTGATAGCAATTTTTTCACTCAAAAACTATCTTAGACTCAATAAACCCAACCCAAAACTAAAAAACCAAACACCATAAGACCCTACAAAAATGAATAGATGATCTTAATCCGGTACCATCGACAAAAAGTTACCTTTACACCCTCACTTATTAAACCCTGTGCTGTTGAATTTTAACTTCAACTGCTGCAGCAGAAGGACGGATGCAGCAGCAACATTTTTTTTTGGAGGTTGCTTGCATGCCATCCAGAAATTTAATTCAGCATTTAAAATTCCTGCAAGTTTTTTTTGTAGACGGCCACGGCCATATTTCTGTATAGGATTGTATTTAAACACAACAGCCAGCATTAACGCAATTCACCAACCAGAAATTAAACAAACAGAAATTTACCCGACAGTTTTGTAAATTCAAAAGGAGGACACGTGGAGCATTAATATTGGATCGCATGAAATTGAAGGGAATCTGAAAACCTGAAAACCGGACCCGAATTTTTATAGGGCACATTGGATTGAGAATTCGAGTTAAAATTAGGCAGACGTCAGCATCCCATTTTGGAACGCGAATTTGGTTTGAAATTCAATCTATTTAGACTTTTGAAGTCAGACGGAAAGGGTTCTTTAATGTTTTGATAGTTTAATATATACATATGTTATATATATATCATATGCGAAATGAAAGGTGGGCCATAGAATTTAGTTTTAATTTTTTTTTTTTTAAAAGAGGGTTTATTATAATATGTTTTATATGTTCCGGCATATAAAAATAAAAAGGTCGAAAAAGCTTGGTAGTTTTTTTTATAGACAATACGTAAATTTTTTATTACATAGCAGTGTGTAAAAAGTGAAAAACTGAGTGTAACTTTTTAAGTGTGTATGCACAGCAGTGCGAAAGGGAAAAACACAGCAGAGTGTTTTAGAGACAGAGTATGTTTGTTTTGAACAGACAGTGAGTTGGTTTTATGCACTGTGTTTTGTAGCAGTCATAATTTTGTAATCCCTCTCAGTGAGGAAGTAGTGTAATAGTTTTTTTTTTGAGTTATTGAAGGGAATAGAAGTTTGTTTTCAAAGTATTGAAACTCTGTCTCCTGTCAAAGAAATTTGTATTTTCTGTGTGTTAGAGGAAGGGAGATTTATGGGTGTTTCTTATGAATCAACCAACCATTCAGAACATGCTCATCAATCCAAACCATAAGTATTATGTGACAATATTCAAGCAGGCACTGAATCGGATTTCTGAAGCTATGTTAGAGAAACCCTAAACTCTCATTGAAAATAGGTGAAATGTGGCACCACTCAGAGATTGACATGTGCCAATTGGTACAAGTGGTAGACAATTGGCATGCTCAAACAACGAGGTGATGCGGGAATGACATGAGGAAGAAAATATCAGAAAAGCCCCAAATCTGGAGAACTAAAGCTCATCACCAACCTGAGATTGACAACTTTACATGATGTAACCTATGAAATCGTAAATGGAGAAATCATAGTAACAATAAAGTAACCTATGTAACAATAAATTTGGATTCATCTGGGAGTGGTAATGGGAGAAATCATAGTGAACAACAGGAAACATGCATAGTTGCTTACAATCAAATAGATGAAAAAACACATACAAAAAACCTAGATAATAATCGTGCACAAGCTTAATATTGAATTATGAACTGTAAAGGAACTTACAAAATGTCAAGCGCACAAGCAAAAATATCTTGGACATGACCCTGGTTGACAAGTTGTATTGCTCATGATGCAAGAGGATTTGTACCTGCACTGCCAAGTCAATCAAAATCCATCATTATCTATACAATAAATACAAGTAATTGATGTAGTATTTTTTACTTTAAGATGCATTCTTATGATAATGTTAGAACATATGTTGAAAATGTCAAAACATACCTGAAGAAGCTCCTCTTCGTTTCAAGAAAAATTTATTGGAGTCGCATGAACTTGGAACAAGCCTCCCACGATCTCAAAGAGTAGCAACTAAGTCAACAGTGACTTTTTTGTTGCTACGCTGGATCAAGGGAGGTTTGCTCCAAGATTAAATCGCTCCAATAAATTATTCTCTACTAAACGGGGCCAACCACGTGAAGGTGGAAGCTCTTATGGCCCCTCCCCCCCCCTCACATCACTCTCAATTCCCCAATACCCAATCTATATTTCAATTTTTACTTTCATGAGCATAAAAAAAAATATTCAATAACTAGTAAAAAAACAATTCAACAAAAAGTACGCAATGAAACATTGCAATTAATGCTTGACATAAAAATAGTATGATAAATGAGTTTTTTATATAACGCAAAAAAATGTTCCAAGTATGGTAACGTTTGTCTTATAATAATACAATATTTTACATTGTCAAATTTTCTTTTTCTTCTTCCTATTTTTAAAGCTCCTAATTACATCATCGATATCATCGTGCTCTGCTCCTGTTTCGTGCCTTTCAACCCGCACTGCTGACCTAGTTGCGTATTCACGATGTCTGGGCTCATCCAGTGACGGGGCATCGCCTACAAAAACAGATAATATTAAATTTTAATTGTCAGTTTTTAAATATCATTGAACTAGTTCGGTAATATTAATAATAAAAAATTGCAATGAGATTATTTACCTGGTGCACCAGTTGTCGCCGCTGACCTAGTTGCATTGTCACGATGTCTGGTCTCATCCAGTGACGGGGCATCGCCTCCAAAAACAGATAATAATTAAATTTTAATTATCGGTTTTTAAATATCATTGAACTAGTTCGGTAATATTAATAAAAAAAATTGCAATGAGATTATTTACCTGGTGCACCAGTTGTCGCCGTTGGGACTGTTGCCCTGTCTTCCTCTCTGGTGGTAAGATCCTCAAGGGAAACATTCTCTGTCATTTAAACAAAAAACGTTATAAGTACAACCATCAAGGTATAATTAGAAAAACTTATAAGTGGAAATTAATTACCATCACGGCCCTCACTGATAGCAGCATTGTTGGCCTGGTCCCCACTACAATGATCAGGTTGCACGAGAGGATCATCTACATCTGGCTTTAAAACTGGGTTATTTACCTCGTCGGTAGTGTTGCTCCCTTGATTTAAACAAAGTTGTTAGACATTAAATTTATGGGCGAAAACAAAAATATTGAAAGGTTAATGTTTTACCTTATCAGGCATTGTAGATCTTGGGACCTGCCCCAAGCTTCTGCGACGTTCAACTACAGCTTGATAGCCAAAATGGAAAGCAATATTTTTATCTTCCTCTGTAGTTATTGTTCAAAGTCATCACCCTACATTATATATGATTGTGTATTTTTAATCATATCTGATAGGATTACAAAAACGTTGGAAGGCGATACAATTAATTATAAGATGTTTAGCTACTTAATTACAATTCTTGCAGCTAATTTCAAGTAGCCACCCTGGCGAGCTTGTGATGGCCCTTTTTCTCTATCCTAGCTTTGGTTGCCTTTGAGGTGTCAGGCAACCTAGCATCAAAAGATTGAAGTCAAATATGACGTAGCACACTTTTATTTTAGACATAAAGAAAATTAAAGCTATTGAATTAAAGTTGTAATTTACCTTGCGAGTCCAGTTGGCATTTTTCCTTCTTTCTTTGCCCTTTTCTCTTTTCCGTCATGGATGAGTGCTCTCCACTCACTCTCTGAAACTGCGAGAGGACGCTCATATCTAAGGTTAAATTGCAATTGCGTCCTATAGGTGTCCCTGGTATATTTCAAATATTTGCCGGCTACCTGAGCCACCGCTTTTCTGTCAAATGTGCCGACCCCAAAAAGGGCTTCTAGATAATCTAAAAGTTCTTTTTTCAGGTTGGAATTCTGGGAATTCCACCCTGTACGTATGGTTGAGCCAAAAATTACCAACGCATGGCTATCCAGAATCCTGTAGAACTCATTGTTTCCTACACAGAATAAAACCAAAAGAAAAAGAAGATATTATCATTAATTTAAAAATAAAAATCATGATAAATATGTTTTAGATAAAGTACATGAAATAGTTAAAATATTAAAATTTACCTAGGAGTTGTACATGCTTTATAGGGACACCCTCATCGTTCACCAACAACGTGCCATTAATGGTCCCTGTGGAGCTGACACGTGTAGCTCCAGGAAACGCAATAATGTAGTTGGCCATATCGGCCTCATCATTGCCAACACGTTCAGCGGTTGGCTGGGTGTCTGCTTGGGCAGGGTGTGTTTCTTGGCTAGCACCTAAAGGAGTAGAAGGTGTACGAGAGGGTTGTTGGGCAATCTCTTGCCCTTGTGTCCCACTACCACCAACACCGGGTTCAGCAAATGCCAGAAAACGCTACATACAAAAGAACCTTTTGTTAGTTTAGTCAATGTAAAAATTAAAAATCAAACTATCACAATTCATCTCATGCAAAACAAAAAAAATATCCTTTTGACTTTTTATTATTACCTGATATCTATTTAGCTGCCTCATAAGATGTTGTATCCTCTCTTCTGTTTCAGGTGTTTGAGGCGCATCTATCAAAGCATTAAATTCCGCCGTTGCATCTCGTGCCTTTTTTTGCAACAACAACACTGGAGATAGGGATGAAAAAAGCTCTTCCTCAAAGAGGGAATCATCAGGCGTACCATGGCTAGGTGTCCGCATATTTGAACAAAATTAATATTATTTCAATTATGTAAATAACTAAAATACCTAAAGATAGAGCAATGCTGGCACTTTACATGTTCTTCCGCTGGCCTCTTTCAGCGATCATCCTGTCTCGGGGTTGTTCCTGCACTGCTCTGATCAGTCTGCCACATTGCAATAAAATTATAAATGTAAAAACTTGAAAACAATATCTAACTTGAAAACACAAAATGAAAACTGAAATAATTTCTAATAAGACACCAGAAGACGGAGTTAGAGTTTCAAATATGCCTTGCATTGAATTCAGTCCTGGAAACATGTCATTGCACATTAAGGCACCCAAACATTCAATCCACAAATGATATATTTAAGTAGGCTTCTCCTATTCTGGGAAAACACCATACCTATAATGCATTCACTTGCATGAATAAAGGGAAAGGAAAACATGTTTTCATACAACGGTGACAAAGGCATCTTGGGGAAAGGTATCTTCACTTTTTATTTATGTTGTTCACCCACACCACTCTCGTGTTTTCACTAATCTTTTTTTGTCATTTTTGGATTCAAATTAAGTTAAGGCCTTAAGTATTTTTTGACCTTTCGGTGTAGTTTTTATAAGTGGCATGTATGGATTTTCCATTAATTCTGCACTTTTTATCTTCATGCGCATGTTTCCCTGGAAATCAAATGCATGATTTAGTCCCATACATTTAACAAGTTGTTGGATCAACTCCATAGGAAATATCATGTTTCCTATTCAATCAAAATTTATCTGAGTTAGGGTAGGTAGGAAGGTTTTCCCTTTGTATTAATAGGGCACTTCTAGCTTGCATTTTTATTATATCTTTCAAATTTAGTGTCGTTTCAATTAGGGCATGATTTTTGGCAACTTTCAAGGTGAGAATGAACAAAGACAAATTTTTGTGATGGATGACTGTATATGACTCCATGGCTAGAGGAAAAGGCACTAATCTACTTCTTCAAATATCTATAGTTCTCATTCACCTCATACGAAGATGGTCCCTGATTTTGAGCCAAATGTTGCAACAAAAAGTTCCCCCCCTCCATAATTTGATAGTCAATGGAAATTTCTTAAATTGATGATGGGGCAAGATTATGGAACATTGGCACATACATATGTAATGGATTCCAAGATCATGATATATGTTTGCATATGTTTATGGCAATGTTCCACCAAGTCCCCTGGAGGTGGGAGCAAGGGGACGAGGGAGCGCGGGAGCGGCCTATGCAAAATCTCCCTACCAATTTTCAGGAAACGTGGGGGGACGTCGGGGTCATAAAAATTATAAAATTTAATATTTAAATGTAACTATATTTTTGCAAGGAATGTATATACAGTCATCATACACTTGCATCATGAAAGATAAATCATAAATGATAAAATTACAAATCGATGAATGATGAATCATATAATTGAAACCAATTTAAAAGTTAAAAGTTAAAACATACATCATACAATCATGCATGTAAGTTTGTAAGTTTGTAACTATATAATCATTAATGTAACTACTAACAATGTACAATGAAAATAAAGTTTAAGATATCATATGACATATTATATCAAGATTCAAAATAGAGTTTAAACTGAAGTTTACAACTCAAGTCTGAAACATAAAACTTAAACGCAAATAAGTTATGTCTGAAACATAAAACATAAAACTTAACATATGAATATCAAATGATATCATCATAATGATAAATGAGCATAAATGCTCAAGTTAATGCCCCACTAGTCTCTGCATCCAACTTCTGCACGAATATATCAAGATCAACCATGTCACCATATGAATCAGAATCACTTGGATTCTCAAATATGCTAAGTGGCACATCAAATTTTAACACGAAACCATAAACTAAAAGGGGCGGTGAGGGGACGTGAGGGGGCGTGAGGGAAACATTCCCTAGAAGTCCCCAAGACCCCGGAGCGCGAGGGGGTGAGGAATCTAGACCCTAGGTGGGGGGGCGAGACCCCGTGTAACACTGGTTTATGGAGGTGGTGGAGCAAAAAAGAGCTCAAATAGAGCTGAAATTTTTCACATAAAAAGGACTGTGGGCTTGACTAATGGTTCCATTTAAAAAATGATATCTAGACCGAGAATAAGTGTAGCATGCAAACATGCATTGAAAATCCATCTGAGTTTGCATTGTATTACTTATGATGGATTCAAATTTGGGTTTCAAAATGCGAGGTTATGGCATGATTTTGTCGAGAAACCCTTAGTTGGATTCTCATGTTGGTTTAATTTATATTTTAAGTTTGTTTTGCAATCTTTGGGTGATAGTAACTCATGAACTAGGTTACCAATGTGTAAAAATCATATTTCAAGAATAAAGTTGTGATTTTTTTATATTATTATTATTATCTATTAGCTACGAGTATTGACACCTAATGCTTGGAATTTTGACATCTTGATAGCATGGATAATTTCGAAAATGTTTCTAGTAATGTTAACATAATAACTATCATTACGTGTCTTCACTTTTGTCACCATAATAGACCTGTGTTATGGACTCATCACACAACTTCATATGCTATGTCCCAACAAGTTCAAACTGGTTGAACCTACCTCATAGTGTGGTTATTAAGGACAAGTTGCTTGGTATATAACTCGATAGCATAGACCACGTTGCGGTTCTAAAAAGAATCCTCAAGTGTCAAAAAAACTTCACAATATGTTCTACTATAAAGCCTTTTGGGATACCTGAAATAATATATGTATCATTGATGACTTTTAAAGTATGACAAGATCCAGAGGGAAAGGAAATCAATGGAAGAGTGATCCACCAATGAGAACATAGAATTTAGCATCAGATGAGTTAGAGTCTAGGAAATTGAAAGCCTATAATTTTAATTAGTGATGAAGGACATCACATAGGTAATTATATTTTCATGTAGAATAATCTGTTAATTCAAATTTAAACTACATAATATGAAAGGCATACCATAAATTTTTCCACGTAAGTCAAAACAACCTATAAAAAGGGAAAACCTTCTTTTTCCATGGGAAATAATTTACCTTTCCTTTTTCAAGACAATCTAAATCACAAAAAATATGAACTATATTGCACACATTCTTGGATAATGTGAAAGTGGAAAAGGAATACCCTACACAAGTGATGCACACATGTACATTTGAACACTAATAGATTTTTGTAGTTGAAATGCAATGCTTGTTTCATTTAAATGTAGGGTTTTTAAAGCAGGGAGAAATAATGGCTGCCAAATTAATAAGCGTTTCTTTGGGAAAAATTTAAATCTTGTATTGGGTGATGAAGATAATAGAGGGTATTGAATCTTGATTCTTGACATCTAGAGAGAACCATACAGCCTAACACAATCTAATAGAATTGACCAAAAAAACCCAAATAGAGTCAACCCTACTATAGGAGGAAGGGCCTGCAGTAAGAACTTACCGGCGAGGGCGGGTGTTTGTTGCCGCAGGCCGGGGGCGAACGAGCGCGACTAGAGCAACCGGTGATGCCAAGAGCGAGGGCGACTAAGGGTGAATGCGGGGGCAAAGGGCGTGCACGGGGCGAGGCGAATGCGGGGGCGAATGCTGTTACGAAGAGGGCGGAGGGGGAATCCGGGGTGAATGTTGTTCTCAGAGGCCGGGGGCGAATGTTGTTCTGCAAGAGCTCAGGGTGAGCGCTAAGGGCGAATTCTGTTTTGCAAGAGCTAAGGGCGAATGCTGAGGGCGAATGTTGTTCTGCAAGAGTAGAGGGTGAATGCGCACGTGATATCAGACCTTAATGTAGCACACATGTACATTTGAACACTGATAGATTTTTTTAGTTGAAATGCAATGCTTGTTTTCATTTAAATGTAGGGTTTTTAAAGCGAGGAGAAAGGAGGAAATAATGGCTGCCAAATTAATAAGCGTTTCTTTGGGAAAAATTTAAATCTTGTATTGGGTGATGAAGATAATAGAGGGTATTGAATCTTGACTCTTGACATCTACGGAGAACCCTACAGCCTAACAAAATCCAATGGAATTGACCAAAAAAACCCAAATAGAGTCAACCCTACTATAGGAGGAAGGGCCTGCAGTAAGAACTTACCATTTTGCAAGAGCTGAGGGCGAATGCTGTTCTGCAAGAGCTGAGGGCGAACGCTGAGGGCGAATGCTGTTCTGCAAGAGCTGAGGGCGAATGCTGTTCTGCAAGAGCTGAGGGCGAACGCTGAGGGCGAATGCTGAGGGAAAATGCTGTTCTGCAAGAGCTGAGCTCGAATGCTGACCGCAAATGCTGTTCTGCAAGAGCAGAGAGCGAATGCGTGCGTGATATCAAACGTAGCTATTGCGACAAATACCAAACATTTTTATGTAGCGCGCATATAAGTTTCGAATTTTTATGTAGCGCCCATATAAGTTTGGTATTTTTATGTAGCGCGAAAATAACTGTCGCTATACCGACGACAGAAAAGGCGTCGCTATTAGGACGGTGCTTCCAAACGTCGCAATGGCGACACCTAGACATTGTGTCGCCGTTGCGACGTTTAGAGTCGTCTCAATAGCGACGCTTTGGGCCATGGTGTCGCAATTGCGACGTCTTCCTTTAAACGTCGTAATTGCGACACTAGTCTAAGTGTCGGTATTACGACACTTTTCTATATACGTCGGTATAGCGACGGTTTCGGGCGGGATGGAAAAAATTTGGGAAAATTTCCGACATTTGGTCAAAAGCGTCGGAAACAGGTGTCGGAATTTCCGCGAAATGTAGTAGTGATTCTTTCACAGTTAAGCCTAATTATGGACTCCTCCTCCTCAGTTTGGTCAAGAATTTGACTTTGGAGTTTTTTGACATGAAATATATGCATAAATTCCAAAGAACCTTTCCTGTTTATTTAAAGGGAATGTCGTCCTCAATTTGTAAAAAGTTATTTTTCCAGTATACATTTGGACTGTGTAACTCTATGGAATTTTGTTTTTATACTGTTGTAACAATGTAATATATGGAACATAATCTTTCTTTCTTTAATGAATTTCTTGGAATTGTGATGTAGTACTTTTAGTTACAGTACTAGTTTCTGAATTCATTATGAAAATATATTTCCCTTCCTTATAGTACATATTTCAGTTCATAGTCTATTTTGTACATTTATAATTACAACATAGGAACTTGCTTAATTATACTATTTTTCATACACATGTATTTCCTTTGTGTATTAGTTTCCTAACAGAAGTTACTGAATTGAAAAATGATACTATCACGAACATACTATGCAATTATAATTTTATGAGAGTTACCTAACCCCAGATCTAAACCTTCAACAAGGTTTAGACATTCTGAGGGTTGGTACTCTTCAGATTAATGTTTGTGCAACAATACAAAACAGAATATATTTGTTATAGTTTAATATGTTCAATGTACAAACTTCACACATGATCTATACTTAATCTTAATTGCACAATATCTACTCATGCCCAAGTTTAAACAATTTCATTTGTATCTACTATCTTACTTCACCAGCATATTCATAACAATACTAAATGCTAAATTGAAATGAAATTAACTAGTGCATACCACTTAAGGTAGACTAGGTTCCACCCAACCTTTGAGCTCTTTCTCCACAGTTCTCCCCGAGCAGAGATCACATCCTTCAGCCATAGACAACCTCCTGTCTATCCTGAATCTGTTTATTTAAGCATGCTTTCCAGCCATCAGTTTGTTTCCTTAATTGCGTCCAGTTAATCAGGATGTTGTTTTCCTTTTTGCCTAGGCTTTCCTTTTTTTTCTTCCACAAAAGTACTTTAAAGCTAGCTTTTCCTCTTTCTAGCTCTATTCCACCTCTTCCTAGTAACTTCCTCTTTACTGGGGTAGCTTTTTAGATTTTTGTCTGCAATCTAAAATGTTATATTTAATTTATTTCCTCCAAGGATTTTGGAGAATTGGGAAAATCTTATGATCCTTATCCATCCTCATGGATTTGGATTTCTTATCTTTAATCATTATCTAGTCTTTGCACCATTAATTCATTTTTCATTTTATTAATTTAAATTAATAAAATATATCCACAATAAATATTTTCCCTGGGTCCACTTTGACCCTTAGAGCCTTTAAACGCCTATTTTTAAAAGCAGAAAATTAGGGGCATTACATATTCCCCCTCTAAAAGAGAACACCGTCCTTGGTGTTACCAATTATTATGTTGATTTCTCAACTCTGGATGAAGATTCCTCCTTCATCTAATCTTCTTGCTCCCAGCAGTTTCTTCATAGTACAAGTGCATTCACCATATATTTACTCTACTTACTGCTATACTCTGGAGTTTGATTTCTTCCTGCTTCAGTATAAGAAGTATATCTGGAAGAATATTTCATTCCTGCTTCCACTTGTCCACAGTTCATACCAATTCATATGAGTAGTATCATATATTTATTTTGAGAAGAATTAATCAGGATCATACTCGAAACCTTAATAGTTTTCAATAGAGTCATTTGGTAGCAAAACCCTTTAGGGTTCATAGTAGTATAATGAAATTTTAGCACAACTACTCATCATTCCATGTACTTTGGCGTGGCTTTCTCCTCACGTACCCATGGGGTCTTTTGAATTTCTTGGTGAGTTCTCTGCATGTCTTCTCACCTTGACTCCTGGTTTATCGGAGTTGCACAATTCCTGTGACACCTAGTTTCGCAAAACAACACCTCTTAATTAGAAGCTCATTAATTTATAAAAAAGCCAACTTTATCATATGCAGTGGTCCTGATTAAGGTTCTGTCCCTTTCTCCAGTTCATACATGTACCCCATACACTTAATATTTGATTTATTTTCTCAATCTGTTCAGATGGTGATAAACCATGCTCAAGTTCAACTTAACACTGGTTTTTCTATTACACAGTTTTTAAAGTCCACCTGAATTTTACCTTATCAATTGTTTCAGTTATCATCCATCTTGAAACTTCATATCAATTTACCTTTTCGGTCTTGGATACATTGACTACTCTTATTAATGTAATATTCCCAAATGGGAAAAGCAGGGATATAGTGCAAAACCATGGAAATAGCAGTGTAAACATTAGATCAAAACAAGAGGCCAATATGGAAACCCTCCATTCATCATAACAGTAGAAAAAAATGTATAATAAATGGGCCACAAAGTATAGAACAGGATATAACAAGCCTCCAATGAATAAATCCCTCAATAAGAGGTGCTGCTATTATATAAAAAATGTCGGAAAACTGCTACAACGCAGTCATGGATGCACTGCTACAGAAAATGAGTACACAAAATATCATGGGCTGATATATGCCTCAAAAGATACAACAAATACAGATCCAGGCTCTATACAACCTCCAATGAAGAACCCCACAATGGTTTCCAGAAATACACCACCATACAAGATGGGAATCAAAGCCCCAGGGCTGAAGATTCACTGCAACATATAAACTGGAAAGATGTGGTTGATCTGATATGCCAAAGAATGTAGCCTCCTCCAATAGATCCTCTAGATAAAAGGTTGATCCCTTCACTAGGAAACCCCCTCTCCAAATGGTGTACTGAAACCACCCTACAACTCCTCCCTAAAAATAATGCAATCCAAGACAGAAACTGCGTTGTAGGGGCAAAGGATAAAGTGGCCTGATGTCAAACGCTACAATAAGGCTCAAGGGCCTTCCTCACCAGCCTCCCAATGGAAGGAAACCTTCCTCCACTAAAAAATAGATCAGAAATCACCCAGATCTAGTCTCCACTACTGCAACCTACAACTCAGCACATCTCTCAACAAAAACTGTGATGTACCACAAGATTGAAGCTTGGCCTGATGCCTGAATGTGGAAATATAGTGCAAAACTCTTCCTAGAGGCTTCTCAAGGAAAGAGGTTGGATTCCCAACCAAGAACACCCTCTACTAAACAGCATTGCAATATTAGCTAAACAACTGAAGAAAGCTATATGTCTAAACAGACCACATATCAAAACATATATATCAACATTCATAATGAAATATGGCTACCATCCACTTCCTTATATAATTGATGTGCTTCCTAACTCTAAGCCCCATTCATTTATGACACTGCTTCCATGCAAAGAGTCTTCATCTAAAATTGTGTTTTCCCTCCATAAATGTCCACTCCTCCATGACAACGTTGTTGATTTGGTAAAAGTTGACCCAATCAAGGTGTTCCAGCCCCTTTTCACACACAAGGGTGCTCAATTAAGCTACCAAGATGTCCTCATTTCATATTGGCATTGGTTTTATTCTTATTTAAGGAGATTTATGGATCTCCATATCCTCTTATTCATCAAATAAGAAAGCAAAAACAAAAATTAATATTCCAACTAGCTCATGGCTAATTGAAAATATTACAGTCCTCCCCTCCCAAATGTTGCTTGTCCTCAAGCAACTAAAAAGGTGAGTTCTAAAACTCTTCTCCTCCACCACTGGTGACACCTCCATGTGATGAGCTTCCCTCATAAGCCAAGTGTCTCCCAATCCATCCTTCCATGAAATGCTCCTCCCAAGTTCTCATGAGATGCAAATGATTCATCCCACAAGGAAGCAATAGATCCAATGAAACAATCATGGTTTTCCCAAGGTTCTCCCAGAAACATGTAGAATAATGAACATGGAGAATCTCTCTCCCAAAGGGCACATTCATTCCTCCCATCCTCCCTCCAATCATTCCCATAAAAAGAATAAGTACATCATCAATGTATGGGATCAAAACCAAGTACATACAAACATAAATATGCAAAAATGGAGATGGGTCATAGTCCCACATGTGGAACCAGTGCAGTATGTCTCCTAACTGCATCAGATAATGATATGGTAAGTGGTTTCCCCACCACTTACTTGATGTCCAAGTTTTCTCACAAGTGTTGGAAAGGTGAGAAATGTTTGTTGCCTTTGGAGTGCACCCTGAATGGTAGATCATCTCCCTATACCCTCCTAGGGAGTGGCCATGCTCAACATAGTTTATGGCCCAAAGTTGGCCATGAAGTTTATATGGAAGAATGCTTCTCCTTGGAGCAATGGCCTACATATACATGGTAAAGGAGTGCAAATAATCATCAAATAATACATTATGCACATTAACATGTTCCTTACCATAATATTTGCTCA
Organism: Pinus albicaulis; assembly: GCA_034641835.2. Classification (NCBI taxonomy): domain Eukaryota; kingdom Viridiplantae; phylum Streptophyta; class Pinopsida; order Pinales; family Pinaceae; genus Pinus; species Pinus albicaulis. The sequence goes on from CM076569.1 coordinate 965,057,392, forward strand.
TAAAAATGGAGTGGTCCATAAATATATTCCCTCTCATTCCAGAAGAGGAAATAGGTGGCTGTAATAACTCCCCCATAGATTCATGTATCTCCTCCATCTCCACATGATCCATGCATCTCTTCAAATGATGATATAGTTCCTCTTCAAAGCCTTCCCAAGTATAACCCTCCATGACGGTGTGGTATGCTGTCATAGAATAAGTATGGCTGAAGAGAAAGTCTTCATGGGCTCTTTATAGTAACTTCTCCTTGAGCTTGAAAGCTCTAGACAAGAAGATCCTACCATGATAATAGATGATCTCATCCTTTACTGAATATCCCTCCTCATGTAGCTGGTCATCAAGTATCATGCATGTGAAAATATCCTTGGAATAATTCACCAACAGCTGGGATTTCCAATATGGATCTATCCTCCATAGTGACAGCGCTAATGATCTATCACAAAGAACATCTTTCATATGGATCTCCTTCTCTTTGACACCTCCCATGCCAAAGTCACATGTTGGAAGGCTATTCTCCTCCCCGTGTTGCTCCTTTCTTAGTGCAGAATCTGAAATGAGAGTGAGTAATGATGATGTTGGGAGAATGCCTCCCTCCTCCTTGAGTTTAGTCAAGACTCTCAGCGTTGTATCATGACCTCCAAATGTTCCCACTCCTCCTAGATCTATGAGTGGTGCAACGTGTTGTGAGATATTCCCCACCATCTCCTGATCAGGTGGCCTCTCAGGTGGTTTTCCACAAAACAATAATGTCTCATGGGCCAATATCATGTGCATAATAGATGGAACTACTATGTCCTTGCTTCCACTGCATAAATCCAACTCTGTTTTATGTGTGGAAGTTTCATGATATTTGGGTACCATCCTCAATGATGCAAGAGTCCCTCTAATTGGAGTAATTGGTCCATCCTCACCTCCTAGTGGTGGTGGATCATCTCCTGTTGTTCCAGCACTGGGACCCCTTTCTGGATCCTCTTCTTCTTCCTCCTCATCATCAAAGAAGACCTCTATATAGTGTGCCTTTCTTGCTTCACATCTATGTTCAGGTGCCTATGATTATTTTCATGTGAAGCAAAGCTTCCTTCTCCTCAAATCTCTTCGGACATCATCACTAAGAGGTGCTTTACTTTGGCTCTCTTTTGAAAAAGTAGCCTTCTCATCTTTTCCCTTTGATGGAAAAGTGGGCTTTTGCTGAAATGTTGCCTTTGCTTTTGGCAAGGCATCTTGTAGATCTCTAGCCATTTCAATGGAATCGTGAAGGGTAGTGGGCTTGGTAGACTTAACCAACCCATGAAGAGGTTATGCTAACCCATCAATAAACATATATACCCTTCTTGCTGCAGATAAATCAGGAACCATAATAGAAAGTTTTATAAATTCAGAAATGTAAGTTTCTGGATTACCTAATTGTTTGAGCTTTTCTAGCCCCATGAATGGTGCCTCTGGATCTCTCCGATAAAACCTCTCCACCAACCTCCTTGTGAAATTTGAATATACAGTCACATTGGCATGGACCAATGTAGACAATCCATTAAACCACTAATCATGTACCTCACCCTCAAGGTGCAGCGCTGCTATCTTAATGGCCTCCATCTCTGGTACTTTTTTCAGCTGGAAGTAGATGTCAAGCTTTTCTACCCATGATTTCGCAATGCATTTAGATGACCCATCAAAGTTGGGTAAGAAAAATCTGCCCATAGTTCAACGTAGATCATGATTCTGAATGAATCCTCCACCTCCATTATGATGCCTAGGTCTACTATTGTCCTTAATCTGAAAAAATTCTTGAAACTCAAGTGGTCCTTGAATCTCTAAGATTGAGACTCATACTCCATGAAATAGTCTTCAAGAGTTTCTTGTTCTTGAAACCCTTCATTTCCCACTGCTAAGAATGTAGGCATTATAGAGCATTGGGAAATTTGCTTCTGCTTCACTGGTTTATCACTCCAGTGATGAGAAATGTCGGAGCCTTCACCATGTAGAAATCCTTTAGGGGATTCCCTATGTCTATTCATCCTCATCTCCTTTATTTCTCTAGCAATGTCTTGCATAGTTCGAAGAAGAATCTTAGGAAATTCCTCCTCATCTTCTCCTGATAAAGGGGTTTTACCCTTGTCTTCTTTATCATCTGTATAATCAAACTTCTGGTTTCTTCTTCTGTTGAGATACCTCTTATCTCTATTTGTGAGAGGATCTCCTTCTTCTGATGACATATTGTCTTAAGATGCACAGGCTGAGCCAAGATTATGCTTTGATACCACTGTAATATTCCCAAATGGGAAAAGCAGGAATATAGTGCAAAAAAATGGAAATAAAAGTGTAAACGTTAGATCAAAACAAGATGCCAATATGGAGACCCTCCATTCATCATAACAGTAGCACATATGTATAAAATAATGGGCCACAAAGCATATAACAAGATACCACAAGCCTCCAATAAAGAAACCCTCAAGAAAGAGGTGCTGCTACTATATCAAAATGCCGGAGACACTGCTACATCGTAGTTTTAAAATCATTGCTACAAAAAATGAGTACACAAAAGATAAGGGCTTATATATGCCTCAAAGATAATGTACAATGAAGATCAAGGCTCTATACAACCTCCAGAAAAGAACCCAAAAAGGGTCTCCGGGAAAAACACCCAAAAGTACAATATGAGCTGCAGCCCTAGGGCTAAAAAGTATGTTGCAACAAGTAACTGAAGAACAATGGCTAAAGCTGATAATAAAATGAATATACTCTCCTCCAAAGGATCCTCCAGATGAAAGGTTGGCCCCTTCACTGAAGAAATCACTCCCCAAATCACCTACTGCAAACACCCCTGCAACTCCTCCCTAAAATAACATAGATCTAGATTGATACTGCGCTGTAGGGGATAAAAATACTATGGCCTAATGCCAAGTGTGTCAATAAAGCTCCAAGGCCTTCTTTACTAGCCTCCCAAGAGAAAGGAACATCCCTCCAATGAGATATAGCTCAGAAATCTTCCAAATCAAACCTCCACAACTTCTGCCCTGCAACACAACACAACCTCTCAACAGAAACTGTGTTGTACATTAAGACTGAAGCTTTGGCCAAATGCTTGATAGTGGAATGTAGTGCAAACTATTCCTAGAGGCCTCTCAAGGAAAGAGGTGGGATTCCCGATCAGGAACACCCTGTGCTAAACAACACTGCATTCTTAGCTAAACAACTGAAGAAAGCTATATGTCTAAACAGACCATATATCAAAACATAATCATATATCAACATTCATAATGAAATATGACTGCCATCCTTTTCCTTATATAATTGATGAGATTCCTAAGCCTAAGCCCTATTCATTTATGACACCACTTCCATGCAAAGAGTCTCCATCTAAAACTGCGTTGTCCCTCCATAAATGTCCACTCCTCCATGACAACGATGTTGATTTGGTCAAAGTTGACCTAGTCAAGGTGTTCCAGCCCCTTTTCACACACAAGGGTGGTCAATTAAGCTGCCAAGATGTCCTCCTTTCACATTGGCATTGGTTTTATTCTTATTTAAGGAGATTTATGGATCTCCATATCCTCTTATTCATCAAACAAGAAAGCAAAAACAAAAAATAATATTCCAACTAGCTCATGGCTAATTGGGAATATTACAATTAATGTCTAGTTCTACGCCAACCAGTTTCCAAATTTTGTCCAACAACTTCCTATTTCCATTCTGGAATAGGGATAGTATCCAAAATTTTGGTCTGATACTTATGTTTCATTATCTCTTAGTAACAATTTCCGCATAGAAATTTCATTACTCTTTCCTCATATCAGGTCAGACATGTTCTACTTTAAATCTTGAATTTAAGTTGATTCACAAGTATGTCCTATCTAAGGAAATTTATGATATTTTTCTAAAATTCTTGCTGTACTGAAATCACATTGTTAATGTACAATCTATTTTTGCAATTATTAGTCCCTCCTTATTTGAAATATCTACCAATATCTCAGTATATTGCAGTTTTTCTTTGAGTCTTTTTCTGTTTACTACTGAACTCATTTATGTTTGTATCAATTATTCACAGCCAGAGTTTTCATTACTCCAATATTCTTCACAATTTGAGGGACATTCCTCTTTAAAACATCTAAAATCTTATTTTCTTTCCCTTTTTCATGTTTAATTTTTATTTCAAACTCATTAAGGAAAAACAAATACCTAATTTACTTAACAATTTTCATATTGTTGAAGAATCTATACTTCAGCCTTATGTGTTATGGAATCAAAACCTCTTCTTACTTTACAGGTAATTTCTTTACTTCCTACAACATACATTTCAGCAACAACTCTAAGACATACTCGGTATAATTCTGTTCATTTGTCTAAATTTTTCTTGAATCATATGCTATAACTGAGTAATAATACTACTTATAATCCTTTTTCCCAAGCCTAGTACCACTTACCATTTCTTGGATTGGGTTAGGATATTAAAACAGGAGTAGTTATTAGTTTAAGTCTTTTAATTGTTCAAGCTATTTTGACCTTTTTCGGTCTATCCGTTTTTCTCTCTCCTTGCTGCTGTATAGAGATTTTTTTTTAGAGGCTAAAATTAAAAATATTTTTAACCATCTCCTCTATCATTTTTCAATACCCACGGTTGATTTTATGGTGGAAACATTAGGAAATATTGATCAATTTAAGCTCACTTGAGTCTTTTCTCAGTCCACTACTCAACCTTTTTCTGAATTTACAAGATTCCACTACGAAATTTTATCTTTATAAAATTCCTTTTTAGTAAATCTATCATGCCATTTATGTTCTCAAAATTTTGTAGAATTGTTCAACAATTCTGGGTTGTTCTTTATGTTCTGTTTTACTTGACACGTAAAGGAGAAAAACATTATCAACCCAATCATGTAGAGCTTCTAATTCATAAATTTTGTATCTTGTTCTTTATACAACTCTTCTTTAATTTTCAAGTTATGATAACCTATTGATCATCTATCTTGAGTAGAGGATATTTTTGCTTGATCATCAGTTTATTCAGTTTTCAGTAGTCTATACCTACTCTGCATGTTGCAACTTTCTTTTTGACCAATATTACCAGTGCTCCCCATGGGAATACACTTGGTCTTACATAGTCTCTATACAACGACTTTTATAGCTGCAGTTTTAACTCTTACATTTTTGGGTTACTCATCCTATAGGGCTCTAGAGACTGGTATAACTCATGGTATTAACTTCATTTAAAAATCAGCTTATCTCCTAGGGGTTATATGAGGAGTTTCATCTAAAATTACCTCCTTATTCTTTTGGATGACTGGTAAGTGTTAAGTGTTTTTTTTTTCCCCAGTTTGCTGTCTTAATTCTATAACATACACTTGTCACCCTTTTCAACTGCAATGTTGAAATTTTCTCTACTGATATTGGGTTGGGTTGTTCTTGTACTCTCACTGGTTTTCCCTCACCATAGATACCCTGTATTGTTTTCTCTAAACAATTTATTATGTCTTTTGGTTTTTCTAACCAACCCATTCCTATCAGCACCGCATAGGAATCGAAAGGCGAAACATTTAACTTTAACTCATGTTATTTATATCTATTTACCTTTCAACAATCTTGGGTAACTTATATGTCACTTCGTTAAACAATTCCAGCTTGCTGGAATTTTTCTTTCTTTTGCTAAATTGCATCTAATTTCATCAACCAGAACAGGTTGTTTATCATTCATACCTTTAAATTACTTTTCAATTGTCTCCAACCTCTTTTTCCTACAGTAAATTTTTTAATTTTTTTTTAATTTTTTTTCTACTGATAGAAGGTCTACAATTTTCAATTATTTATAACTCTCTTATTCAATTTCTGTTTCTAGAGGTATTTAATCAATGATAATTGGTTCAACTTCCTTATATTCTATTTTATTATCATTACTTCTATCCTTCAAGTATATACTTGAACTTTGAAGGAGAGTCTGCTCAATTTTTGGTCCTTCCACTTCACACCTTTCATCATTTTCTTTTCTTCTTAATCACATTTAACCTTATCCCGCGATTAGTAGTTTTCAGATTATTGGTTTCCTAACTTCAAGATATATAATTCCTCATCCCTCTCCTTATAGCTAGTAGGTAGGCAAGTTTTTTTTCATCATATCTTTGCCTTTTTCTTCAAGTATTTAACGCACTTAGCGAAGCATATTGGTGAGTTTGGTAACAACTCAGCGATAGTAAGCTATCCCAACCTAAGCTCTAAAACTCTTTGGCTTTATCATCATAGTATCATTCATTCAGATATCTATGTTTAAATTTGATTTGGAAATCCTCCCAAGTGACAGTTTTCTCATCTAACACATGCACCATTTCGGTTTCCTCCCACCACAAGGTATCCTTCCCTTGTAATTTATAGATAGCCAGCCTGGCTTTCAAGTTACTTTCATACTCATAAACCTGAAAGTACTTTATCAAGTTTAGAAGCCAAGCTTCTGCGTCTTCCTCCTTCTCTCCATCATAGGAGGGAGGTTTGATTTTTCGGAATTTACCTTGTAATTCCTTGTTCCTTCTAGACTGTTATCTAGAGGCTTCATCCTCCTCAGACTCTTCTGAGTGGTTTACAGTTCCCTTTCTCTTTCTTCCAGAACCTTCACCTTCGTGACTGTTCCGGGAGGTCAATTCTCTGATTAAAATTTCTTGCTTTTTGTTGGCTAAAGATAGCCTTTTATTGTGGTTTTTCAATTGCATCATCTCTCTTTGCATCCGAAGCATCATAGCCATCAATGGAGCATTAGGATCTGATGGATTTTCTTCACCACCCAGATCCACATACAACTCATCCCCTTCACTCATGGTTTACAACTGTATGGTTCTGCACTGTTTCACTATACATAAAAATAAACATTATTGAAAAATTATTTTTTTACACAACTTACAGCAACATATTTTTTTTCTTTGGTGTGGGCACACATTATGGCCCAGTGTTTTAACATGGGCTCTGATACCATTTGTAACATCTCCATTTCGACAATTTTTATTTTATTTTAATTATAGTGCTAACACTAATTTCCTCCTATGGACAAGATGTTATTCGTCACATTTTGACGTACTTCCGCCATCAACAAGTTACTTTTTTGTATACTTACATTATCTCAAGCTTATTCATATATTCGTGATGACAGATACTCCAATTGTGAAATATTAATTAAGATTCTCAGTTTAGGGATTCTTCCCTATTTTATTTCACATGGTAACTTGTATATTAATAGTTAACTTTCCCCTCCTAACTATTAATAACAATGTTTCCATTTAACAATAATAACTAAGACCCTTTTTAATGTAACCCCCTTCAACATTATATTCCTTAATTAGCTTTACCTAAAAATCCACTATATATTTAATTTCATACAACCCCTTTGATTACAAGGGTATCAATTATCACGGTTGTTTAACTCTGCATTGTCAAAGTTATGATTCACATATATATATTCTCTGACACATGTATATAATTATTCACATTCATATTCACTATGGTATAGCTCATTTGTAAGTGTTATTTTTTTTAAAGGTTTAGAACCCTTAATACGGGCCTTTCAACATGATCGCACATTCGATGGCACGAGTGTATGTGACTCACCTTATACATCACTCACTAACTTTGAAATGTTTATGCAACCGCTATTAAAATTCATCGCCACATATATATGCATTTAATTCCATATTTTTCTAAACCCATTTCTCAACGTATAATGTACATGGGTCAGTTTCGACATTAACTGAGACAAAGTTTTTATGAGACATCAATCAAATGGTTATTGAGATTTCAACGATTGACCTAATCGGTCTTATCAACTATGCTAACTCGTTTATTAGAGAACCACGTCACTACTGATTCAAATTTCCGACCTTATAGCATTTATTGTGTTTAGATATATTTTAATTATTTGTATACGATTTGTAACCACCAATGCTTGAGATATTTCTCGGGATTCTTAGTATTTAATTTCAGGTACTTGTTCACATGGCTCTTTGATTTAACCCATCCATCCGCGGGAATTATTCCGACTGCTAGATTGATGACACATGGAGGGTTTGGATCCACCGCAAACTAGGGTTTGAGATCCAATAAAAGGTTTTTTTTTTTATTGCGAGCACTCATTTTCGGGTTATCTGTTGGGCAACGACACTTGTCTCTTTTTACATTTTGGTTTCTGGTGGCTACGATATCTTAACTCCAAAACTATCGTTATTATGTCATAAGGGAGTTTCCTAAGGGCAAGTAGAGATTGGATCTGTGTTTTCTACTCAGATATGAATTTCACCTTCCTGGCATCTCAAGTACAGGTAATGAGTATGCATTTTCCATCCATTAACTTCTTCCACTCTGCATTTTACTTTATATTCAGTTCTGGGTTTATCGTGAAGGTTTAACTTGTTTATCATTCATTTAAATCTTCATTTTTTTAATTTTACTGTCCGTTGCCTTTATTTCTTCCAGCATTTTCATATAAGTATAAATCTTTAGTTTCATGGTTGTCTCTGGTTTGCAGAGGAGCTTAAAGATCGTAACACCCATCCATTGTTGCCGCGTAGTCTTGGCTCGAGGTACATTTTCCCCACAACATTCTTGACCAGTAAGTTAGATTGTCGAACTATCCTGGTATTTCTTCACGCAATTTTCCTCATTCGGATTTCTACGAATTGTTTGATGAGGACGGTTTTTTTTCTTACTGTCAACTAATTCAATTTTGGTTTTTCATTTAAAAAAGAAATCCTAACATCCATTCTATCTGCCATTACAGCTGACTTGAGGAATGAACAAATTTTACGTTTTCGGTTCTCAGCGTAGCTGGTTTTCACATTTCTTTGTTACCCATTTCTCCAAGTATATAATTATAGTTTCCCCACCTTCTATCCATTGTTCCATTCTGTGTATACTCTGGCAAAATTCTTCTTAGCTCGACTTCGCAGAGTCTTTTATAGGTTTCACTCATATCTCATATTCATTACCCTTTCATATCGTTATGTTGGGTAATACTTCTGTGAGCAAAGATTATTTTTTGTTCACGAATGCACAATTCGTAGGTTTCGTACTTTGTCTAAATTTCTGAGGACTCATACCTATTTTGTGGGGAGATATGGTTTCTCTGTTTTCATAATTTCACTTTAATTTTATTTGAAACGTATTCTTCGTTTTCACAGAATATGATACTTATACTCAGAATAATTTGAGATTTTTTGAAGATCCTTTCTATTACTCTCTTAAACCATATTATTTCAATATATTATAAGGTTATAATCCTTACAAAATTTATGTTGAACTTTCCATAGTTACTCCTCCGTTAGGAAATTATTATTCCTACAGATTTTAACTGTGTTTTCGTCAGTCAGTATACAGATTATTGTGAATTATTTGCAACCTGTACTGAAATAATTTTTTACTGTAATAATTAATTTCCTCTTATTATCATAGGTCTGATGCTCCTTCTATGTTTCCAAGGTAAAAATCTTATCTCTATTTGAGTTTTAAAATACATTATTACTTCTAATAACCCGAAATTGAAACTAATTCATAGTTTCTGTTGCTACAAGTATTTTCCGAACCCTACTTGGTTTGCATATTGTTAACATTCTTTCACAGTTAAGCCTAATTATGGACGCCTCCTCCTTAGGTTGGTCTAGAATTCTACTTTGGAGTTTTCTAACATGCAATCTCTGCATAAATTCCAAAGAACCTTTCTTGGTTATTTAAAAGGAACACCGTCCTCAATTTGTAAAAAGTTATTTATCCAGTATACATTTGGACTGTGTAACTCTATGGACTTTTGTATTTATATTGTTGTAACAATGTAATATACGGAACACAATCTTTCTTTCTTTAATGAATTTCTTGGAATTGTGATGTAGTACTTTTAGTTACAGTACTAGCTTTTGAATTCATTATGAAAATATATTTCCCTTCCTTATAGTACATATTTCAGTTCATAATCTATTTTATACATTTATAATTACAACATAGGAACTTGCTTAATTATACTATTTTTCATACACATGTATTTCCTTTCTGTATTAGTTTCCTAACAGAAGTTACTGAATTGCAAAATGATACTATCACGAACATACTATGCAATTGTAATTTTCTGAGAGTCACCTAACCTCAGATTGAAACCTTCAACAAGGTTTAGACATTCTGAGAGTTGGTACTCTTCAGATTAATGTCTGTGCAACAATACAGAACAGACTATATTTGTTATAGTTTAATATGTTCAATGTACATACTTCACACATGATTTATACTTAATCTTAATTGCACAATATATACTCATGCCCAGGTTTAAACAAGTTCATTTATATCTACTATCTTACTTCACCAGCATAGTCATAACAATACTAAATGCTAAATTGAAATGAAATTAACTAGTGCATACCACTTAAGGTAGACTAGGTTCCACCCAACCTTTGAGCTCTTTCTCCACAGCTCCTCCCGAGCAAAGATCAAGTCCTTCAGCCATAGAAAACTTCTTGTCTATCCTGAATCTGCTTATTTATGCATGCTTTCCCATCAACTTTTTTCCTTAACTGTGTCCAATTAATCAGAATGTCGTTTTCCTTTTTGCCTAGGCTTTCCTTTTGTTTCTTCCACAAAAGTACTTTAAAGCTAGTTTTTTCTCTTTCTAGCTTTATTCCACCTCTTCCCAGTAACTTTCCCTTTACTAGGGTAGCTTTTTAGATTTTTATCTCCAATCTAAAATGCTATATTTAGTTTATTTCCTCCAAGGATTTTTGGAGAACTGGGAAAGTCTTATGATCCTTATCCATCCTCATGGATTTGGATTTCTGATCTCTAATCATTATCTAGTCTTTGCACCATTAATTCCTTTTTCATTTTATTAATTTAAATTAATAAAATATATCCACAATAAATATTTTCCGTGGACCCACTTTGACCTTTAGAGCCTTTGACTGCCTATTTTTAAAAGCAGAAAATTAGGGACATTACACCTTCCATCTACAAACATAAAAATAAATTGTAATGAGTGTATACACATTGGTGAGAATAATGAAAATTGCAATATTAAATAATATACATTAATGTAAATTGAAAAGAAATGACGTACCATAGCAAGAAATGACTCATGAACTATACACATTCTTTCAAAAGCAAATTTCATGCCATATTTCAACATTTCATTTGTTGGCGCAGTTCCATACTTTGTTTCCTACAAGTTTTATACCCCATAACAAATCATATATTTAATATAAAATATTTTTTTGTTCTATTAATTATAGATGGAGCTAAGTAAAACAAGATCGATATATGCTTATAAATTCCACAATTAATTTCTGATATGCCAACATATACTGACAAACCATATTTAACCTAATGTCAATCAATTCCTCTGATGGTTTTTCTTTGTATGTTAACACCTATTTGAAGACATCCAATGATGATTCTTGTAAAACAACTTAAAACATATAAAAATGAAATCTAGTTAAGTTGTTATAATGAAGTAACAATTATTCACAAACTTAGATATCAACCCTTTTCTTCCTTGTCGTCCTGTTTTATGTGCTGAATGGGTTCCATTTTCTTTTCTTTTCTACAAGAAAATACTTGAAAATTAATATTTAATGCTAAATTGTTTATTTATTGTACCTAATCGAAAAATTCAATTATTACATATTTCATTTGAAGCACATTGTTGTTGAGATTGCTCCTCGTGCGATGTAATTATGTCCATTTCTTTGAACATCTCCTTGTACATTTTTTTGGACATTCCTACTGGCATATTTTTGATATCAGCTCGTTCATCCTTTGAGATTTTCATAATCCTCCTAAAAATGTAACATGACAACAAAATATTTAATTTTTATATTGATATATGAAAAATAAATATAAAAAAAGTGATATTTATAAATGATTGCTTTCTAGTAATATATACATATAATTCTAGAAAAACATTTAAAGGAATATTACTTTTTCATTCCTTCTTTTTTGTTGTTGTACGTTTTTTCCATTAAAAGTCTGACATGTCTCATTGACCAATTCTCTAGAAAATCATTATGTTGTTTAGACAAAATTTGATTCTTGGAATCATTGGATTGATTTTTGTATTGTAAGTGGAAAGAAGGTCTATACATTCGTTCCACTATATCCCTCAGAGTTTTGTAAAAGTTTTTCCCCCTTTCGTTAACCTCCAACACCACCCCAGATGAGCTAAGGAGCAATTCATTTTCATTTGCATGTTATATTTTCTTTTCTTTTCTTAGAACAACATTCATTTTCTGAGTTGATGGTCCCTGTAGAACATTAAACATGTGTGAATTAATATATTGTTTGAAACATGCTATCTAATATTTTTAAGTATATTATCAATGAAAATTTTGAAAAAGAAACTCATATTGGATCGATAGTATTTTTTCATTCACATGATTCATCCTTCTGCAATTTTTCCATCAAGCTTTTACACTCTTCTGGTCTTAGATCAGAAATAACCTTATCGAGCTTCGTCATTTTGTGGCTCTGCATGATACATAGTAAACAATACATATTAGTTAAACTTACATATAGTTAAAAAATAATAATTTTTGTAAATAATTTACAAAGAACTTTCATTTTTTTATTTTCTCGATGTGCTATCAGTATTTTTGTTACTTGATCTCTTGTTAGCCATTTCTTTATCAATATGAAACCCGTACCATACCATTCATTAATATATTTTATAAATAAATCATAAAATTTTTAGGTAAAAAAGAAAAATCAAGAAAACAGTGCGCCTGTCAAAATGTACGCACCAACGTCGGTGTAGCGTGTTCTTATAAACGCAGCCAAAATAGTAAAAACACCATACGGTGCTCTCTTTCAACAAGAAGAACCAATGCATTATATGTTAACCAGCGCACAGATTAACACAGAAAAATTAATAAAAATCCTCTAATTTTAGTTTTTGTAGCATATGATGTTGTGGAGGGGGCGGGCGGCATGTTCTTATAAACGCATCGAGAAAATAGGGTACCACTGTACGGTGCTCTTTGTCAACAAGGAGACCCGATGTGTTAGATGTTAACTGTGTGCCAATTAACACAGACATGCAAAAACAAATTATTTTTGTCAAATAGTACGTGCGCGGTGCACTATAATGAAATAACGCACCAGTGCGCTATAATGAAATAATGCACCAGTGCCTATTTTACACAGGGCGCACAGATTAAAAAAATAAATTGTTTTTAAATTGTTTTTATCAAACAGTATGTATGCGGTGCGCTACTTTACACATGGCGCACCGATTAAAAAAACTCTGTTTTTTAAAAATTCACGCAAGGGCTGACATGGATTGGGATCCGACTCTGCAATTCGCCTCGCGGGTTAGATGTCATAGGCATATATATATATACAAACCCTATAAATCTAAAATGAGAAGCCCTAATTCTGAAGTCACAGAAACAGGAACAAGTAAGGGAAAAAACAAAAAGAATCAAGGGTTTAGCGTAAGAATGTTTTTTTTTTTTTTAAATGAATGGTAAGATTTAAATTTTTTACTTACCATGTATTAAATCAAACATAAAATGTTAAAAAAATGATTATTATAGTAAAATTTAATCACTAGATGGTTTGAAATTCTATGCTACAAAGTTTGAATCACCAGAGGTTTGGAATTCTGATTATTTGAATAGTTTTGTTCGAAAGTATTTTTCTGCTCCACAGTGCTCTCATGCTCTCTTGCTCCAGGTATGTCTCTTGTGCAAATCTCTCCCTGAAATTTTTTGCAAAAATAATGAAATAATGAAATTTTTTTATTATTTAAAGAATTGTTTTATGAAATTAGATTTTTGAAAATAATTTGCCGCCCATTTTTCAATTTACCGTTTTTTTTTTTCATTTTAAAATATATATATATATATATATTTTCATTTTAAAAAATAAATTTGTTTGTTTGTTTGTTTGTTTTTGTTTTTGTTTTTGTTTTGTTTTGTTTTTTTAATTATATTATTTGTAGCTATTCGGCACCAGTGCGTTGATTAATAACACAGCACCGGTGCGTCGTAACTAAAATGCACCAGTGTGGTTAACTGTACATTAGCACTAATAACAATAAGTCCATTTTTAAGGCACCAAAATTACTTTTAGGTGTGTACACCAAAATTTATTATTGATTTTTCTCAAATGCAGGGAGAAAATATCATAATTATATCGAATGGACAATTCTGCAAAATCCAACTCGTTTCATAATATTTCTCAAATTCCATCATGGAGTTTTCCCTATCCATCTCGAGACGTAATATTTACTTCATATTTTATTTATATTTTCATTATCTAATTGAATTTATGTTTTTTAGCCATGTCAATCAGCTTAATAAAATTAATGTATACAAATTTGCAGGCTCACACAGATTCAGAATCGAGTTCAGATGCAAAAAATATTCAAACAACTCCAAAACATCGGAAGCTCTTATCAGGAGCAGCATGCTGCAAGGTGCATTTGGTAGATGAAAATGGGCAGTCGCTTCACCTTGCCAATTGTAAAATTGCATCTTCTAGCCACAATCCTAGGACAATGATGGTAATAATAATTGTTTGGTATATTAATGTAATTATTTCAACGTCAAACCAATTAATCATGCATTGTCGACGTGCTTACTAATTGATATCATAGATTTTGTACTAATCATGTTCAAATATATTTTTTGAAATTATTAGGATTCTAGTGATGATGAGCGACCTACCTACCATCTTCCGTTGCACCCCACGAAAATTTCAAATCGAGAGAAGGTTGAATTAAGAGAAAAAAATTAGAGAGGAACGATACCAAGAATGGTTGAATCAACCACCTATTCAATTCCCACTACGTCCAGATTCACCAATTAGGAATGTATACAACAATAGTAGTTCTTCACAAGCTAGAAATTGAGACAATCAAATAGAGGCTGGTATGGATGATTACTTAAGGGATACGACTGCCATGGAGACAATGTTGTTAGATGCATTCCAGAATGATGATCAGCTTGGGGATGATGCTCATATCGTTTATACCTTTTTCGAAAGCCTTAAATTTACTTCCACCACCCCTCTCTTTGGACCTGGCAGTCAGTCAAAGTCTACCCGGTTGGGGACGATGATGTTATTGTACAACTTGAAAGCAAAGTTTGGCTTGTCGAATGCATGTTTCTCGGAAATTTTGAGGTAAGTTACCTTAAAGTCCTCCCTTATATTTTGAGAAACATAATCACTCAATGAAAATTAAAAATGGTTAATTTTATGAACGTTAATAATTATATTAGAATTAATGTACATTTAATATTTCCCATGAGCACCAACTACAGGTTATTCAAAGATAAGGTTCTTCTGAGTGATAATGTCTTGTTCGATAGCTGCGAAGAGGCAAAGAAATTATTGAAAATGTTGGGTGTTGAGTACATATCATATCATGCACGTCCAAATGATTGTATTATATATAGAGGAGAATATGCAGACAAAGATATATGTCCGAAATGTGGGCATGACAGGTATGATAAATAAAAAAAGAAGGGTAAATCATATGGTCCTCCTTTTAAGATATTGAGACACATGCCTATAATCCCAAGGATTCAAAGGCTCTTTCGTTGCAAAGAATTAGCTATGTTGCAGGGATGACATGCCTCACACAGAAGTGAGTTGGGAGTTATGCGAATCCTAATAGATTCAATAGCCATGAAGCATATAGAGGATACATGGCCCGAAAAATTCAAGGATGAAGTACGAAGTCTACGACCTAGCATAGCCATGGATGGCGTAAACCCATATTCCCTTCAGAACACCAACTATTCTATTTGGCCTGTAGTAGTGATCAATAACAATATCCCCCCATGGTTGTTCGTAAAGAATGAACATCTTATGTTGGCTCTCATAGTCCCTAGTAGAAGACAAGTGAAGAATATGGATGTCTACTTACAACCACTGGTAGATGAATTGAAGGAATTATGGGATGGGATAAATGTATACGATGTATCAAGACCCATCGCAACAGAGAGGAGTTTTACTTTGTATGGTACATGTGCTTACACAACACATGATTATCCAGGCTTAGAGTTTGCTTTGATAAATTACATGTTTATTGATTTGTTTATATACGTAGCAATATTTTTGCATATTAGTTATTTAATTCGTTGTAATTGTTCTAATCTTTGTGATATTATTTAACGTGCCATGCATATATATTATATACAATAATCTTGCAGATCTTGTAACAAAAGGGTATTTTGGATGTAAATTTTTTGGACCTTCTCTGAAAGCTAGATGGTCCAATGACCTACGAAAGCCAGTGTATGACTGCTCCAGGGTATTCCTCCCAGAGGAACACCCTCACAGAAGAGCAACATTCGATTTCAATGGTAAATGAGAGAGAACCAAAAGGCCTATCATAATGACACTAGCTGAATGTCATAGAGCATATGAGGGAGAGAAGGAGAAGGAGTTCATAGAAATGTTTGATTCAAATGGGGAGCCTATGTTCTATGATCTAGAATTCTTCGACACCTATGTTGAGAAATTTCCCATTGGGATGAAAAGGAAATCTATCTTTTATAACCTCTCATATTGGGAGCATCTTAATATTACCCACTTATTAGATCCCATGCATATATTTAAAAATGTTTCATCTTCTTTATGGAGGCACATATCATCGAAACAAAGTGACACATTAGCTGTTAGGAAAAATCTTATTACTTCAAAAACTAAAAAGAAACATTGGCCAAGGTGATTAGAAAGTACAGGATCAGAGGTAGGCGCTGGTCCCTCTAATTCATGGTATTTCAAAGAAGGTGATGTCCCATGGATTTAAAAAAAATATGATCTTTCTTTGGCAAATGAAGTTATAATGGGTGTGAGGGTGCCATCTTCATACGGGTCTTCACTACGGCGTTACTTCACCGTGGATGACCATTTTTTGTGGTTGAAATCACATGACCATTAAAATCTTCTAAGAGTACGTATAATTTCAAAAGCATGATTTTATTATTTTTTATATTAATAAATTTTATCCCATGTAGAGATCATAAAACATAACTAATTTTGTATATTATTGCATGTGTTTATAACTTTGCATTTGTATGTTGGATCACGCAAAAGGAGATTCATGTGGCTAGCATTCCACGATGGCGTCAAGAGATAGTTGAGATTGTTTGTATGTTTAAGAAGGAACTTTCGACGAGTTTCATGGACTTGCAGGTTCATCTTATAATCCACCTAGTAGATGAGGTTGAATTAGTTGGGGTGGTTTCTTGTCATTAGATGTTCTTCTTAGAGAGGTACATGAATAAATTGAAAGGTTTTGTTCGACAAATGGTAAAATTCGAGGGGTCTATGGCAGAGGGGTACATATCATATGAGTCTTTCTATTATGCTAGTGAGTACATCAATCAGATCGACAACATACCAGGTGTGGTGATTTGGGACGATGAAAGTGATGAAGACAAAAGAGAAGGGGATCTGCTCCAAACGAATGGAAAAAGGCGCTTGATAAAGAGTAAGCGACTTGTAATTTTTCAAATGTACACAAAGTAAATATTCATGTTGAACTTCCATATAATGTATGTTTTTATCTCATATGTACTATATGTTGGTTTGATTTCATCAACGAATGCAGAAATTGAAGCAATCAATAAATTCGTTCTTTACAATTTCGAAGCGACACAACCGTGGGTCGCATTGTACGAACAAAAGAAGATGAAATGGGATAGTGACATGAAATAATTCAGATGGTTGAATGGTATAAGTGTTCCTTATCCCAATCATTTAAAAGAAAATATGCCAAAAATATGCCTCAACAGTTGGGTTGCTGACCAAATCAGAGAGAAATACGATGCAATCGGTCGTTACCAGTGTGCTGAAGAGGATGCGCTAAACGTAGGGATTGGGTGCAACCACTCGGTAATAATCTATTTATGTACATTTTAAACTTAATAATGCACCTTTGAAATGTAATTACATCTATATTTCATATTTTAATTGTTGGTTTATTATAAGACACATGACACTATGATTTTTTAACTTATTTATAGGTGCATTTGTTCCCATCTATGTGGGCATATGGACAACATTTTCGCATATAAAATTTCAATGATGGAAACATGACACAAGGCTGTGGAGTGGAAGTCAAGTTCAATCAATATATTCAATCTAGCCACCGTGATCAAACCTAGTACGAGGGACGTTAGATTACATCAGAAAGATACAAGAGATCATTGAAGTGGATTTCTCTTCTTTCCAATGTGTTATTTTTAGGTGCAAGTGGTGGGACACCTTTGATCAGAATAATGTAAAGGAAGATCGCGATAGTAGGCTGATATGTATCAACCTTAGAAAGATGTGGGATGAAGCTAAGGAGCCCCATGTTTTCCCCAAACGCTGCAACCAGGTGTTTTTTACCCAGATGTGTTGGATATGGATTGGTGGTTCGTATTGAGATATGACCCTAGATCAAAACATATTTTTGAGAAAAATAGTGTTATCATTCCAAGCGAGCTGGAAGATAATGAGGGCGATCATGAGAACCCAGAGTGATATGGTACATGTGTTATTTCATCATTTATACTTTTTAAGATGAGTTTTTATAAAGAATATGACTTAATTACCTTATAACTAAGACTCTTTTTTTCGAAACATTATAATATGTATTTTGAATTAATTGGTAATTTGCATTGTGTTAATGTTAAAATCATTTCACTTGATAATTTGCAATTTTGTTGATCTCGAAAACAATGGTGTATTGTATAAAGTTCTTTTTTTTTGTATGTAAGATCATAATAAAATAATGATAATTCTAAAGTACATGAATTTATTTGCATTATTTTCTAAACTTTATTATGTTACAAAAATTCATATTATTCTAGATTTATTATTTTACAATTATTTATATTCATAAAAATTTACAATTTTACAATTATGGTAATTTAACAATATTTAGGATATACATTATACTTACGGTAGTTATGATTCAAAATTGACAATTAATTTACAAATGTACAAATTTTAATAAAATTGAATGATGAAAATACATACAATTACAATTACAATTTTAGAATTTTACATACAATTACAATTAAAATTACAATTACAATCATTTCACATTAATACAATTAAAATTACAATTACAATCATTTCAATTAATACAATTAAAATTTTACAAATATTTTACATACAATTACAATTACAATTTTAGAATTTTACATACAATTACAATTTTACATATATACAATTACAATTGAAATTACAATTACAATCATTTCACATTAATACAAATAAAATTTTACATACAATTACAATTACAATTACAATTTTAGAACTTTACGTACAATTACAATTATAATTTTACAATTTCACATACAATTACAATTACAATTTTAAAAATTTACATACAATTACAATTAAAATTACAATTACAATTATTTCACATTAATACAATTAAAATTTTACAAATAATTTACATACAATTAGAATTAGAATTAGAATTACAATTACAATTTTACAATTTCACATACAATTACAATTACGATTTTAGAATTTTACATAAAATTACAATTTTACAATTAAAATTACAATTACAATCATTTCACATTTTACAATTTTTTTTTTCCAAAGAAAAAATCGAACCATCTATTAAGTAAGTAGAAGGTTACCTAGTATATGCATATATCATTCAATGAACTGCATTTTCCCTTTCTTTCTCAAGCAAAGGAAAAATGGAGTTGCAGCTGATGAGGAGATGTAAGTATTGATCCTCCCAACTTTGTCAAAAATCATTAAAGTGACGTCTTCATTCAGCCCTCAGGCTTCCTGATCCGGAGTTATGTAGGAACGCAATAAAATATAGAAATAGACATAAACACAGAGATGCAGCAGAAATAATGCTTCATTTTATTAATATCAAATAACAGAATTATGCTTACAAACATAATGGAAATAGATATAGCTAGGGTGTTGGTAGTGTATCTCTGAGAAGATATGTGGCAGCTATAGACCTCTGAAATATGTTACAATGAGGCTCGAAGGCCTATTTATTATTTAGAAACAATGGAAAAACTGAAATGTCCAAAAACCTAACCCTAGGAGATGAAGCGCCAAAACTACGGGTCCCGTTTGGGTAAATTGGTGTTTCAACTTCCCGAGGACATAACTTTGGCATCTGATCTTCGTTTGACGCGCTCAATAGCTCATTAGAAAGATATATTCGAGGAGTACAACTTTCGATGTGAGAAACATCAATCAATGGACACATGTTGCTCCCAATTTTCCCAAAAAACGTCGTTTAGGGCCTCAAAACGGCTCCGGAAGTTCAGTACTTGAAAAACTGCTAAAAATAGTAAGTTGTGTTGCAACTTAAAAAATGAACGAACTGATGGTGGGGGTTCAAATGGAATAGGTGGGTGGCCACCAATATTTACCTGGGTCATTAAGGCCCCAAAATGGCTCCGGGAGTGTAGGACCCGAAAACCTGCTAAAAATAGTAATTTGTGCTGAATGTGAAAAGCTGCAAGAATTGATGGGGTCGGTCCCAATGGAATAGGTGGGTGGCCATTGATATCCACCTGGATCACTTCCCACTTTTGTAGAGGAAGAACCTGAAACAGGGATGAAAGCAAACTGTGTTTGTTTTAAAATCATCAAAAATCGAGAATTGGGTGGTAGACACCATTCCATTTTTCTATGTTTTTGTGACATAAGTTTGATCAGAGAAAAAACCAGTCTCCCAAATCTCCTCTGTGAGGAAAACAATCCGAAATAGAGACAAAAACTTATATACATGTTCAAATGTTTTAAGCAAAATCTACATATAGAAAAAAAAATATAAACATAAACATCATGTGCAGTAGGAGGGAGCAGCTGGAACTTAGCGGGCAAAGGAGGTTGTTCGATATCTTGTATATGACCCCCTTCAACCACTACAACGACATAGTGCCCCATATCTTGACGAACGCCATCCTTAGATAGGAGGTCTGCTTCACTATTTCGTTCCCTGTAAATCTGACAAGCAAATATCTGGTTAAAATAGGCTTTTACAAGATTCACCTCATCAAGATAAAATGAAATTTTGGCATCTCTGAGTTCCATTAAACCATTTTATGATGTTCATAGAGTCCCCAAAAATTTGAACATCTTTCATCTCGAGAAACGATAGCCAACAAAGCAAAAGGATTTTACAAATATTTTACATACAATTACAATTACAACCATTTCACAATAAATTAAATATTACAAATATTTTACATACAATTACAATTAGAAATACAATTACAATTTTACAATTTTACATACAATTAAAATTAAAATTTCAATACAATCACGACACAATATTTGATAAATATCATGACTTAATATTAAAAATAAACATCACGATCATGATAACCATCATACAAGCATCATATTCAACTAAAAAACACATTCAAATTCACTAGAATCATTTAATCATCGTGATCATGATCATCTAACAAAACATAAGCATTGTATAACATCATCACAACACAAATATCAAATATACATCTCATGTTAAATAATTGCTATCACATACACATCTATCTACAAGTTGCACACACACACACACACACATATATATATATATATATATATATATATATATGCAGTTATATTACAGCTGTATATTTTTTACATTATACAGCTATATATAAATATCATATGGTGTTACATCAATAGTAGTACTAGTCGAGGCCTTCTCAGTCGATGGTGCAGCCTTGACATGCTCAGATAGATGTTGATCATCACGTGCTTGCTAATATGGAGGTGACTCATGTTGATCGGGATCAACTGCCTGCTCATGATGACTCGACAGGGATGGTCTAGCCTACTGATCTATGGATTGTGTGGCAGTCTGCTCAGTGGATGGACTTACCTCCTTAGGTGGACCTGCGCCCTCCTCAAGATCAGGTGCCTACTCATGATCATGACTGTTGGATGCTGCAGGCTGCTCATCTTCGATGCGAGGTGGAGGAGGAGGTGGAGTACTAACTGAACGATGATCACTCCCCTGATCATGATCATCAGATGATGGGATGCTTGACTATCGACGTACTGCATCTCCACCATGCCTACGTCGACCGGCCCTCCTCGCCTGCGCCTATAATCTGGTAGCTCCAACGATATGTCGCATCAGGGTCAACATATCACGGGGCATGCCTCTCCATATCTTTGTTAGCCTATCATCAACCTGTATCTCTCTGATAGTGACCGACTTGAATCCCTCCTCCACTAAGAGTCGACAGAGTTGGTTGCCCAACTCCATCATAAATCTAGTGTTAGGCCTATGCCTCACACCCTCCGGTACCTGCGCATGATCATGAGGACGAGGTCTGTCACTGGCCTGATCCTCCCCATCTGCCATCTCCTGGTTGTCAGCAGGATCTACACATGAATCATTTGGTAGCAGTGGCATCTCATCACCAAAAAATGACCCAATATCTACAAAATATATATAAGTACACAACAATAATTAGACAACTTCATTAAACAATTTAATAAAACAAGTTAAAGAATGTGTTAGAATAAATTTAAAGAAAACACTAATATTACCTCTCTCATCCGGCGGCTCATCATCTGTGAAGAGGGTGTTGGCACACCCTCGCCAATCCAAATGAGCATATGGACATGGCACCAGAACAAAGGCATGATCATCAACACTGGGTAACAACTCCAGTGCATCACGAGATATCCTGGCGGAAAAGTCAGACTCGCCACTCTTGGGAATCATCTGGCCCCACATCTCCATTCGTACATGCAACATCGGCCTACGAGGCTGCTGAAAAAAATTAGGCCTCGTCTCTGGAAACCTATAAAAAAAAAACAAAATAGCTCTAAAGCAAAAGGGAAGTTCACCTTCCCTTGTGCCTGAGAATGACATCTATCTAAAGCTGTACAAAACTGCTGCAAAAAAATGGCAGACCACCTCACAAGTCGTGGCACCTATAATAAATAATCAACATAAAATAAAAACAGGCAACTAATGTGTTTCCCTTCACTGGTATGGTGTGAAATGGTCGAAAACAGTGGTGAGAGGCACCTCACCTCCTCTGCACCAAACGAAGCAATACGTAACTGACCACCGGAGACCTGAAAATCTGCAGGAGACAGTATATCAGCGCTAATTTATCTCTGGGAGTACACCAACTGACTCCCTGCTGCATAGACGACGAGGACCTCTAGGAATAAGGGAAAATACTGCCCTCTCCTAGATAGGCTAGTAATAAAATATATGTCCTCCTCAATGGGCATGTACCACTAGTTAGGACCAACCTGGAAAGCATGTTGGTGGGCATTTCACCTGAAGATGAGTTGTTGCAATAACCCATTATGGCCCTTCAGGGATGTAGCCTCCTCATAGAACTTGAGGAAGCCTATGTCCCTTAGAAGCAATTGGGTGGTTGTCGTAACAGGGTGAGGGTACGTAAGTCTCTCCCTCTCACGTGCCTCCCAGAGGCGAACCACGTTATACTGGTCCGCCATATGTTCTTGTTGTTCCCTCTCTTCTCTCCTCTGACTTCGTTGAATGATTCACATATTAAATATAATTTTTTTTATTAAGTGAGACATGTATTTACAAATATATATATATATATATATATATATATATATATATATATATGTTTTTTTTTTTTGAAAAAGAAAAAAAATAGTCGGTGCGCCAAAAAAAAATTCATGCACCAATATCGGTGCGTCTATTTTTATCACGCACCGTCCGCGGTGCACTGGAAATTTTCAGCTCACTGCACTACATGAAATGTACTTTCTCCTATGGTGCATTGATGAAAATATCCATCCCGGGGCAAATAATTACATCAACACATCGCCCAACATTAATTCATGGTCAACGGTGCGGTCGTTTAACCTGGCGCACCATTGACTATGTACAAGTTCGGGAGAGCGATGCACTGACCAAACTACTTGCCCTAGGGTGGATAGTTTCGTTAGTGCACCACCCTCTTGGCATCATTACACGGTCAATGGTGCGATGGTTTAACCAACCACACCGTTGACTATGTATCAGTATCAGGAGGGCGGTGCGTTGACCAAACTATACGCCCCGGGGTGTATATTTTAGTCAGAGCACCTCCCTCCTGACATCAATACATGGTCAACAGTGAGGTCGTTTAAATGACCACATCGTTTACTATGTAACAGTGTCCGAAGGGCGGTGCATTGACTAAACTATCTGCCCTAGGGCACATAGTTTGGTCAGCGCACCGCCTTCCCGAACTTGGACATAGTAAACAGTGCGAGCGGTTAACTTAATTTTAAAAAAACACGATGCACGTTTTCGGTACCGCACTGGAATTGGTGTGGTTTCTATTAGCACCATTTGCGATGTGGCGTGTAAATTTACAGGCAGCACCGCGAACCGGTGTGAGCCGAAAGGCTCGAGCACATCGCGCGTGAATTTTTTTTTCTTTTTAAAGGGTAAATTTTAAGTTTTTTTAGAAATCTAATATGCTAAAATGTTTAATTATGGAGAAACAATTAAAATACCTGTACATTTTGGAATTGAGGAGGCATATTTGCTAAAGAATTTGCAAAACTAAATTTTCCCACCATTTTCCAAAATTCAAAATCAAGAAGGTGAGAAATGTACGGAAGCAGTGCATGCAATGGGAGCACCGATGGCAGGGCGCCTCACACAAGGGAAATTCACACCAGTGCTTGAGAACTCTGGAGCACTGAAGAAGTGAAAATGCAGATTTTTTGGCCGTAATTTTTTTTATTTAACCTTGTTCTGGTGCACAGGTTTTTGAGGCGCACCAGGCGGTTTCTTCCAGGTGCACCGGGCCTGTTTCTATTTAGCGTGGGTTTTTATGATGCACCGGGCCTGAATATGTGTGGCACACCGGTGCACTACAGTAATGAGACGCACCGGGAGGGTTTGTGCAGAGAGCACAGTGTCTCAGTGTGCCAATTTGTAGTACACACCAGTGCTTTTCTAGTTAAACGCACCAGTGCGGTGTATGATGAGAAACACACGAGACAAAAAACATCTGCAGAAACCTCCACCCGCCAACCTCTTATATAAACCTCCGCTACAAATGGATATATGGGATATTTTTATAAGGGGTTACTCAAAAACATCCGCTAGAGGGTCTTTTCCTTGTAGTGAGACTTAGTCACTAAGTTCCTAGTGGACTTGGTTAGACATTGCATTGCTTATTTATAGAAGTACAAAAATGGTGGAGTGATCATATTGTACTTGTGGAATTCAACTACATAATCATCAAATTTCTGCTTGGATTTTTCCTAAGACTCTACCATTAGATCTTAACTTAGATTCATGTCTTGATAGGTGGAACTTCTTCCACAATATTCATCTACATTCTTCCTAATTGAGGATGAAAACTATTCCTCGATGCCTTTTCCGCTAGCAAAAACATTTCCATCATAATAAGGTGCAACTTGTCATCTTCAGTCTATCAAATGATATTTTCTATGAGTTGAAAAACCATGGAGATTCAATATATATTTATAAATTCCAAATTCAATTATCAAGCCTTTTGATATTCATAGTTCCATCAGAAGGTTGATTTCCAACATCATCTCTACTTTAGACATTGTTGGATGAAAGAGGAGTTTTCTAGCATTGATGCTAATGTAATAGGGCTGGTTCCTCCAGCTGACATAGAAGGAATTTTGGCACTACCAAGTTTAGTTACTACTTGGGATATTTACAAAGTGTTGTTGCAGGGACATGAAATCCATCATCTAGTTGATCACTTTTGTACTCTCCTTTATTCTAAGTTAGATATCCTACAAACCATCTAATCTGGTTAGCCTCCTTTCAGGTAATGATTGGCTTCCTTGACCCTCTCTTCTACTGTCTACCATGTATATACATCTTATCTTTGGGCCCGCCTCTCCCTTCTCCTTTTTCCTTGTACTTGCTTCTAGTGCAGACCATCAACCAAGTGTACTGGTGACTTTTCTTAAAGAATTTGAATGATATGATTAGGAATATTTTACAAGGAACTTGAAGCTCTAAGATACCAAATGGTTTGGACTTTAATGTGCCTCTGGTATGTAAACTTATGAATTTTCTATTCAAATTTCAAGTGCTTTCAACTTGTGGTTTAAATTCTTTTGGCTAAAGATTGCAGATTATTATAATAAAAGTATATTATTATACTTTATTACAATAAAGGTGGTTCTTATATTATTTATTATGCTTTGGCTTAAATTTGTTTGGCTAAAGATTGTAGATTAGCTATTATATTATTTATTATACCTTGGTTTCATGTGAAGCAATAGTTGATGACTGGAAAACCTTTGAGCGAGTTTCCTCACTGTCCTCTTCAACTGTATTAATAAAATCATCATCTTGTTTTAAAGCAATCCATAAAAATTTGTGAACCTCTTCCGAAATGTAGCTTAAAATAGGCGTATGCCTCTCTTTAGGCACACCAAAAATTATCTTATCAATATCCCTATGGAACCCCATATCTATCAAAGTACAAGCACTTTCACACCCATTAAACGACTTGAGACAACTAGGTTATTTTATATATGGTCCCAAAGCCTTCTAGGAGTGACCATTAATATTTGGCAGGGATTTTTTTGTAGCCATTTATGTTCTCTTGGTAATTTATTGCCCCCACTAACTACTTGTACACCAATATTTGGATGGAATTTAAAAAAAACATTGGCCTCAACAACAATTTGACTTGTAAGTTCCCTAGTGGGACAAATGACAAGAACAATAATATGTGTCCTTTTATTATCTTGGAGGAATGGTGACTTCATTATCACCTCAATAGCAGGAAACATAAACGCTATTATCTTGTCGATGCAAGTTTTAGCCTTCGCCAATACATCCTTGCCTTTGGGAATAGATGGAAGATTTTCTTCTTGCATAATGGTCATATGCTCATATCCCACTATGTTGGTTGCCTTGAGTGTCAATGGTGAGATATTGTGCTAGTAAAATCTTGATTGGCTCAAATAATTAGCATCCCCAGTAACCTTCACACTACTTGTTTTTTGATATGATTTTTCAACAGGACTCAATATTGACTGCTTGTGCCCCACATGCTTCACTAAATCAAATTCATCATCTTCATATTCATCTTTAGACTCATCTTCGTCATCACTGATATTTAGTGCTTGGATACTAGAGGATATAGAGCCTCTTTTGTTCAGCAAGTCACCTTCTCCTTGGCTGCCTCTTGCAGAGACCCCATTACCTCTAGAAGTTATAGAGAATCCATCATTATCATTATTTCTACCGTGCTTCAACCAACCAAACATAGATATACCCCGATTATTAAACTAAATATCCATATCTAGTTCCTCTTCAACTGAATGTTTGAATTGGGCATGCCTTCTATTACTACTTATTTTGTTAAAATCCTTTGTGTTAGGGAATTTTTGTAGAGATGAAGAGGTTTTGTTCTCCCAGTCATCTTCATATTTGCAACCTTCATGACTTCTTGCACGACTATCACTCTTCCGATATTGCATAATCTCAAGTGCTATGTATAGAGGTGAACCACACAATGTTTCTACTATCCTTTGCGGTTGCAGGGTCCTGGATTCTACAATTTTCAGTACCACATTCTTGCCATTTGTTGAAAGGATAATTCCATGATTTTCAGTCCCTATGTATAACATTGTTTTCACGTAGAAATTTTATTCCAACAACAAGTTGGATCATTATTTGTCTCGCAATAGCTTTTGAAAACATTCCATAGTGTTGAATATATGCACCTAAATCACCACTAGACATAAAATTTGTTACTATGCACAAATCTGGTGGCCTTGTGCAAGCACCAATAAACTGGACTATATTTTTATGCCATACTTTCCTCGAATTCAACACCTCTTGGATTGTTGAAAAATGTGTTGCAGTACACAATGAAGTTGTCGTGACTGAACATGCTATTGTGGTTAACATTGCATAAGATGCTTTGAACAATTAATACTCCTTATTTCTTGTAGTGTTGCTGCAACCATTTCCTTGTACATATCTGGTTGGATTCCCACCACAGAAGAATCATCTATCCTACGTATGCATCCCAGGATCCATGCCTAGCCTTTGAAATTTCAAGCCCTAAAGATGTTTCTCTTTAAGAACAACACAAACAAGGTCAAAATTATTCTCATGTGAAGAAATAATTAATGACTAACAAACATTTGAGTGAGTTTCATCACTGTCGTCTTCAACTATATTAATAAAATTTTCATCCTATTTTAAAGCAATCTGGAAAATTTGTGAAACTCTCCCACAACTATAGCTTAAAATAGGCACACCAACAATTATCTTATCAATATCCCTATGGAACCCCATATCTAGCTAACGGTCGACTTCATAAAAGTATGAGCACTTTCACACCCATTAAACGACTTGAGATGGCTGGGGTATTCTCTATATGGTACCAAAGCCTTCCAGGAGTGGCCACTAATATTTGGCAAGGATTTGTTTATATACATTTATGTTCTCTTGGTAATTTAATGCCCCCAGTAACTACTTGTTCACCAATATTTTCATGGAATTTAAACAAAAAATTGGCCTCGAAAACAACTTGAATTGCAAGTTCCCTAGTGGTACAAATGACAAGAACAAGAATAGATGACCTTTTATGATCTTGGAGGAATGGTGACTTCAATATCACCTTAATAGCAGGAAACATAAACACTATTGCCTTACTGGTGCAATTTTTAGCCTTGGTCAACACATCCTTGCCTTTGAGGATAGATGGAAGAGTTTCTTCTTGAAAAATGGTGATATGCTCACATCCCACTGTGTTGGTTGCCATGAGTGTCAATGGTGAGATATTGTGTTGTTAAAATATTGATTGGCTCATATAATTAACATCCCCAGTAACCTTCACACTACTTGTTTTTGGATATTCTTTTTCAACAGAACTCAACATTGGTTGCTTGTGCCCCACAAGCTTCACTGAATCAAATTCATCATCTTCATCTTCATATTTAGACTCATCTTTGTCATCACTTATCTTCAGTGCTTGGATACCATAGGATTTAGAGCCTCTTTTTTTCAACAAGTCACCTTCTCCTTGGCTGCCTCTTGCATAGACCCTATTACCTCTAGAAGTTCTATAGAATCCATCATTATCATTATTTCTACCACACTTCATCCAACCAAACATAGATATACCCTACTTATTAAACTAGTTATCCATATCTAGTTCCTCTTCAACCAGACGTTTGAATTGGGCTTGCCTTCAATTACTTGGGTTTACTTAATGAAATCCAAGGATGAATTATTTAAAAAATTTCAAGAATTCAAAGCTAAAGTAGAGAACCTTACAGAAAGAAGAATTAAGATATTAAGGTATGATAATGGAGGAGAATACACATTCAAGGAAATTATAGCCTTCTGTAAGGAATATGGGATTAAGAGGGAGTTGATATTAGTCCCATAGAATTCTTAACAAAATGGAGTTGTAGAACAAAAGAATCAGTGCATTGAAGAAAGTGTAAAAGCTATGCTACATGATTGAAATTATACTATAGAAAGGGAAACTAAGATGCAGGGCTCTCTCACCCACTCAACTTGACCTTTTAGTCTAATCAATTATCAAAATTATTTAGTTTTCTTCAGTAGTTGGTGATATAAATAATTTCAATCAACAAATTTTAAATTCCAGATTAATGTAGTTTTGGCCTCATACTAGTGAGAGACTCTTAGCCTTGAAATTTTCTACCATGTATAATAGTTTGGGTGAATCTAGAAGGCATGGAACTTTAAAATCTCAACATATTCCTTCAGGGAGAAACCTTGAGAATTTTTTCCCTAACTCAGGATTAGCACCAATAATTACTAGCCACACTAGTCAGTCTGTTGTGAAACCAACTCCAAAAATAGAAGAAAAGAGATATCAACGCCTTATAAATAAACCACTTCGAGGGGGAAACCTCCAATACATTACATGAATGAAAAATTCTTGGATGATACAAATGACAAAACCTCCTTTCTATATATAGGAGTCCATGGGGCCACAATGTAATCCTAGCCGACCTAACAATAATAATGTAAGGGCACCATAATAACAATATGGGGGTTACATGGGTACAAAAATAAAAATAAGGGGGGCTACACTAACATAATAAGGGACTACACTATTAATATAGGGACTTAACATGCCCCTCTCCTTCAAACAAGTGTTTTCCTCAATGCTTGATTATTTCTTGAAGCTTCTGTATAAAATTCTCATCCTCCCATGTGGAATATTCTATAGGAAGGTTCCTCCACTTGCTGAGATACTTTGAAATTGATTGTATGTGTCGAGTTCTTGTTTCTGTGACTACTTCAAAAATTCTTTCGATGTGATGTTGATCTTCTTATTGTTTCATTAGATTTTGCACCAAAGTTAGGTTATCCTTTGAGAGTTGGAGAACTTGTTGTTGATGCTCGATGTGATCTTCCACTAATTTATCATCTATATTAGCTATTATTTGATCCTTCAAACCATCCAACTTAGCCTCCATTTCTACTTTTAAACCATCTATGTCATCTTCGGTTGCTCTTCGTAAGATCGAAATTTGTTGCACTTGGTACCGTAATTTTGATGTCTCATATTGCAATTCTTCCTCTTCATGCGTCATAGTATAGATTTTTGAGGTCTTAATGGGTATGGGATT
The DNA here is from genome assembly GCA_034641835.2 of Pinus albicaulis. Taxonomy (NCBI): domain Eukaryota; kingdom Viridiplantae; phylum Streptophyta; class Pinopsida; order Pinales; family Pinaceae; genus Pinus; species Pinus albicaulis. The sequence goes on from CM076569.1 coordinate 965,087,960, forward strand.
ATTTTTTTGAAGCATTATAGAAACCAATACTGATAAAAATTATAAAATATGCCCTTGGAATCACTTCAAACTGCTTTTTCAAACAAACATGATGCAATTTTACAAACCAAATACACACCTTTTTATTGATTTTTAGGAGCTCAATATTGAATTTGAATTATATATGTAATTTTAAATCTTAAATATCTTAAATCTAGCCCTGAGGTAGCCCTCTTAGTCCTCTTTCAAATGTCACAGGTCTGACCTGATTTGGATTCTTCAAGGCAAAGTTATGTCCAATCTCCCACAATGACCCAATTATGGATTGGTTCAGTAAAGAAAACTTGCACGACTTTCCCCGTGTCACTGTTTCCTCCTTTGGCTCTAAAATTGATAGAAAGAAAACTACAATCTGTGTACTTTCAACCACTTTTTACAACATTCCAATCCGATGCTCAGAGAGAGAGTTATGAATTTTTTCCCACGATAACCTCTTTGAGATGAAATTCGGGAGCTTGAAAAAGATCTAACTTCCACAGATCATATCTCCGAAAAAAATGTGAACCAAGCTCTGAAATTTTGTGAAGATTTTTCTCAGGATTTCGGATTTTATCTCTAAACATTTTAGCTTTTGAATCTTCGTAGAAAAAAATTTATAGCGAAAATTCCGCGATGACTTGTTTAGGTTAAATTCAGGATCCTGCAAAAATCCCTAACTTCCACAGATCATATCTCCGAAAATATTGCGAACCAAGTTCTGAAATTTTGCGACGATGTTCCTCAAGGTTTCGGCTTCACACTCTAAAAATTTCAGCTTCTGAACCTTCGTAGGAAAAAAATTATAGCGAAAATTCCATGATGACTGGTTTGGAGCAGCGAAAACCCTAGAATCCAAAGCTCTGATACCAAATGTTGTGAAACCAGCTCCAAAAATAGAAGAAAAGAGATATCAACGCCTTAGAAATAAGCCACTTTGAGGGGGAAACCTCCAATACATTACATGAATGAACAATTCTTGGATGATACAAATGACAAAACCTCCTTTCTATATATAGGAGTCCATGGGGCCACAATGTAATCCTAGCCGACCTAACAATAATAATGTAAGGGCACCATAATAACAATATGGGGGTTACAGGGGTACAACAATAATACTAAGGGGGGCTACACTAACATAATAAGGGACTACACTATTAATATAGGGACTTAACATAGTTAGACATGAAAGACATTGAATCTGTAGTAACTGTGCGAACCCCAACAACTGTCATTGCTAATAATGGAGGGCCACATTGCATATCAAACCAATACTATTTATCTAAAGTAAACATTGGATATCCAGTTGAAATTCTTCCTAGTAAATGTATGAAACAAGTGTCATAACTCATTCCTTGGCATGTAGATATTACTCAAGGTTGAGGGCATCTTCCGACTACAAGGTTTTGAGCTACTACCTAGCAAATCCACTTTTTTATGTTTTCAGTATTATGAAAATTTATATAAATGGTGTTCTTTTTGTTTATTCATTGTAGTTTGAAATGGTTTATGTTTCTTTATGAAGAGTAAGTCAATGTTCCTGCTAGGGGAAATTTTTTTAATTATTGTTGACCATTTATTTTCAATGATGTTGTGCTAGCATGGGCATCTGCAACAAATCGCTTCACAGAAAATGTATGGTTATATTTAAGGTCTTCCTATCACATTTTAACTAGTAGTTAAATAATTAAAAAACATACTTTCAAATTTGAAGACATCATATGAATATCTTTATTCTTCCTGAACCCAAATTATTCCTATGTTGGCTACATGAGAAAGATGAGATTGATAACCAAGAAGAAGGGGAAGTATCAATACCTCAAGTAAAGAGAAGGTTAAAGCTGACAACTCAGTTGATGTAGCAACTAATTTCTCCAATACATACTGCAATTGTTCCTGGAAAATAAAGTGTGGAATATGAGAATGCAACATATACTCTTGCTAAACTAGCCTTGTGAGATGCATGCAAGTTAGCTTCCACCTCCAATAAAGATATGGGAAAGAAAGCTGAAAATGAAAACTTGTATGTATCTAGTTAGATTCACTTAGAATAATCAATCAAGTGCATTACAATTAGGATTTTGTCAATTCTACCTGTAGTTTTATATCCAGTCTATTGTTTTGTAATATTGACAATCTCTATTAAGTTATTTTTTCTATCTGAAATATGTAAGTTTTCCTTTTAACATGTAGTCTTCTAAGAAATATTGTACACAAATTTTTACTTGCTTGAATTTTCAATCACATGGTCAAACTATATTTTTTTCAGTATTAGAAGCATTTTATGAAAATCAATGAAATTTACTGCTTCATTTGGCAAGGCCTTTGGGCAGCTTCAAAAACCTAAATGATTGAATCTAGATTCTGTTTTGAGGATAGAAAAAAGATTCATGGATAGAGCAAATAATTTGGAAGATGAGTTCTCCAGGTAGTATTTCTCTTTGAAGTACAACACCACTAGTTGCAGTGGATTTTCAATATTTATAATTGTTTATCAAGCTTCAACAAAAAGCTTATCTTTTTTTGATTGATTATTAATTGATGGATTTATTATTTATACTTGTTGCTCTTTCTTGAAGTTTTTGTGCTAACTATTTTTAACTAATTTAGGATCAAACATAGGTGGTATTGTTGTAATATGTTAAATTCTTGTTTGTATTGAATCAAGTGTTTGTTGTAAAATATCAATCAATGCGTTATATCTTGGAAATTACAAGTATGGTAAATATGGGAAAACTATTGGTGTTTTTCATGTAAATATCTAAAACATATCAAAACTACTCTTATTTTATCTTTTCATTATAATGATCACTGATGTTTTGAGTTTGAGTGATTGAGAATGGCCATAGGTGTCCCTTCAAATTGGAAGTTTGGTGTTGGAATTTAGTGTGGATTTTCCATTCAAGAATCATATAGAAACTGGAATACATTCCAAAATAGTCTTTTTTGGGGGATTAATATTGGTGATTGCTACATATTTTCGATGTTGGAAATTTGCTCCAAATCACAGCTAATATATTGTACCACATGTTAGTAACACAATGGGAATGGAATTGTCTTTGCAATTTATCCACTTATATTGTGGTTATCCATAAATATAATCAAAACATTAATAATTTGATATAGACTAGTTGGCATATTCATATGTGATAATGGGACCAAATAGTAGTTCTTATCTGAAGAAATGCTCATCATACTTAGGCATTCTTGAGATCATCGACCTCTAGCCCTGGACTTATTCACTTAGCCTTCTACATTATCCACTTATATGCATGTATACGAGTCTATCCTATTATTGTATCCTTTTTACTTCATTTCATTTTATTCTAGACTTAGCTTTGACATTTTCTAGGAGTTTTGTTTGCACTCTCACATTGTATAAGTAATCTACAACTTGATTTTTTAGTATGTAACTTAGTTGGCATGATTGTGCCTAATATTTCCTTGAAGGTTGAAAAGGTTGAATACTAATTTTACTAAGGTTTTATTTTCTATGGCGACATTTTATTTTCTTTGTTTATACATGCCATCTGGCCACATAGAAGCCACTATTGCCCAACTGAAGAAAACTTGTTCGATTTTCTTGCTTTTATGGGGGAAAATGGCATTAACAATATTGCTGATGTTGAGGTATATATCGTATAAATCCTTTATAGTCTACTTTAGTTTATATTCTAGTGTTAATTGTCTTCCATGTCTTACAATTTGTATTGTATATTCTTTCTTTTTCAGAAAAGGAACTCGGTATTGATGGTAAGAAGCAGGAATTAAAGAAAGAGGAGAACAATAACACTAGAGCGAAAAAATGCAAATTAAAGAGAGAGAGAAGAGAAATGGTATAGTAGTACTCGTAGAGCCAATATCCTGCATAAGACACACACATAAAGATTGATGAAATTCAAATTAAAGAGAGATAGAAGAGAATTGGTCTAGTAGTACCTGTAGAGACAATATCCCACATAAGGGGCACAAATAAAGATTGATGGTCAAGTCTTCAGGGGTGGTGAATTCACCCACAATGCCTTGGAAACACAATGATAATGTTTTGAAGTGATGAAACAATATTTCATGTGTAAATTGTACTCCAACATATATTAAGCTGGAAACTCATATGTTAATGCTTGATATTTTATATAATATAATTTATGTGGTTGAAATTATTTATAGTTTCACTTGATATTATTTAGTATTGCAATTAACATATGTAGCTTTTTGCTTTCATATTAGATGAACATGTACATTTTATGCCATTTTTTTTAGTTGCAAAATCATACTAATTAATTTACGTTGATTAATAATGAACACATAAAATCTATCTAAAACTACTAAATTATTAGTTTATTTTTATTAATGATGAATACAAATAAAATGAATATACGAATAAATTAGTTTCTTATAATGATTGTTTTTTTTTAGACTGTAACGGTTATTGGAATTAATGGGCGGCAAAATAGCTGCCGCGTACTGGAGATTTACATCAGAGCCTGGATCTTAGATTCCAGATACAAAGAAAGGATCTTGTTCGCTGCAACATCTAGTGAGATCTCCATGGTATTCAGGCCTCAATAAGTCTGAGAACGTAAGTGAAATAACCCAGCGCTTGCAGAAATGATCTTGACAGTCCAGCGAAGCCATTGCCTCTTCCTTAATGGAGATTTGGAAGCTGAAGTGGGTTTTAATCGATCCAGGTTGACTTTGCGCAGGTGTGAACTCGATTTGGACGCCCTTGTGTTGAAAGACCGGTCGGTAAACATATAGATCCCAGCCTGAAGCTATAGGTTGCTGATTTACATTGGTGATCCTCCATTTCAGTGAGATATCGCCCTTAGAGTCAAAAGAAGGTTTCCGCTTATTACCAGCCCGACTACTGATACAACAGAAGTCGTGATTGGTCTGGAGAGAGAATGGTGAGTCTATCCAGAGAGAGACCAGGAGTAAAACCTTTGATTGCATGATATGGAACTTACAGGTCTGGAATTGAGAGCCATTTGTGAACAGGGCGACCCCATGGAGATTAAGGGATGATGCAAACAGATTCATCAGAATTGACTAACAGGGATCTTCTGCAACGGGAAGAGCCCAGGTTGGCTTCAAGGTCAGCTTGATTGTTTAGATGCCTCAGAATATGGAAAAAGGAGATTTGCTGGAACTGGGACAGAGTAGACTTGATTTTCTTGAGGATGGACTCTAATTGAATCTGCTTAGGCTTTGATTTGAAATTCAACGCTTGGATGAGCAATCTGGAGTCTCCAAAGACCGTCAGAGATAGGATGTTCCTTTTGATAGCCAGCGTAAGCCCTTGCCACAGGGCCAGAGCTTCAACTCTGTTATTAGTTTCAATTCCCAGCCCCCATTGATACCGAAACTCAATTGATCCATCCGGATTCAGCAGAACCCCACCACCACCCACAGCTCCGGGGTTGCCTTTAGAGGCCCCGTCGAAGAAGAGGCAATGATCATCCAGAGCAGAACGCCATTTGATAAAATCCTGCTCTTCAAGGCGGATTTCCCAGTTAGCATGGGGAATAGCAGGGGGCAGGGGCTTGAAAACATGATTTGGAGCAAGGTCTTTGAGCCAGAGCTCCTCCTCACAGTCCATGGCAGCTTCATTCCTTAAAGTAGGTTTGGAGTCCAGTGTCTCGCCCAATAGAGCTTGGATTTTAGTGATTATTTTACCAGGAGTGCAATTTTCATCCCTGAACAGTCTATTGTTCCTCTCCAACCACAGCTTCCAGCAGGTGAATTTAGGGATCCACATCCAGGCTGTTTTGAGGAGGCATTTTTTAGAAAAACAGAACGGAGATAAGTTGGCCCAGTTGTGAAGCAGGTCAGGAATATTACCAGGGATCACAATTTTGTCAGCCCCTGACCTCAGAACCCCCCTCCAGACATCACGGGCAAAAGGGAAAAGCAACAACAGATGATTGGCAGACTCTTCCTCTGACACACACAACGGGCATCTGGAAGGCCCTTCCATTCCTCGCTTTCTCAGAGTATCTTTGGTGAGGATGCTGTTATGGGCTAATGTCCAGCAGAAGAAGTCAATTTTGGGGAGCGAAGGAAAGGCCCAAATAAATCTCCATTTAGTAGGGTCAGGAGGAACATTAGGAGTTGCTGTCATACTTTTATAACCTTCAGCGACAGAGAAATTGCCAGTAAGGGAGCCCCACCCTCTTTTGTCTTTAGCTGATGCTTTGGACAGAGATTTTCCTTGGAGCTTATCTAAAAGAATCGATGCTTCAACCTGCAGCCTTTGGGGAATCTCTCCCAGGTACCAACTGTCCCATCTTCTTCCAGAATCATCCGACCAAGTTGAGATGTCCCACAGGGTATTCAAGTTATTGGAATGAAGCCAGATTTTAATGTTTTCCATGCCTTCAATATGGTTCAGAGGCTGATCACCAAGGATCGGATCATCCCAGATTCTGATTTTTTTCCCATTACCTGGTATCCAGTAAAGGTTGTGACTCAAATGCTCCATGGCATAAAGACATAGTTTGAAGACCGGTGAGCCTTTGATGGTTTTTGGAGGCTGGTCCAGACACCTGAGCCGCTATCCTTTGAAATATTTCTTCCACAAAACTCTCTTACTCCAGCTAGCCTTTCCAGCAACAATATTCCACAGAATTTTGGAGCCCAGGGTGAGATTCTGGGCGCCCAGATCTCTTAATTGAATACCTCCTTCCAGCTTTGGCTTTTTAATAGTGTCCCAATTAACTAAATGTAGTCTTTTTTCATTATTTTTCCCCCCTTCCCAGAGGAATCTTCTCAGCAGACTGTCCATTTTACTGAGGAAGGTTTTGGGAGCAAGCAGAATGGAGTGTTGGTAAAGAGGCATGCTTGTGAGAACAGATTTCATCAAGATAATCTTCCCTGCAGTGTTCAACCAAGAAGCTCCCCAAGCTTGAATTCTAATTTTTAGTTTGTCAAGCAGGGGCATCCAGTGGGCAACTTTAGGAGTGGATTTGAAGATTGGAATCCCGAGATATTTAAAAAAATCCCAAGATTGAATACCTTTCATCTCTAAGAGTCTGGCAATGTCAGCCAGCTCTTTGACCGAGCAGTTCCAGCCGAAGATAGTGCTTTTTAAATAATTTATCTTGCTGCCGGAGACCTCCTTATAGATGTCCAACTCCTTCTTAAACGATCTAGCTGAATTTATGCTCGCTCCTCCCAGCAACAAAGTGTCGTCTGCAAATTGGGCATGGTTAATGTCTTTAACATTGGGAACAATTCTGAGGCCTGGAAGAGAATGGATTTGTTGACAGCAGTCAAGTTGGAAGCTCAGCACCGAGGCTTGAATAGCGTAGAGGAGCGGGGACAGCGGGCAACCCTGTCTTAAGCCCCTTGAGGCATTGAAGAACTTTGTTGATCGGCCATTAACCAGCGGTGTAATCCAAGGGGAGGCGATGCAAGCTTTCACCCAATTTATGAAGGATGTAGAGAAGCCCAGTTTCTTCATGACAGCAAAGAGGAACTCATGTTTCACCCTGTCAAAGGCATTTGCCAAATCGAGCTTTATCACCATTCCTTTCTCTCTGCGTTGGCAACTTGAATGAACTGCTTCTTGCACCAACACAATATTGTCCAGAATCTTTCTCCCTTTAATGAAACCCCCTTGATTTTCCGGAATGATGTCCGGCAAAATATTCTTGAGACGGTTGGCTATAGTTTTGGTGATCAATTTATAACTTGTGTTACACAGAGAAATAGGCCGAAATCTACCAAAATCAGAAGCTCCTTTCTCTTTCGGAATCAGGGCAAGGAAGGCCGAGTTGATGCTGCCTCCGATCTTGGGACATGATTGAGACTTCCTGACCATTCTCAGAAGGTCTTTATTAATGATAGACCAGCAAGTCTGATAAAACCTAGCATTGAACCCATCAGGCCCAGGAGTTTTATCTGGCTCCATGCAGTCCAATGCCTTCTTGAGCTCATCCATGCTGATCGGAGCGGTCAGCATAGTATTAACAGAATCCTGAACACAAAGAGGAATTCAGACAAAGGGATAGGCTTGGGAGTCTATAGGGGGGGTTTCAGGAGCTGTATAAAGCTCTTTGAAAAAGGTGAAAGCAGCCCTTTTGATGCCTTCAGGATCTTTGACCACATCATCATGGGAGCGGATTTCTGAAATAGATTTGAATTGCTTGCGGGATTCGGCTTGTTTATGGAAGAAGCTGGTATTTTTGTCGCCGGCTTGTAACCATAAGTTTATGGATTTTTGTCTCCAGTACTCCTCTTCCTCTCTACTAGCTCTATGGAGATATTTTTGCAACTCCACTTCCCTTTGAAGCAGAATTTGAGTAACTACAGAATTTTCCATTGCTGATTGATGGGTAGCAAGGTTATCTAAGGATTCTTTTCTCTTGGCAGTGGGTGTTTTCAGAGATTTAGCCCACTCCTTGAGTTTTCTTTTAAGGCCCCTCAATTTTTCTTCCCACACATAGAATGGGGATCCCAGTATCTGCCGATTCCAGGCTTCTGAAACCACTTCCTGGAAACCATCTTGCTGAATCCACAAAGGACTGAATCTAAAAGGAATTGGGCCAAGGTTTCCATCAAGGGAGAGCTCGAGGCTGATGGGTTTATGATCAGAAGTGCAGTTTGGGAGAATTTTAGAAGAGGCTATAAGACCACAAGTAAGAAAAGAGGATTGGACAAGGAATCTGTCCAGACGAGCAGCTATGTGATTAGGCCCTAATCTTTTGTTAGTCCAGATGTATTTCCCAGCAGAAGGCTTGATATCCTCCAGATCCCAGTCTAGCATAATATCTTCCACCCATTCTCTAGCTGGATCCCTTACTAGCGAACCCCCCTTTTTCTCATCTATGGCTAGAGTAACATTCAGATCACCTGCAATAATGATTTTTTCTGGCTTGTGCAATAAAAGAAAGGATTGAAGCGAGTCCCAGCAAAAATTTTTCTCCGATGGGAGGACCGGAGCATAAAGATTGAACATACTTACTTGTTGGCCAGAGTCTTTGTGGAGGAGCTGAATGAAGATCCAATGAGGGCAGATTTCTTCTTGAGTCAATTCATATTTGGAGCTGTCCCAGAAGGAGGCAAGCCCGCCAGAGGCGCCTCTAGCACTGACAGCTCTTCCGAGCCCTTTACGCCAGAATGTCTTACTAGTTTGGAGGAGTAGATTATCCTCCATCTTTGTCTCCTGGATGAGAAGGATTTCAGGTGAATGCATCCTAACTATGTCTTTTAGGGCTTCTTCTTTCAGCCTGCTGCCTAACCCTCTGCAGTTCCAGGAGACGTACTTCATTATTTACTGATTTGGGAGGTGGTGGCTCCTTTTGGAGCCCTGCTCTGCTTGCGCCCTGATCTGGTGTTCATCATTCCTTTGAGAGTTTTCTGGGAGCCTTCTAGGACGTCCAGATAAGTTTTCTCCTCTCTTTGTTTTTTCTTGGATTTCCGACCCCTCGTCGACTTGATAGGAGTGATTTGCGAACCATCTGAATCGGAGTCTCTCTCTTCTGACTCTTCTCCTAAGTCAGAGGCTAGGCTGATTTGCTCCTCAGTACCTTCGGTTCCCCTTTGATCAGCAGCTGCTAGAGGAACAGCTGATTTTTCGACGGTTTCTTTCGGTTTATTCGAGTGGTCTTCAGTTTCTTCGTGGTTCTCTGAAGCATTCACCTTTTCAACTGATGGGGGGCCTTCTTTTGTGGTTGGTTTGGCCTGAGAATTAGACTGGGGTTTCCCCATTGTTCCAGATTTTGTCTGATCGGAAGGCTTTGATACTGCCTTGCCCTTTTTTATCTCTTTCCATTCTTCTTCTTCCACCTTGTCCCTTGGTGGGGCTTTAGGACAGTTTCATTGGAAGTGACCATGCTTGTGACAGATTCTGCACTTAAAGGGAAGTTGTTCGTAATCCAGTTTCTGGAAGTGATGCCAATCTCCAACTGTAAGTTTAACGGCTTCCGGCAGACCAGCTTCTAGGTCAACTTCCACGCAGATTCTTGCGCAGGTGTATTGGCCCTTATTGTCAGCTTTGTCGATGAAACGACCCAGCCCATTTCCAATATTTTGCAGGGATTGGTGGCTCCAGCAGTGGATCGGCAGGTTGGGGAGCCGGACCCAAACAGGAACCTCCTTTGGGACATCGACAGAAGGGTCGAAATCAGGGGTCCATTTGTTGAGGAATAAGCCTTTATTTCCCATGAAATACGGACCATTTCTGAACACCAGGTCACGGTCTTCTTTGGTAGTGAATTCGAAGATGAAAAATCCTCTACCGACAGCGTAACAGATCACGTTGTTCGACATCAGAGGCCTCCAATTTCGTTGAACCCAGTCATCTGTCATTTTTGTTGATGGCCATCGACCCATAAACTGCCCGACCAAACCTCTGTCAGCTAAGGCAAGAGCTATTTTGATCGGTTGTTCGACAGGCAGAGCAATCTCTGGTATTTCTTCAAGTTTTTTGATAAATGTTGGGACTTCAGGTAATGGGCGTTTTTTCCCTTTCTGAGACAGAAGATTACGGAATGCATCAGCTGAAGATTTTGGAGGGGGGGGGAGTGGGCTCCCCGCCCCCAGGCGCGTCCATGGCGGCTGCACAGCACGCAACGATCCTGACCTAAACGCTGCCGAGAAGAAGAGAACGCGCGCGCAGTCTCTCGACGTTTTACTACTTCAGTTTCTTATAATGATTGTTAATGAAAGTAAATGAAATGAATACAAACTACTAAAGTAGTCATTTATATAATGAATATGAAACTACCAGAAAAAGATAAATGAGTACTACAAATGATAAATTTGTGATTACAAATGATGACTAAATTTTTCATATATACGACTATTACTAGCCAATTTAAAATATCTTATAACACGACCAAAATTTAGTAATATTTCTTTGATCATTAATTGGTTTTAAACGATGACTAAAATTTGCATATATATGACTATTAGTAGCTAATTTACAGTATCTTATAACACAACCAAAATTTAGTCATATTTCTTTGGTCATTAATTGGTTTCAAACAATGACTGAAATTTGCATATATATGACTATTAGTAGCTAATGTACAATATCTGATAACACGACCAACATTTTGGTCATATTTCTTTGATCATTAATTGGTTTTCTTAGGTGATCATTTAGTACTATATTTTGTTGTATATTTGGTCATTAATTGTGGAAATTAATGACTAAGCCAATAACTAAATTAATGACAAAATTTATGACTAAATATACTGCTAGACAATAAATTTGAGATAACCAATTAATGACTAAGCTAAAAATGACTAAAATTTGGTCGCATTATAAGATACTGTAAATTAGCTACTATTGGTCACTAACCGAAAAATAATCGTTTATATGCAAAATTTATTCGTTTTTTTAGTAACTAATTAGCCATTTTTTACTAGTGTTTCCTCCCTATGTAGGCCCAACACCATCTGATAGATGAGGGAATAATCCCACCAACAATGGGGGAGGAGTCTTGACACAACATAAATTTCAAGCAACGATAATGCTCTTCACAAGACAAATGAACTGCGAGAGGCTTAACATCGTAGTGAATGAATAATATACTCGAATGTATGATGCATAAGGAAGTTGGCCACAAACCCCCTCTTAAATGCAGAAAGAGGCGGTAGGGTGGTGGGCGCCCTCCCCAACCTCCATTTCCACATTGTCATTCACCCCTATCGAGGGTTGATCCTTGGATTTTATATTAATTGATTATTTTGTTACTTTAAGCGCTTATCTACTCTATTTTCAATGACTATATTTTTTCTATACTTTTACAAAGTTATTTTTTATTCTTTAATGATTAATGGAGTGTTTACTTGAGCCGTTGAGAAAATATCATAACATTTTAACATAAATATATTCCAAAAATTCATTACCACAATCTGTACAATAATCTTTTATTTAAAAAAAAATCACAATTTATAATTGTGAAACTAAAAATGAAATGCTTGAAAAAAAATCACCATGAATGAACTTAGTACAAGCCTTTAATTATTCAAGTTCAATGAAAATAACAAAATGATATGCATAAATTTTTATAAACCTTTCAATACTAAAAACTATTGATTATTCCTCGATGGGGGTGGGAAACAGAGAGAATGACGTTCCCGAGGGAACATGTAGGCATACATGCTAGGCACGTGGCCTCAGGTGGGTGGGATGCCCTCCCGACCCTCCCATAACACCGTGAGTACGAGCACAAGTTATTTCTAGCGTGGAAAGTCTCAAATCGCCTTGGGTATCAAGGGGGGTGGCAAGCGTCTGAACGTTATGGAGGGTGGCGAGGGCGTTTGATGGGAATTCTGTGTCTGTGAGTGTTTTGGTGTTTGTCGTTTGGGTGTTGTAGGAAGAGGAGGTAATTACAGAGATTCTCTAGGCCAAATGAGGGGTTGACATCACTGTAGGAGTTTTTTCCCTGAAATTTGAGTGTGGGTTGTTGTTAATTGCTGAATTAGGCTTTATTAGTGTGAGCCTACAAGGAAAGCAGGGTATGGTGGTCTATTTGGGGTGGTTTGTTCTTGTTTCTATTTTATTTTTTGTGGTTTCAGTTTGGTCTGGGTGGGAATTAGTCTTTTCTGAAGCAGACAATTTGAAGTGTTCCTCTCTAGTCCGCTTACAAGTTCCTAGGTTGCTAGGTGGAGCCATTGGAGTGACATTCTCGAGATTTAGTTAGCTGGACTTACGAGCGACTACTTCAGGGGGTGTGACTGTTGTTGGTTTGTGGTGGGTTTAATTAGTTTAGTGAGTTGTGGGTTCTTGGCACCAGGGGGAGTGGAGGTTCAGTTGGGGCTGGTGGTCTATCCTTTTGTGTGGGTCACTCAGGAGGTATTGGGAAGGTGGTATTTGTTTCATTGTGGTGGTGTCGAGAAACCAATTATGCCGCATGTTCCTCGCTCGGGGCATTTCTTCGCCAAGGTGTCACCCAATTCATGCAGTTCAAGTGTGAAAAAGTCTCGGTCTTGGCTTGAGCTAGTGAGTAGTAGTGGTGGCACAAGTTAGGGTGGTCTGAGCAGAGGTGGGTCGAGTTGCACGGCTTCAGGAGGCAGAGGTGGTAGTTGGTCGAGGCATTTTGGGCATGCGGGCTAGCATCTTAGGGTGGTAGGCATTGGGGCTCAATGGTGGGTCATGGTGGCCTCAATTTTCCTGTTAAAAAATATGGGGGTTCGACTCACAGTGGTGGTTCTGGGCATCGTGTGCTGGTGCATTAGGGAGGTTGCGATCAACAAAAAGTACGTTGTGTTGAGCATTTCCGAGACTTGATTCAGTTAATTCTGGAGTGTCCCGATACTTCAGAGCGAGTTCAACAAGAGGAGCATACTAAATTGATAACAACTTTGAACAAAATTCATTACTTCCAGTGCCATGTTCGGGGGTGTGTTGTTGTGGTCTAGCAAGGCCAGAAATTTTTATTAGAGAATGTTGAGAAGCTGGAGGTCTGGATGGCCCATTTCGAGGTGCATGTCCAATGCTCCTTTCATCCTCTGTCACCTCCTCGAACAACCCTGGACAACCCAGCCTCCATCACATCTGACGACTAGCATGGATACATGTGTTTTATATGTTATGTATGTTTACTGGTGCTTATGGCCTCTGAATTTGTGGACTGCGCCTCTGTTTTTTTGTTTCATTGTCATATGCTTTCGGTGGTAGTCAACAAACCTGGTCTTGGTGAGACTACCTGCATTTTTCTCTCATGTATCTCTTTTTGGAACCATGAATAAAATTTTGACTTACAAAAAAAAATATTGATTATTTACTCTCATTATTTTTATTAATTTTAACCTATTATTATTAATTGAGCCAAGATTTAAATGTTTACACTAAAACTTATCCACCATAGTCGACTCTATATTACTTTCAACTTTTTTTATTCATTTTTTAATTGAGCGGACATTTAAATGTTAGAGCAATACACCATAGGCATAAAAGTCACCCAATCCCCCGAAGAACCCAAGATGCAGGCCACAATAAGCCCCTTGGGAAGTTAAAATAAAATCATGCGACTCAATCCGCACAAACTCAGAGTAAAGTAAACCTATAATAGGGTCCAATAAAAATTCCTATACCCAAAAAGTGTTATCCCTAGATTTTGGAGTAGACAAAGTTACATGCATTGAGTTCAAGGTGGCGAAGACAACTACCTCCTTCTTTAACTCTAGAAAAGTTCTCAAAATTATGTAGCACATACTCTCTAGAGGTCTAGTTTTAGACTCTGGTCCAAAAATCAGTAACTCGGGTAAGCAACTATAACTATCAGATCTCAAATTGAGATGGCTTAAATGTAATACTAGAACACTTTCCCTGCATCCCTAGAGATAAGAGACCTCTTCTCAAAAAAATAAAAACAATAACACCATATATTTATAGACTTTCCTATGTGTGTAGGCCCAACACCTTCAAACAGACGATGGAATAATCCCACCAACAGTGGGGGAGAAGTCCTGGAAAAACATAAATTTCGAGCAACAACAATACTCTTCACAGGAAAAATTAATTGTGGGAGGATTAACATCGTAGTGAATGAGGAATAAACTTGCATTTATGATGCATGGGGCAGCTAGCCACACCACCCCCCTGTTAAATGCAGCAAGAGGTGGTAGGGTGGTGGGCTCCCCCCCCAACCTCCATTTCCACATTTTCATTCACCCTGATCGAGGGTTGATCCTTGGATTTTATATTAATTGAGTATTATTTTATTTTAAGCACTTATCTACTCTATTTTCAGTGACTCTCTTTTTTCTATACTTTTACAAAGTTATTTCTATTCTTTAATGATGACTAGAGTGTTTACTTGAGCTATTGAGAATATATCATAACATTATAACATAGATATATTCCAAAAAACTAACTACCACAATCGATACAATAATATTTTGTTTAAAAAAAGAAATCTTGTGAAACTAAAAATGAAATGCTTAAAAAAAAAAATCACCATGACTGAACTTAGTACAAACCTTTAATTATTCAAGTTCAATGAAAAGGACAAAATGGTTAGGATAAATTTATATAAACCTTTAAATAAAAAAACTATGTATTATTTACATCATTAAAACAAAACAAAAAATCATAAAATCATGATGTTTAATAAGTATTCACATAGATCTTAGTGGACGTTAATCATCATCATTACTATCCTAAATCCATCTTAACCCTGGATCTATCAAATGTTGAGAGGGAACAAATATCTTGAGATACAAACCTCTTTAAAGTGAAAAGAGATTTGGTCCCTCTTGACACTTGATAGATTTTAGGTTAAGATGGATCTAGGCTAGTTTTTAATTACACATATACCATATCTAGGTTGGATCCATCTCTCCCTCTTTCTCTCCTCTCTCTATCTCTTCCCTCCTGCTCTACTCTATCCCTCCTTCTCTCCTACTCTCTCTTAATTCCTCTCTCTCCTCCTTCCTCTCCCTCCCTCTCTCTCCCACCTCCCACCTCCCTCTGTCTCTCCTCCCCATCTCTCTCTCTCTCTCTCTACCCTCCAACTTTGTCACTATCTCCCTCCCTCTCTCCTTCTCTCTCCCCTTCTCTCCCCTTCCATCTCTATGTCTCCCTCCCTCTCTCCTCTCCTTCTTTTTTTCTTCCATTCTCTCCTCTCTCCCCCTCTCTCCCTTGTCACTCCCTCTTTCTCTATGTCTTTGTTCTTCCCTCCCTCTCTCTGCCCCTCCAACTCTATCATTCTCTCCCTCCCTCTGCTCTGTCCCTCCCATCCTCTCTCTCTCTCTCTCTCCCCCTATAAGTTTCTCTCTCTCCTCCCTCCAGCACTTTCGCTATCTCCCTCCATCTATCCTTCTCTATGCCTCCCTTTATCCTTCTCTCTCTCTCTCTCTCTCTCTCTCTCTCTCCATATGATGGAGAATTTTCACTCTATGTAATCAATGCTATATGTAATGTCTAAAATATTTTATATTTTAATTTTTTATTGTGAGATGTTGTATTGATAGGCCATGGTACTGTAACAAACCCTATTTACAAGTTAATAATATCCATGGTAAAGTAGGGGTGGATATCCATGGTTAAGAAACTTGTTATATTGTAAGTATTAAGTTTTTAAGTGCTTATTAATTAAATTTAAATATGGTTATGGAATCATTAATAGTCCCTGCCAAGGTAGGACTCTAACAATCAATTTGTTTTTTTATCACTAATATTTTAGCATTGAACAAAGAAAATTATAATGTTTCACTTTGAAAAATAAATATTTATTTTTCAATATATATATATATATATATATATATATATATATATATATATATATATATATATATATATATATATATATATATATATATATATATATATATATATATATATATATATATATATATATATATATATATATATATATATATATATCAAACATTTGATTGGACCATAACTTGAATGTCTTATCAGCATCCTTTGCAAAATATAATGCCATGTGGATAATTGCCTTACATATTTTGTGTCATAATTTATAGATATGGTTGCAATATTCATGCATGATTTTTAGATATTTGTGTAGTGATTTTTTTATTCTTAAGCTTTACAAGGAAACCATCCAAAAATAAAATATTTGAAAATAACTTTTACTTAAGAAAATAACATATCTACCATCAGTTACTTCCCACCATAATTTAAGAAAGCCTTTACATAAAAAATGGATAGGAATAAGATGTGAAAAATATACTTACACATTAATTCCCACCCTTATTTATGTTTTCTTCAACACTTATGTGTGAGTTACATTGTAAATGTGTTGAGATTAAACAAGAAATTTTTGGCACCCATGATCCTAGTGAAAATTAAGCACCTACACTAGGGTGGGGCCCACAGTCTATTTTTAGGTGAATGTCTATTTTTATTATCCCTTAATTTAGATGGAAATTAAACTGTAATCTATTCTCAATGTGGACTTGAAATAGTTAACTGAAGTGGAAAAATCAGTTAGCTAAGTGAATTTCGAGTTAGAGGTTGGTTGGTGGGACATGCAAAGTAATTCTAGTTGTAATAGAGTAATTCTAGTTGTAACAGAGTTCTAAGTGCAGTGGTGCATGAGTTTGTGCAAGCTGTAAATAGTTTAACTCAGTTAAG
This sequence comes from Pinus albicaulis, assembly GCA_034641835.2. Classification (NCBI taxonomy): domain Eukaryota; kingdom Viridiplantae; phylum Streptophyta; class Pinopsida; order Pinales; family Pinaceae; genus Pinus; species Pinus albicaulis. Next base: position 965,105,034 of record CM076569.1, read on the forward strand.
TGAGTTAAACTTAGTTCTGCTAGTTGTAACTGAAGATACACTAGTGAGAGATCAAGTGAATTAAATATTAATTAATTCACATGCAACTGAAGATTTACTAATATTCACTGCATGCATGTTAGATCCAGTGGAGACCCATTTGAGTTCTAGGTGAAAGGGAAGTTGACTATCAGTTGTGACATTATCCACTTGCACACATGCAAGTAAACACACATGCAAGTAAACACACATTGGACGTGCCCATGATACTTGCATAGTCAAGGCAGGCAGGATTGCATCAATTCAGGGATTGCATTCAGCAGGGATTGCGCAGTGAAGGCAGGCTTTCTGGAGACAGTAAATTGGCTAAAGGATTTGCCAATTTTTGTTTGATAGTGTGAGACAATTAGCTGATGTACTGAGGGCTCTTGTGAGAAGAGTTTTGTATGTAATTGTTTCATGATCCATGATATAATATACAATAGAAGATAGTGGGGTTTTTAGCTGTAAGCTTTCCTGGGAAATTAATTATCTGTGATATCTGTGATTGATCTTTCTTCATGTTCATGTGATTGGCGATTGTGTTTTTAATTCCGCAAAGATTTGTAGAAGCGATTCAGTATTTAACTTTAGAAAATTGATAGATCGGGTGAATCCAAGATATACATGCATATTGTATAATTTCTACATGGTATCAAAGCACAGGAAATTTCAGAAGCGAAGCAGGAGCTGAGTTTGTGACTTGAAAGAATTCGAATTTGTAGAAAGACTTTCTTGGTGCTATAGCTGATTCAAGATCGAAATGGATTTCAATGGCTTGAGGTTAGAGTATGCACTCGAGGGCTGCTCGAACTACATTGCTTGGAAGGATAGGATGGAGGCAGTACTCGAAGATAATGGCTTGAAGGAATTCATTGAAAAAGATGTTCCTAAGGCAGATGTTGTAGATGCTGCCAATCTTGATGCATGGCAAAAGAAAGTGGCAAAGGCGAGGAGGATCCTGTTGGAGGGAGTACGAGATCACATTGTCTCAAGCCTCCATGGGAAAGCCACACCATATTCTATATGTAAGGATTTGACGGATCTATTCCAAAGCAGCAACAACCATAGGAAATTGGTGTTCAAAGATAAACTCAGGAAGATCAAGATGGAAAAGGGTGACACCATTCCAAAGTATCTCACAAAATTTGTCCAATGTCGGGATGAACTGGGGAGTGTGGGAATAACAGTCGTTGATGATGATTTGGTGAGTTTGGATCTCCTAGGACTTCCTAAGAGTTGGCACAGTTATGAAGACTCTGTCAACGGATGGGAAAATTTCCAGGTTGGGAATGACTGTGGTCGGATTTGGTGCAGGAGGAGTTCAGACAGAACACCAGAGACCGCTCTTCATCAAAGCATGATGATTAAGAGGACTGTGCTTTGGCTACCAAGGCGAAGAAGGGGAAGGGGAATAAATTCCATTCTAAATCCGAGTCTAAAGGCAAGAAGCTGGACATGTCCAAGGTGAAGTGTTTTCACTCTCACGAACATGGGAATTTTGCTACTAATTGTCCACAAAAGAATAAGAACAAGAAGGTTGATGGATTTGTATATGGTGAGGCCCTTGCCTTGCAATTTGAGCTTGACTTCTCCTTGATTTCATGCATGGTGTCAAGTGCATTGGGATCGGTGTGGTATTTGGATAATGGCGCTTCCTTTCACATGACAGGAGATAAGGAAATTTCCAGTGACTTGGAGGAGAAAGATCTCTAGATGCATATTGATATGGGCGATGAAGAATGTTACAGTGCTACCAGGATTGGTACCATTACCTTTCATAGGGAGTTAGGTAAACCATTTCAATTAAAATATTTAATGCATGTTCCAGGTTTGAAGAGAAATTTGGTCTCAGTCGCAATGTTGGAGGGCAAAGGCTATGATGTTGTTTTTAGTGATGGAAAAGATTTCCTACGACATAAAAAATGGGTCAAGACAAGAGGATAGGGATTCGAGTTAAGAATCTCTATAAGATGGAGGTAGATGGCTGTGCTGCCATGATGGGAAAGGTAGAAAAAGTGGTGAGCCAAGATGAGGGAAAATTATGGCACATGCGATTGGGCCATCTTCATCATGGAGCCTTTAAAGTCATGCAACAAATATCTACTGGACTTCCAATGGGAACACATGCTCAGTTAGATCAGTGCAAGAGTTACACCATGGGGAAGTATGTAAAGTCCACCTTTCATGAGAAGGAGAACTGAGCTTCGGGGATCCTTGAGAGAGTTCACACAGACGTGTGTGTTCCATTCTCGGTTGATTCAACAGAAAAACATAAGCACTATGTAATATTTGTTCATGAATTTTCTCGTAAATGTTGGATCTTCTTCATGCAGAAGAAAGTTCAAAAATTCTCTAAGTTCTGTGAGTTTAAGGCATTGGTGGAGAAAGAATTGGGGAAGAAAGTGAAGGCTCTAAGGAGCGATAACGGTGGACAATACATCTCTAACGAATTCAAGAACTTCTGCAGCAATGAAGGAATTTGAAGAGAACTCATAGCGCCTCATAACCCACAACAAAATGGGGTTGTAGAGAGGAAGAACCGAACGATCGTGGGTGCAGCATGAGCGATGTTGCATGATCAGGGCCTACTAATGAATTTATGGGTGAAAGCATCCAACATTGTGGTTTATCTGCAAAACCATTGTCCTCATAGAGTGCTTGGCATGAGTACACCTGAAGAGGCTTTCACTAGTAAGAAACCTGATGTTTCACACTTTAAGATTTTTGGCTCATCTGTTTATGTGCATGTGACCAAGGATGCCAAGAAGAAGCCGGAACCAACTGCTAAAGTTGGGATTTTTGTGGGGTACACAGAAAAACCCCATAATTATCATGTGTATTATCCAAAAAACATAATTATTGTTGCGCGATGGGATATTAAATTTGACGAGGGGAAATCTATGCAGTTGTCCCTTGAGAGGGAGTTGGAATTGCATGCAGAGGAGGAACTGCTGGTTCCTAAAGATGAGTCTCAAGATGTGGATCAACCAAATGAGTAGGTTCATGGAGTGGAGGAAGCCACTCATGCAGAGCCATCCATCAGAAATGGCAGAAGGTGCACCACAGAAGCTAATAGGATGAGACTTGATGATGCAAAGAATGTGGGAGCCCCTACTTCACAGTGCAAACAGAGACAATCTCCTGACCGATTTATTGGATACATGGCTCTCATGAGAAAATGTATTGTGACTGAACCATCCTCCTTTTAGGAAGCAGTGCAACAACCTACTTGGGTTGATGCAATGGTGGAGGAGTATGACTCCATTTTCAAAAACAGTGCATGGGAAATTGTCCCAAGACCGGTTGACAAATCAGTGGTAGGTTCGAGATGGATCTACAAGGTAAAGCAAGCTGTTGATGGGAGTGTGGAGAAATACAAGGCCATATTTGTGGCCTGAGGCTTCTCATAGATCGAGGGGATAAATTATGATGAGACCTTTTCACTTGTCGCAAGGTACTCTTCCATAAGGACCATCCTTGCACTCTCAACGTAGATGGGCTGGCACATTCATCAGATGGATGTGAAAATTGTGTTTCTCAATGGGATCATTGAGGAAGAGGTGTACATAGAGCACCCTGAAGGTTTTGAGATCTTCAACAGCGAGTCACATGTGTGTAGACTCGAAAAAGTGTTGTATGGGCTGAAGCAAGCACCCCGTGCTTGGTACACTCAGATAGACAACTATTTCACCAGACTAGGCTTCACCAAAAGTGAAGTAGATGCAAACCTATACCAGATTGTGGTTGAGGGTAAGATATTGATCATTTTTAATATATGTTGATGATTTAATTTTGATTGGTGATGAGAAAATGATACACTCATGGAAGGAGGATCTTGCAAGGGAGTTCAAAATGAAGGATATGGGCCTCCTTCATTATTTCCTTGGATTGGAAATATGGCGGCAGGATGGGAAATTTTTGTGTCTCAAGGAAATATTCAAAGGATATACTGGATAAGTTTAACATGGAGAGCTACAAACCCATGGATACTCCTCTTCCAGGAAACTGGAGGAAAGAGGATGCTACTTCTGGAGAGGTAGTGGATGCTACTGTGTATCGACAGTTAGTGGGTTCGCTAATGTATCTAGTGAACATGAGACTAAACATTTGCTATGTGGTTAACCGATTGAGTCAAGCTATGGTTAAGCCTACCAATCTCTTTTGGAAGGTGGGGAAGCATGTCCTAAGAAACCCGAGGGGCACATCAGAGTATGGTCTATGGTATAGACAGACGAATGGAGTGAAGTTGCATGGCTTCACGTATGCAGATTGGGCTGGCAGTCCATTAGACATAAAGAGAACATCAGGGGGGATCTTTAGCATTAGATATATAGCTGTTTTTTGGTACAACAGGAAGCAGAGATCTATGGCACTCAGTTCAGCAGAAGCAGAATACATGGAAACAAGTCAAGCTGCATGTGAGGCTATCTGGATGAGAAAGATCTTGGTTGGTTTGTTTGGTTCTCATATGGATCTGACAGTGATTCATTGTGATAATCAGGGTTGCATTAAAATATTGATTAATCCTGTGTTTAATGATAGGTCCAAGAATATAGATATCCATTACCATCATCTCAGATATTGTGTGCAGAGGAGAATCATGTTTCTTCAGTACATTCCCACAGAAGATCAGGATGAAGATATTCTGACGAAAGCGCTCACCAGGAGCAAATTCGAATACCATAGAGACAGTATTAGGGTGACGGACAATCCCTTTCTTTTTGAGAGGGAGTGTTGAGATTCAACAAGAATTTTTTGGCACCCATGATCCTAGTGAAAATTAAGCACCTACACTAGGGTGGGGCCCATAGGCTATTTTTAGGTGCATGTCTATTTTTATTATCCCTTAATTTAGATGGATATTAAACTACAATCTATTCTCAATGTGGACTTGAAATAATTAACTGAAGTGGAAAAATCAGTTAGCTAAGTGAATTTTGAGTTAGAGGTTGGTTGGTGGGACATGCGGAGTAATTCTAGTTGTAACAGAGTTCGAAGTGTAGTGGTGCATGAGTTTGTGCAAGTTGCAAATAGTTTAACTCAGTTAAGTGAGTTAAACTCAGTTGTGTTAGTTGTAACTGAAGAAACACTAGTGAGAGATCAAGTGAATTAAATATTAATTAATTCACATGCAACTAAAGATTTACTAATATTAGTTGCATGCATATCAAATCCAGTGGAGACCCAGTTGAGTTCTAGGTGAAAGGGAAGTTGACTATCAGTTGGGACATTATCCGCATGCACACATGCAAGTAAACGCACATTGGATGTGCCCATGATACTTACGCAGTCAAGGCAGGTAGGATTTCATCAATTCAGGGATTTCATTCAACAAGGATTGCGCAGTGAAGGTAGGTTGTCTGGAGACAGTAAATTGGCTGAGGGATTTGCCAATTTTTGTATGATAGTGTGAGACAATTAGCTGATGTATTGGGGGCTCTTGTGAGAAGAGTTTTGTATGTAATTGTTTCATGATCCATGATATAATATACAATAGAATATAGTAGGGTTTTTAGATGTAAGCTTTCCCCGGGAAATTAGTTGTGTTGTGTGTGATTGATCTTTCTTCATGTTCATGTTCATGTGATTAGCGATTGTGTTTTTAATTCCGCAAAGATTTGTAGAAGCGATTTAGTATTTAACTTTAGCAATTTGTCAGATCGGGTGAATCCAAGATATACATGCATATTGTATAATTTCTACAAAATTTGTAGGCTTACTAGTAGTTACTACCCACCAAAATTTATGCAAGTTCTTCTCCTTGATTAAGAAACTTACTTATCCAATTAACATCTCAATTTATTAGTTACTACCAAAGAAATACTATAGGATGATTTTTCTATCAAACATTATTAATTTAGAATTAACCAATGTAACTTATAATTATTTATGCAATTTTTCCCAAAAAATAATTTCCAAATTGAGTTGGAGGGGCTAAGGTGCCCTTCAAAAAAAATTACAATATAAAAAATTGAGTTTGTTATTTTTACTACTTTTAACTTTTGATTATTAATTGAGCCAAGATTTAAATGTTTACACTACAACCTCTCCACCACAGTTCTCTCTATATTACTTTTAACCTTTTATTATTATTTTTTACTTGAGCAAACATATAAACATTTACACCTACACGTCTACCCTTATACTGGGTTGTTAAACATTTTTATTTGGTCATATTACATAAAATTAAAAATTAAAATTAAATTAAACCATCCTAGATCCAGCTTAACCACGGATCTATAAGCGCCAAGAGGGATCAAATCTCTTTGAGATACAAACCTCTTTTAAAGTGAAAAGAGATTTGATCCTTCTCGACACTTGATAGATCTAGGGTTAATATATATCTAGGCTAGTTTTTTTATATACACATACCGTATCTAGTTTGGATCCATCTTTCCCTCTCTCTCTCTCCTCTTTATGTATCCTCCCTCCTACTCTACTCTCTCCCTTCTCCTCTCCTTCTCTCTCCTCCTTCCCATCTCCCTTTCTCTCCCACCTCCCTCTATCTCTCATCCCCATCTCTCTCTCTCTACCCTCTAACTTTGTCACTATCTCCCTACCTCTCTCCTCTTTGCCCCTCTCTCCCCCTCCATCTCTATGTATCCATCTCGATCTCTCTCTCATCTCCTTATTTTTTTCTTACCTCCTCTCCTCTCTCCCTTGTCACTCCCCCTCTCTCTAACTCTATCTCTCTGTCTTTTTTATTCCTTCCCTCTCTCTCCCCCTCCAAGTCCATATCTCTCTCTGCCCTCTAACTTTTTCATTATCTCCCTCCGTAACATGCTTAAGTACCATTAGTAAATAAAAAATTAATTATCTACAACACCTTAGATATTTTGTTTCTTATTAAATTATTTTATGGTGCAGATATGGTGAAATATTTACTTCACATGACTTCCATACGGTTTACGGTATTTATTGATATGTTTTGGATGTTATTCGATGTGACCACCGACTATTTTTTAGACCTAAGTCCTAGCTTTCATCTACATCTAGTTCTAGATTTTCGACAGGTAGGTGCTTTGGATTTTAACATTTATGTTCTTCATATAGAGCATTCTGGAACTCCACTACTCGTTGGTCTTGTCATGATCGTACCTAGAAACACTTTTCTGAATCTCCATTGTTTATTCCTAGGGTTTACACTGGATGGATCAAATTTATTTTAATCAGTTATGGGTAATTACCCTCTCTCGAGTCCAGTGGATGCATTTTTACTTTGGTTCCCTATGGCTCTTTTCTGCAACTCACCCTCCTCGGTAGACTAGTAATCTTGTGATTTATTCAACCCTAGCTTCTATTTGAACCCATTTTCCCACTGGTCTTGTCTGTTACCCTCTGAGTTTGCTAATTTCGTGTCCTTCACTCCTTAGAGTATTGAGATATGAAGGTAATCCATTCCAGAGGGAACTCATCTCCTTGGACTTCATTGAAGGTAAGCGGGGGATTTCATTGTTTTTGTTTCTTCTCACTACGTCATGTGGATAGAGGGTTAAAATTAAGTTCCTCATGTCTCCAGGATGCGAAGAACCAACGAGTGTGCTGCTTATTTATAGGTTTGTAAGCACTTCTAAATTTCCTCTTATTTTTTAATGTGAAAAGACAAATTCTTTTTGGGTTTAAGTTATCGTAATACTCTATCAAGTCACTAACATGCATTCTTTGTTCACATGACAAGAAAAGAGGTGTTTCGACTGCTTCTTCTTCCTCATTTCATTTATCCTCACAGTTTCACTTCTAATCCCAATTTCTACGTTGTTCCAAGTTTTTGGTTACACCCTTCTCTATAACCTTGTTTGTTTGTTTGTTTTTATTTATTTATTTATTTATTACAGAAAGTCTCGAATCTCGATCTATCGGTTGCAATTTTTTTGATTAGGTGATTTAGGACGAATCATCAAGAAGTTACACAACTCCATTAAAGAGCTTAGCTCAGATTTCAATTTTTATTTTAATGGTTTCATGGTTGAAGGGTATTTACTATCTTGAACATAAATTTCCAGGGTTTTGTAATGACACTATTAGTATTACAACTCTTAATCTGATGTTCTTATTGTAAAAGGTAGAAATATTTTATGGTTTGCAAACATAAGTGCAAGAAGTTTCAATTTATCAAGAACGACCTATTACATGTATATTTCTTCTGAAAGCATGTATGCATATATGAGTTGATAGAAAAGTAATCATTGGTTTGTGGTTAGTTGAATGCTATCCTTTTCCTTTCCACTATCGGATTATGCTTAATTATTTGTCTATTTGTATAATGCATGGTTATGTGTATTTTGTGTTTTCCGTGAATTCAATTTGTAAATTAACAGAGTTCAAAAGTTATACTGGGATTGGGGTTCTTCAAGCTTGTTTTATCAAGTCTATGATATCCTTGCAAACAAAAATTATTCTTTATTTGTTTATAATAAGGGACTGTTCCCTGAAGGCCTTCCAGCCTGCCACGGAGAACTAAACCTCTTTCTGCCACTTAACTATAGCATGTTCTGGAAACCGACTATTTACACAGTAATAATTAATCTCTGGTTTATCTTTCATTACATACCAGAGCTAGTCTGGGTCGACATCTTTATGTTTTAATAAGAAACAAAGTAGTTCATATGATAATTGTTGATTTTGTTACTATCCTTTCCACTTAGTATGAATCTCCTACTCGGCTGGAAATGCCCAAACACTGTAAGATATTTTTCCTCCCTCTCGAGTCTAAATCTCTTATTTAGTCATGCACTGGATTCTACCAGCCCTTAATGCCACCTTCATTACTCTAATTCCAAAAGAGGAACAAGAGACTACGCCCAGCAAGTGCAAGCTCATAGCTCTCTATAATGTCATCTAAAAAGTGATTGCAAAAAGGCTCAAACCGCTTCTCCCTCTTCTCATATCTCCGAAACAAACGAGATATGTGGAAGGAAGACAAATCCTGGATGGAATAATCCTAACTCATGAAAAAGATAGGTATGCTTCTTAAAATTGATCTCTCCAGAGCCTTCGTTAAACTCAGTTGGGCCTATATTAGACACATGCTCCTGGCCTTTAGCTTCAACCCTACTTGGATCAGATGGATCATGAGCCTGATATCATCCCCTTTTTTCTCCATTCTTGTCAATGGCTCACCCTCGTCCACCTTCACTCCCTCAAGAGGCATCCAGTAAGGTGACCCTCTCTCTCCGTTCCTGTTTGTCCTCATGGCAGAAGGTTTGGGTTGTCTAATCTTCCATGCCATCATCTCTCATTCCCTCAAAGGAATCTCCATTCACAACAACCCCCCTCTCTCCCATCAGCAATTCGTGGACGACAACATGTTGATTTTCCATCCTTAATTCCAAGAAGCCCGATCTTTCAAAGATCTGCTTGATTGCTTCTTTGAAGCGTATAAAGCCACCATCAATGCCAAAAAATCACAGCTCTTCTTCTTTAACACCCCCTCTGTTACCAAACACAATATCGCTCGAATCCTTGGTTTCTCCATTGCTTCTCTTCCCTCCAAATATCTATGAGCCCCGCTTATAGATTCAACCATCAAGCACTCTTCTCGGAAGGAGCTCCTGGATAAGCTAGAAGCAAGACTCTCCTCTTGGACCCATCGAGCTCTCAATATTATTGGTCGTCTTGTGCTGACCAAGTCAGTCCTCCAATCCATGCCTTTGTACCTCTTCTCAGTGCTAGCATCTCCTAAATGGGTTCTTAAATCCATCTGAAACCTTCAGTGTACCTTTCTGTGGGGTGGCAAAAGAGATTATAAGAAATGGACTTTAGTCAAGTGGTCTGAGGTATGCTTACCCAAACACTTGGGAAGCTTGGGACTGAGGGATCCCGGGCAAAGTAACACCATTATGGGTGCCCGCATTTGGTGGAAATGGGTTTCCAATCCCCATACTCCGTGGGCACAACTCTGGGCATCCAAATATGCAGGAAATTAGCCTCAAGAAGACCTCATACGCTATAACTTAGATGACATGGGATACCAAATATGGAAAGCAGCCAAGCAGCACAAGTCACTTATCCAATCCCACAGTTTTTGGGAAATTCGCTCAGGATCTCAAGCACGTTTCTGGGAAGACTCTTGGAAAAAACAAACTAATATGGCTACTCTCTTTCAAAAACCCAGGTGGAAATCCACCCTCCAGGGTAGGGTGAACAATCAAGTCAAACATTTCTAGACAATGCCAAACATCCATGGATTCCACCAATGACTTCCCACCACTCAGTGTTAGGAAAATTGGCATGAAGAAACCCATGATGACATTGGGATGGAACTTATCAAAAGGAAAATCAGATGTTTAGAAGGACCGGATCTCCTCATATGGGGCTACACCACCCAAGGTACTTTCACCACCAAGGAGGCCTATCACCTGCTTCATCCAAACGATCTTAATCAAAATGACATAATTTTGATGTAGATATGGAATTCCAACATATGGAAAAAATTCTCCACCTTCCTATGGTTTCTCAGCAAAAACCATATCTTAACATGGGATAATATTCTGAAAAAAGGGTTCTCTGGTCCCTCTCACTACCCAAATAGTCAAAGACAGGAGGAAACTATAAACCATCTGCTGGACACTTGCCCCTTCGCAAGTTCTCTTTGGGACAGAGTGGCCATTCTTTGTCACAGAATAAACATAAAACAAGGGGATGTCATCAACACCATCCGCCTCTGGCAGAAATCCACTTTCAACAACAACCTCCTCAAATCTTTATGGCTGCTCATCTTGGGGCTCCCTCTCTGGACTATCTGGAAGGAGAGAAACAATCACATCTTCAAATACCAAGAAAATCCGCAAGATATATTATGGAACAAACTCTGCAACAATCTAAAAGAGACCTTAGACCTGTGACAATGGAAGGACACAGATCTCTCGTCTCTGCCCTCAGAGCGCATCATATGGGCCCACTGGAATTTCTCGATTCCTTGCCACTCTGTAGGGTCCTCCTCCTCCAATCATCTGCCAAATTTTCCTAGCTCTTGGAGCCCTCCTCCTAAGGACATTTACAAACTCAACTTTGATGGAGCCTCTAAAGGAAATCCAGGTGAAGTCGGCTTTAGAGGAATATTCAGAAACACAATAGGGTATCCCTTGCTAATATTCTTTGGATCCATTGAATGGGATACCAACAACTCAGTGGAGCTGGAAGGTCTCCTAAAAGGCCTTCACCTTGCTCATGAGAAAAACTTCTTCCCTCTAGAAGTTGAAGGGGACTCCCAGATCATTATCAATGCTTCTCATCGACTTCTTCATGGCTCATCATATACCAAATTCTCAAAGAGTTGGAGATTAGCAATGCAGATGGAGCACCTGGAGCAATGGTTGCACTCCCACAAAGCCATATCCTTCATGCATGTGCGCAAATCAGCCAATGAAGTTGCTGACCTCCTGGCCAACAAAGGGGTGAACCATGACTCTCCCCTTCTCTCTTGTATATTTCAAGCCATCATTGATGAATCTCTTTGCACTGCATGCAATCAAATGGTGCTCAAAGATCTTCAATCCCCGTATGTAGGTGATTAAATATGCAGCTTTGGAAGGCCAAATGGCCCCTCTGCAGGTGCACAATTGACCTCACCTTGGGGCTACAACTGCCTCTAGCATGAGATCCATAAGTTCCTTTAGCTGGGTGCCGACCTCATTCACTCCATAGCACCTGATGCATTCACTCCGACGTATTGTGCATTCAATCCCACCTCGACCGCAATGTCTTATTCTCTGGCCATTTATGGCCAATGGAGCCAACTCCTTCCTGCATTCGATCTGGGTCTCCCTCCGATTTTCTCTCCATATTTCTCTTCAAACTATTGCCTTCAGCTCTGCCTGCCCCAATTTTGTCTCTGCCCTTCACGCTGCTCCTTCGCCTCCCTCTAATCACCCATTCCCTGCCCTACATCCCCAACAATTCAATGACACTATGCCTCGCCGCCACCACATGAGATGTCGTCAGGGAGGAGGCAGATGATCTCCCTCCCGCCTTCTGATTCCAGCCATGATGGAGTGCACAGTGGCCTTCTATGTGGTTGTGGATGCGCCAAAGGTCTCTAACCCCTAGATGCTCTCGACCCAACTCTCAATTCGTCTTCTAGAGATTTTACACAGCCATTCTGGCTCGAAGCGGCCTCAAAAATCCACTCTCTCTCACTCCTCCTCCCCACAACCAAGAAAAATGGTGGGTCTTCTATTCAAAAGCATGGAGGACATTTCAGAAAGTGGGGGTAGCTGCTCTGCAGAAGAAGCCCGACAAATTGACAATGCAGCGGACATAGGTGCCCCAAGAAGGAGGACACCCTGTCAGATTACAAGTGCTTCATTGTTGAAGAACCACCTCACATGTAGCAACATGATGCAAAGGAACAACAATTGTGGAGCCATGGATCTCCTTTTTTCCAGTATTTACATGCCTCTATATAGTTTATATGTTTATTTTTCTACTGCACAACAAACTCAGTTTTTTGATACTCTGTTAATAGTTGGTTTCCCCATGAAGGGTAGCTCTTTCTATGACATGTTGAATTATCTAAGGTCTGGTTTCCCGCCAAAGGGCAACCCAATTTTTGAATTTTTGAAATGTCTTCTTCCAACAAGGGTTGGCTAATTCAACAACCCCTGTCATGAAGCTTGAATGTACTCTTTTCTGTACCATATAATATAATTTAGCCTCACGTAGAAAAAAAAAATCTCTTATTTAGTCAGGGCACATATGCCTTTAAAATAACAACATTATATTCCATTAAAATCAAGTTCTTCTCCTTACATAATTTTCGAGTGTATATATTTATTACAAAATATGTAATACACAGAAGAGTAGTTCGATACAAGCTTGTATCAGGTTTAAATTTAACTAAGCAAGCATTTCTTTATTGGAAATAATGATACCCATAGTATCATTCATAATAATACACATATGAAAAAAATTTAACGATTTAAATCATAATGAGTAATACTTATATGCCTGTAGTTAGCTTGTCAAAAAAATGAAACGAAGATAAGACTATGTTGTCCTCCTAACCTAAGAGATTGGAAATCACGTCCGGGTCTCCCCTCGAGCCACTTAAGTTCCCAAGCCAGTCAAGACAACTTCTATCTGAACCTCAGGACTCCCAATCCAGTTCAAAATATTTCCTTGAGGTTTCCACTGGAAAATACCAGCTCTAGAAGACCTCTCTGCATTGTTACTACAACATTTTTGACAACGTCCCGTCACCATACATCTTCACTACACCTCCTTTCTCCACAACTACCAACAACCTCCCTCTTCTCGAGGCCTTCCCATTTTCTCATCTTTCTGAAAGAAAGGAAATAAAAATTGTCCAACCACTTGGGAACGTAAGGTTCTTTCTTTAGAGTCTTTCCCTTTTCCATTTATCTGACTAAGCGTAATTGTCTCTTTCCTTTCACACAACTAAAGTAACAATAAATAATTTTTTCTTATAGGTTCATTTTCCCAAAGTAAAAGAAAGGTAAATCACAATTATTTACATGACTAGGGGTGTCACATCTTCCCCCGCTTAAACGAAACACCATCCTTGGTGTTTATTCGTGCCCTTGGAACATGTTAGGGTATAATTCTCACATCAAACCTTCATCTTCCCAGGTGGCCTCTTCTAGCCTAAAGTGCCTCCACTACACTTTAACCTGGGTGATAACTCGCCTTTGTAGCATTGTTTCTCTCTGATCGAGAATACGTAGAGGCTCTACCAGGAATTCTCCATCTGGTTTCACCTGCGCACAAATCACAATTTGTTATTACTTACAAATATTTACTAAATAGTTGTGTTGAATCAATATATATATATATATATATATATATATATATATATATATATATATATATATATATTATTAACTATTCTTTTACTTGAAATTCCTGCCAATTAATAACATGTTTAGGGTCATACACATATTTCTTTAATAGGGAGACATGAAATACATTATGGAGTCACATATAGCTAGGTAATGCAAGCTGATATGCAACTGGTCCAATTCGTTCTAAAACCTGGAAAGGTCCACAATAGCGAGGGGCCAATTTTGCGCATATTTTCCATTGCAGAGTGCTCTTTTTTGGATTTACTCAAACATATACATGATCCCCCACCAGGAATTCCCTATACATCCTTTTCTTATCAGCGTAAGCCTTATGCCTATCTTGAGAAACTTTTAAATCCTATCTAACTTTATTTATAGTGAGCTCCATGTCCGCTAGCAAATCAGGTCCAAGAATTAGTCTATTTTCAGGGTTGTTCCAATTAATAGGCGTCCTACACCTTCTTCCGTAAAGGACTTCAAAAGGGATAGTTTTTAAGGACTCGTGATAACTGCTATTATAGAAAAATTCCACCAGGTGAAGATACTCTTCTCATTTACTTTGTTGTTGCATGACATACATTCTTAACATATCTTCCAGAAATTGATTCACCATTTCCGTATGCCCGTTAGTTTGCAGATGATATGCTGTGCTAAACTGGACTTGACTACCTAATCCAATAAAAAGAGTCTTCCAAAAGGATGATGTGAACTTTACATCCCTATCATAAATCATAACCTTTGGAAATCCATGTAACCTAAAAAATTCTTTCATAAATATGTCTGCAATTTGCACAAATTTATAAGTATATTGGATAGGAATAAAGTGGGCTACCTTACTGAACTTATCCACCACTACCATCACTAAATCATTTTTCTTCTTAGTTTTTGGTAACCCGGTTATAAACTCTAAGGTAATTACTTCCCATATCCATTCAGGAATGGGTATTTGATGAAGTAACCTGGCTGGGTGTTGATGCTCGATTTTGATTGTTGGCATTCCAAGCATTGAGCCAAATACTCAGAAATGTATTTCCTCATACTGTGACAGAAATATTTTTTCTTAACAATAGCAAATAACTTCTGGTATCCCGAATGACCTGCATAAGGTCTTTTACATAATTCTTCTAAGATGAAATTTTTAATGGTTTTCTGATTGGGTACATAGATCCTTGCCTTAAAAGTCAACAAATTATCTTCATTGAGACTATAATCAGCTTGTTGTCTAGAACTGTTTGCTAATTTAATTTGTTACCACACAAATAGATATTTTGGGTCCTTGTTTGTTGCTTCTTTGATTAGATCAGTAAAAGTAAAACTTACTTGACTATATGAAATTTCATATATATAATGTGATTTTCGACTCAATGCATCTGCAACCCGATTTTCCTTCCCTTTCAAATGTTTGATATCGAAATCAAATTTGCCTAGGAAATATGTCCACCTCGCTTGGCAAGCATTAAGGCTAGGCTGCTTAAAAAATTGGTTAGGCTACTATGGTCAGTCATTAAAACAATTTTTTTTCCTAACAAGTAGTGTCTCCATACCTTTAGGGCATGTACTACTGCAGTAAATTCTAAGTCATAGGAAAAATATATCTGCTCATTTTCTTTGATTTTTCAGGATTCATAGGCAACTACCTTACCATATTGCATTAATACTCCTCCTACTCCCTCTTGACATGCATCAGTACAAATGACTAACTTCCTTCTCGGGTCCGCAATCTTGAGTACTGGAGTTGTAGTCAATAGAGGTTTTAAAGTTTCAAAACTACGTTGGAAATCATCATTCAACCAAAAATATTTCCCCTTCTTCTGCAAGGAAGTCATTGGATAGGCTATTCAGAAAAATCCTTCAATAAAATGTTGGTAGTATCTGGATAAACCCAAAAAATATTAGATGTTTGCAACGTTTGTAGGTACAATACATTCCATAATATCTTTGATCTTTTCTGGATCAACAACTATTCCCTCCGCAAAGATTATATGACCTAGATATTGTATCTGGCCTTTGGAGAAGTCACATTTGTTGTCCTTAGCATACATTTGGTGTTCCCGTAATGTCTGCAAAACTAGTTGCAAGTGACTTTTATGTTTGTCTAAATTCTTTGAGCATATGAGAATATCATCAATAAATATTAGGACAAACTTATCAATATAGGAATGGAACACCTTATTCATAAGACTCATAAATGTTGTTGGGGCATTGGTAAGACCAAAGGGTAGAACCACGAATTCATAATTCTTGTACCAGGTTATAAAGGTTGTTTTAGGAATTTCTTCCTCCCTTACTCTGATTTGATGGTACCCTGATCGTAAATATATCTTAGAAAACATCGTAGCCCCCTTGACTTGGTCGAACAGATCATCTATTTTGGGAAACGGGTACTTGTTTTTTATAATCAACTTATTTAGTTGTCTATATTCAATACATAATCTTAGTGTGCCATATTTATTCTTAACAAAAAAAACAGGGGCTCCCCACGGAGACACACTTATCAAGCAATTCTTGCAGCTACATTTTTAACTCAGTTAACTCGATAATGCTCATTCTGTAGGAATTTTTTGAAACTAGTGCAGCTCCTGGGACTAATTCTATGGTAAAATATATGTCTCGCTTTGGGGGTAGTCTTGAGATTTCTTTCAAAAATACATCTAAAAAGCCTTGAATTATAGGCATATTTTCTAAGGATGTTGAATTATTCTTTGAATTGGTATATATACCTTACTTGAACAACATATATTTGACATCCTTTTATAATGCACTTCCCTAATTGAGAAGCAGTAATCGGTCATAGTTTTATGGATTTCCTTACCCCTTTAATTTCCTGCCTGATGCCTTCTTTATTAAGATAATTAATAGTTTTATTTTTACAATTCACTATTGACCATTGTATTTCTAACCAATCCATTACGATCAAGACATCGTATGATCCCATAGGTAACACATTCAAGTCTGCATCTATTAACTAACCTGCTATCTCAATAGAACAATAGTTTACCTTAGTTGTCACACTTAGCTTTTTCCCCAGTGGCTAACTGAACCATCTAGGGGTTTTTAAATTTATAGGTTTGTAAGTGACATGCTTCAACAATTTTAGGACTGACATAGCTTAAACTGGCTCCTGGATCTATCAAAATGGATACAACATGATTTTTCATCTTACCTTCGAACTCAACCATAGTAGGCTGGTATTCCACTTGATGTTCATCCAACGCAACATTAATTTTGGTTATGCTCCTAGCCACCTCACCAACCGTGGAAGCTTCTTGAACATTGGTAGTAGGTTCCATTATGAGGTGGTGAGGGTAGTTTTTGTAGTAGTGGGGTTCTCCACATACCCAACGCTACAAGGGAAGTTTTTGTGATTGATTATATTTTGGTTTATTGGAAGCCTCAACTTACTTAGACTCATTTTGGGCTTTGAATATCCCCTGATTTCTTCTAGAAAATTTATTGTACTGATTTTTTTGAAAATTTATGATTTTCCCACTTTTCACTCCTTTCATATTATGGGTATCTTTTTGTGGTTTCTTGTTGGCTCACATTTTATCACCCTCTCCCTTCTGTTTCATCAGTTGATAGCAGATTCATGCTTTCCTTATGGCCTTATCCATAGTCTTGGGATTGTCAAATTCCAAATGTTTCTTTATGTAAGCAGGTAAATTGCTCATGCAATGTTGTACCTTAGCCTTTTCCTCTCGAATATATGGTATATACCGTAATAAGGAGGTGAATTTAGTTACATACTCGTCCATAGAGAGTTGTGCGAACCAAAGGTCATGGAACTCCTTCACTTTATCATCATAAAGCCTCTCATTTAAATATTTTCCTTAAAGTATTTTTGAAATTCCTCCCATTTTACTCCTTGCCCATCAAAAAAGTGAAATTTCACTTCTTCCCACCATAACGTAGCCTTCCCCTGCAACTAGTAAATTTCTAATCACACCTTCAGGTTGTCATCGTATTCATATATTTGAAAGTATTTGTTGATATTAATCAACCATGCCTCAACAACCTCTTCCATCTATCTGTCAAAATTTAGGGGTTTAATATTCTTGAATTCCCCTTTTAATTTTGTCTTTGGCTTCTTATTTTTCCGGTGATCAGACACATTGTCAAACTCCTCTTCATTACCACACTTATCCCCTTCTAGCCGTAGGGTGTGAATTCCTTCTGGTGCATTTTCTCCTCTTTGCCTTTGATCCTTGTCCCTATCCTCATTACCTAAAATGGGGGAAAAAATTCAATGGTTCCGACGACTAGAGATAATTTTTAATATTTTCTTTTGACCCCACATTAATCTTTCATTAAACTAGCCATTTCTTCTCTTAACCGTTGGACGATTTCTAACAATATAGCAGTAGGGTTTTGGTGACCACCTCCTTCTAGCTAAACCCACATTTATGGGTTAGAAACAAGTATAGTTATGGACCAAGAGTCGAATTATGGACTTATCGGTTGAATGCTTCCAGTACCACGAATCACTGATTTTTTTTTTTTTTTTTCACTCTGTGATCAAACATACACACTTTGTTAATTTATTGCCAAAATAAGCCCCAATGTTGTAACTTGAGGCTTTGATACCACTTGTAACGTGATTAAGTACCATAAAAAAAGCAATATATACAACAACTTAGATATTTCTTGTCTTATTGAATTATTTTATGGTGCGGATATGGTGAAATTTTTCTTCGCATGACTTCCATACGATTTACGATATTTATTGATATGTTTTTGATGTTATTGGATGTGACCACCGAATGTTGTTTAGAACTAATTCCTAGTTGTCATCCACATCTAGTTCCATATTTTTGATAGGTATGTGCTTGGGGTTTTAATATTTCCATTATTCCTATAGAGAATTCTGGAACTCCACTGCTCGTTGGTATTGTCATGATCGTACCTGGAAACACTTGTCCGAATCTCCATATTTTATTCCTAGGGTTTACAATGGACGACTCATATTTCTTTCAAGTAGTTATGGGTAAATTACCTCTCCCTAGTCTAGTGGCCACATTCGTACTTTGGTTCCCCATGGCTCTGCTTTGCAACTCACCTCCTCGGAAGACTAGTAATCGTGTGGGTTCTTCAACCCTAGCTTTTCTTTCAACCCCTTTTCCCACTGGTCTTGTCTGTTACCCTATGATTTTTCTAATTTCAGGTCCTTTGCTCCTTAGGGTATCAAGCAATGAAGGTCATCAATTCCAGAGGCAACTCATATCCTTGGACTTCATCGAAGGTAAGCCAAAGATTTCACTGTTTTTGTTTCTTCTCACTACGCTATATGGATAAAGGGTTAAAATTAAGTTCCTCCTGTCTCCAGGATGCGAAGACCCAACTAATGTGCTACTTATTTACAGGTTCATACCACTTCTAACTTTTCTCTTAGTTTTAATGTGAAAAGACAAATTCTTGTTGGTTTTAATTTATCGTAATTCTCTGTCAAGTTACTGACAAACGTTCTTTGTTCACATGACAGGTAAAGAGATGTTTCAACTTCCAGGTCTTCCTCATTGAATTTATCCTCACGACTGCGCTTCTAATCCCAATTTCTACGTTGTTCCAGGTTTTTGGTTACACCCTTCTCTACCTAGTCTATTCTTTTTCTTTTTAATTACAAACATAGTTTCGAATCTCAACCTTTCGGTTTAAATTTTGTCGATTAGATGATTTGGGTCGAATCATCAAGAAGTTACACAACTCCATTAAAGAAATTAGCTCATATTTCAATTTGTATTTCAATGGTTTCATGGTTGAAGGGCATTACCCTCTTGAACATAATTTTCCAGGGCTTTGTAATGATATTATTAATATTATAACTCTTAATCCAAAGTTCTTATTGTAAAAGGTAGAAATATTTTAGGGTTTTCAAACATTGGTGCAAGAAATTTCAATTTATGAAGAACAACATGTTACATATCTATTTTTTTGGAAATGATCTATGCATATATGAGTTGATGACAAATTAATCATTGGTTTGCGGTTAGTTGAATGCTAGCCTTTTCCTTTCCACTATTGGGTTATGCTTAATTCTTTGTCTATTTGTATACAACATGGCTATGTGTATTTTGTGTTTGCCATGAATTCAAA
Source organism: Pinus albicaulis (assembly GCA_034641835.2). Classification (NCBI taxonomy): domain Eukaryota; kingdom Viridiplantae; phylum Streptophyta; class Pinopsida; order Pinales; family Pinaceae; genus Pinus; species Pinus albicaulis. Next base: position 965,124,947 of record CM076569.1, read on the forward strand.
TTGTGAATTAACAGAGGCCGAAAGTTATATTGGGTTTGGGTTTCTTCAATCTTATTTTATCAATTCTCCAATATCCTTGCATACAAAAATTTTTCTTTTTTTCTTTATAAGAAGGGATTGTTCCCTGAAGGACTTCTAGCCTGCCACGGAGAACTAACCCTTTTTCTGCCACTTAACTATAGCATGTTCCAGAAACCGAATATTCACACAATAATATTAATCTCTAGTTTTTTTTCATTACATACCGGAACTAGTCTAGTTCAACATCTTTATGTTTTAATAAGAACCAAAGTAGTTCATATGAAAATTGTTGATTTTGCTACTATCCTTTCCGCCCATTCTGAATCTCATACTTGGCTGGCAACGCCCAAACACTGTGTTTAATATATTTTTCCTCCCTCTTGAATCTAAATCTCTTATTTATTCATTTTATGTATGCCTTTAAACTAACAACATTATATTCCATTAAAATCAAGTTATGTTCCTTATACAATTTTCTTGTATATATATTTATGTACAACATATGTAATACACATAAGAGTAGTTCGAGACAAGCTTATATCAGGTTCAAATTTATCTTTATTGGAAACAACGATACCCATAGTATCATTCATCATAACACACATAGGAAAAAAATTTAATGATTCAAATCCTAATAAGTAATACTTATCTGTCTACAGTTAGCTTGCTAGGAAAATGAAACCAAGAGAAGATTATGTTGTCATCCCAACCTAAGATAATGTCAATCACATCTAGGTTTCCCCCTGAACCGCTTAAGTTCCCAAGCCAGTCAAGACAACTTCTATCTGAACCTCAAGACTCCAAGTCTAGTTCAAAATATTTACTCAAGGTTTCCACTGGAAACTACCAGCTCAAGAAGACCTCTCTACAGTGTTACTGCAACACTTTTGACAATGTCATGTCACCATACATCTGCACTACACCTCCTTTCTCCACTTCTACCAACAACCTCCCTCTCCTCGAGGCCTTCCCATTTTCTCATCTTTCTGAAAGAAAAGAAAAAATAATTGTCCAACCGCTTAGGAACTTAAGGTTCTTTCTTTAGAGTTTTTCCCTTTTCCCTTTCTCTGACTAAGAGTAACCGTCTCTTTCCTTTCACACAACTAAAATAACAATAAATACATGTCTCTTTCCTTTCACACAACTAAATAACAATAAATACATTTTACTAAAGTAAAAGAAAGGTAAATCACAATTATATACATGACTAGGGGTGTCACATCCTCCCTCTGTCCTTCTCTCCTCCCTCTCTCTCTCCATACTATGGAGAATTTTTTCACTCTCCATGGTATTGTAACAAAACCTATTTACAAATTAATAATATCCATGGTAAAGTGGGGGTGGATATTCATGGTTAAGAAACTTGTTATATTGTAAGCATTACATTTTTAAGTGCGTATTAATTAAATTTAATTATGGTTATGGAATCATTATTAGGGGGGACTCTAATAATTGATTCATTTTTTATTACTATTATTTTAGCATTGACCAATGCAAATTATGATGTTTAAATTTAAAAAATAATTATTTATTATTCAATATTATTAAAAGAAATAATTTTCAAACATTTGATTGGACCATAATTGAATGCCGTATTAGCAAATTTTTCACAATATAATGCCATGTGGATAATTGTCTTACATATTTTATCCCCTAATTTATGGATATGGTTGCAATATTCATGCATGATTTTTAGATATTTCTGTAGAAGCTTAAAACCATTCAAAAATAAAATAAGTGAAAATAACTTTTACTTAAATAAATAACATATCTATCATCAATTACTTCCCACCATAATTTAAGCAAGTCTTTGCCTAAAAAATGGATAGTATTAATATGTAAAAAATATACTTACAGGAGTTACTACTTACTACCAAAGCAAGACTATATGATGATTTTTTGATCAACCATTATTAATTTAGGATTAACCAATGTAACTTATAATTATTTATGCAATTTTTCTCAAAGCATAATCTCTAACTTGAGTTGGATGGGCTAAGGTGCCTGCAAAACAAAATTACAATATAAAAAATTGTATTTTATTATTTTTTATTACTTTTAACTTATTATTATTAATTAATCGAAAAACAGAGTGCGAATTACAGCGCACAAGGCCACACACGGGAGCTCAGTCCGAACGTGTTGAGGTGGCAAGTGTACGCCGACGTGGTGGAGGGTATGCGGGTTGTGTACGCCTACCACGTGGTGGGTGCATGCATCCGCCGCGAGGAGTTGATCGAAGGGACATCCAGCACCCACCATCTTAAATGAATTGTGTTTCTTGGAGCCTCCAGATGGATTGGCCAGCTAGGTTGTCAGTCACGTTTCAGAAACAGTGCCGTCGGTGCGGGGTTAAGGCTTGCCAGGCTGTATGCCTTTTCATTGTTAATTGTTTCGTTTGGCTTTTCGTTCCTGAGGTTGATAGTGCATGCAGCGGTGAAGGTCGGAAGGGTTTCAGGGTGACAGAGCAAGCTCAGCCGTGGTATGTATCTCTGTTTCTAACCTTTCAGTTCTCGCCTCTGCTCTCCTCTCGTCTGCGTATTTTTCTCATGGTTTTTTTAGAATATTTGTGGGAATGGCGGTATGGTTGCTTCTGGTTTGAATTCATGCAGCAGGTTTATGAAGTGGGTCGCTGCATCCAGTTTCTTCACTCCGTTTTTGCTCTGTCTTGTATGATCACGCTTGTTAGTCTTAGTCCATTTCTGTTCTTCTTCCCTGACCCGGGCATTTTTCATATTTTGCAGTATGCTCTATACCTTTGGGCGGGATGGTTGCATTACTCTTCTGGGTTTCTTATTTGTCATTCTGTCATTGCATGGGGGTTTGGCATTTGTCGAGGTTTGGATATTATGAGCCTGGTTTGATTTTGGGGACTTCTGTCCATTCGCATGCACAGTGTTCGTGATTCGGCCCCTGGAAATTGCTCTGCTGCTAGTCAAGATTATCATGCCTTGGTTTCAGTTTCGGGTTTTCGGGAGAATGGTCGTATTGTTAACCCCTCCTTCTATCAACATTTGAATTGGCCTTTGCCTTTTCACCTCGCTCTCTTCTGGTATCCCTTCGGTCTTTGCATGCATCTTCTTCTAGGTTGTCTCAGCCCCTGTTATTGGCCTACCTCTGGTTTTGGGATTCTGATATGGTCGCTTATCTATCTTTGTTTATTGTTGCGTTACGATCTCATTTCTTCTCCACGCCCAGTTTCTCAGCCTTGTCTGGTTCCGCTCCGATGTTTTTATGTCTGTGCTGGGTGTTTATCTCTTCGATTTTTTTCGGTAGCAGCACTGGGAGATGATGATGTTCATTATGGTGCTGGCTATCTGGTATCTGTGCCGCTGACTCTTCTTGTTGTGTGGATGGAAGTCTCAACATATTTTTTAGATTTTTCTATAATGGTAAAACGAGGCCAAAAGCCTACTGGGGGAAAGGGCAAGCAGTCCTCTTCTGAAACGCACCAGAAACGGGGCAGAAAGACGATTCAATAGCACCTTGAGCCACTGGTTCAAACCTTCATGAATGACATCCCCAATTCAGTTCGTGGTCGCATCTATGGCTGGGAAGCTGAGATTCTGGATAATATAGATTTGGAGGATGATACAGCTTTTGAGGATATGCACACTGTGACTCCGGATCCTAGGCATACCCAGGGACACACTTCTCTGTTTCAAAAATTTGTTTGCACTTACTGGATAATTAAATTCCTGCTAGCCAAAGCTGTTATGTCTATCGCGGAGACAAAGTTGGAAACAAAGCTGGATTCGACCCTGGAGGATATTAATAGGAATATTTAGGAAATCAATTTACGCCAGTTGCATCAATATACGAGACTTGGAAGACTGGAGAAGGAGATTAAATCACTGCAATAGGTTCCTGTTGAACTACCAGGAGCTTCAGCCAAAGCTCCAACACCTTCTGACTCTGAGGACTAAAATTCTCTTGTTTTTATGTTGCATTTTGTGTTTAAGGTTCTTATGCTGCTTACCTTTTGTACATGATATGGTTTTTGCACTTGGATATCTGGTATAGACAGATTTGGTATCAGTTATTAAGACTTTTTATGTTTTGGTTGAATTATTTTGAACTTCGATGGCCAAAATACCCGGTTTCCTGCGGGCAGGTTGAGGTCTAGTTTTGTATCTTTTTCCCGAATTTATTAACATAAAATAGAAGGTACCACCTAAGCTTACCAAAAAAAAAAAATGTTTACACTACAACATCTCCACCATAATCAACTCTATATTATTTTCAACCTTTTATTATTATTTTTAATTTAGCCACATATAAATGTTAAATGTTTATGTTAAATGTTAAACATTTACACCTACACATCTACCCCTATATTGATATGTTGACCACCTCTCAACCCAATTTAAAAAATACAAAGTAATAATTATAATTACATTTTTTAATAATATATTTTGACATGGTCAATATATATATATATATATATATATATATATATATATATATATATATATAAACTTAGATTCATCTTATCAATCTACCAAATGTCCATAAAATCAAATCTTTTGATGTGTAAATTGATATAAACCTTTGAATACTAAAAACTAGCTATTATTTAAATCATTAAAAAAAATGATATTTAATAAGTGTTCACATTATGATATTAATTTTAATAATTGAATTGTATAATACTTTTTACATATCAAACGCTTACAGTGGACAATTAACTTCTCATAAGTAAAAATAAATAAACTAGCAATTGCACCATATGTTGTAAAGGAAATGCTGTAAAGCAGTAATATAAGAAAGAGTAGTATAGAGGAAAAAACATGTAATATGTTATGTGATTTAATTGAATATTTAACTTATAAATATGAATTATTTTATTTAAAAGAAATTATAAGTTTGGAGAATTGTTTGGATAAGAGAATTGGTTATAAAAGGCTATTCATAGTGAATCGTCTAAAGATAAAAAAGTTGTTTTCAAAGAAAAACTTGTTTTCAAAGAGAAAAACCTTAAAGGTACTTTTAAATTATATGTACTATAAAAATATTATAAAATATTAATTTATATATACTATAAAATAATTTTAAAATAATGATTTGTATATGCTATAAAAATATTGTAAAAATCCAATAAACATTACAACATAATTAAAAAATTAATAACTTTTAAATATTTTAAATATAAGAATAATGTAAAAATCCAACAAATATTACACATAATTAAAATTTAATAACTTTTAAACCTTTTAAATTTTAAACTAAAAATACATGTCATTTATTTCTATTTCCACTTATCTTGTGAAAGATTAAAATTTATTTATTTTTAATTAAAATAATAAAATTCATGATTATTTATTTATTTTTCTATTAAAAATAATAAGACACAGCTTTAAGAAAAAAGAAAGAAAAAAAAGAAATAATTAATATTAAAATTTAAGATATTATTTTAATAGACGAGATAGAATCATTTCACTTATCATTTATCATCACCTAAACTGTTGAAATGAATCCTTACCCACATGTTTGGAAGACTCAAATTCATGATTTATCCAGGGATTTTTTAAACTTAAATGTATAAGTTTTTTTAAAAATTCAATAAATTTATGAGCGATAATCGAATTAATCTGGTACTATGCACACAATCATTCTATAATAATTTTTTTCCTGTATTGTAGAACTAACACAGTATCAACTGCAAAATAGGGTGTCAGGTCCTTTCTCCACACCAATCTAATATTTAGCGGCGCTCCACAATAATAAAATTTTTCCAAATGGAATTGCCAAATGACAAATGTGAGACGTTAAATTGCAAGTTCAATGGAATTGTCATTAATCTTTTTTGAGTTCTCGCAATTATTGATTTCACATAAATTTTTTATTCTCTTCAGTTCATCATGCCCTTATAGTTCTTCATGCCCTTACATCTGGTGATCTCCAAAATCCTCGCCCGAATCTTCACCTATTTACCGCTACGGTACCACTTCATACAAATTCATTCTGAACTCTTTTGCTCCCGAAGCCCAGCTAGGGTTGTGACATGCGGCAGGGTTTCGTTGTTCTCCTCTGCAACACAACCAGATTAACAATTAAGTCGTTGGAATCATGTTCATGTCTATGGTCTATGTCTAGAAATAACAAAGCCAGGGCAACCTCTGGCTAACTCTAACTTTCGTTCGGTAAAAAAAAATTATGTATTGTAGCACTAACTATACTTCTAAAAAATTAACATTACTAAAAAAAAATTAATATCATTTAAAAAAATATTGCATTGTTGAAACATTTTTTTTTTTTTTAATAACATTATTTCAAGGACCCTTGCTTGTAAAATAACATTATAGACAGAAAAAAAAACAAAATTTTCAAAGATAACATTATTATGACAAATTTGTCAAGACTACCTTAGTGTTGGTATTCAACTTTACCTTGGAGAGGTGAAGCGTGGCAATCTTCACATTGATTTTATTGTGGCGAGGTCGCCGTAGGTAGCAATGAATTTGAATCAAGCAGAGGATAAAGCAGCCACGGATGGAATAGCTACTTCATCTCGTGTGGGCGATATGATTTTTTAGGTGGATTCTTCAACCTCCCACTCTTTGGCTCCTTCTGCATCTTCCTTTTGAGATTTCATCTCATTTTTATCGACAAAATGTGACAAGGGTTTTTTCAGGACACTCAGACCAGGAAGATTCCCAATAATAAAAAGAAGACTGGGAAAATTCATCAAAAATCACAAAGGAAAATCTTTAAGAAATCGAAAGGCACCTACCTTAATAGAGGAGAGAGTCTTCCACGGAAAATTGAAAGCCTGTGTAACGGTTGATATGTTTTCTGTATCAGCCGTATCTTTCCTTGCTTGAGCTGAAGTTAAATTTTGATTGCTGGAATCAGGTACGATATTTCTTGGCAAGTTGGAGCTGAAAAGCTATAATTCTTGGCATACAAGCCTCAACAGCTTGGAGAGCCTCTCTTTTGCCTTGGATTTAGAACCCAACTGCAACTCCAAAAGAATTCGCAAAAGGAGGAGCAGAAACTGATTCACTGTGACCTTCATCACTTGCGAATGGACGTTGTCCTGTTCGCGACTGTAACAGGCTTGAGCGCATATCAGCGTCCTGGGGTTTCGACACAGTTTCGTCCAGCTTTCTCACGTCAAAATCGAAGAAGAAGAGGCACAGAATATGAAACTAGAAACTCTGATATCAAAGTTTTGGGAGTAACTTAAACATTTTTTTTATTTTTTTATAAACTGATTAATAACAATATTTAATCTTAAGGTTCATATTAATTCAATCATCTAACATCAAAATTAAGGATATACAATAATACAGGTGGCAGTTCAGGGAAATTTTTTTCAAATAAAAACGCTTTACAGTGTAAAAATAATGTACAAGATTTGCATTATACATGATATAAAATTTAATAATTATTTTAAAAATATTTTAACACTAAATATGAAGAAATAATAATAATAATAATTTAATATGTATAAAATACAAATAAAATTTAATATTTAAAGAGAGATTTATTTAACAATAAGATGCAATTTACTGGGAAAATAAAAAGAGTAGGGGTGGGAGGTAATTAAGATAAAGGCTTAAAGAATACACAACAGAAAATTTAAAATAATATAAAGGGGGAGAGGGAAAGGGAGAGTGAGAATGAGAATGAGAGGAGGAGCCAAATATAGGTGGGATTAGTGGTTATTAGAAATAATGGAAGAAATAAATTAACTATAAGGTGGAAGTATTGGAAGGAGGAAATGAATTATAAGATGAAAATAAATTAATTATAAGGTGGAAGTATTGGAAGGAGGAAATGAATTATAAGATGAAAATATTAGGAGGAAATGAATTACAAAGTGGAAACAAGTTTTTGGGGGAGGTAATTAAGATAAAGGCCTAAAGAATACACAATAGTTTAAAATAATATAAAGGGAGAGAGTGAGAGTGAGAGTGAGAGGAGGAGGAGTGAAATAGAGGTGGGATTAGTGGTTCTTAGAAATAATGGAAGAAGGAAATTAATTACAAGGTGGAAATATTGGAAGGAAGAAATGAATTATAGGATGAAAATATTGGAAGGAGGAAATGAGTTACAAGGTGGAAACAAATTTTAGATAGAAGTTGAAGACAAATTAAAGGTAAGGTTAAAATAAGAAAGGGAAGGGGATAAGAATGAGAGGAGTTATTAGGTAAGAGTAAAAAAGGAGAGGATATAGATTAGAGAAGGATATTACATATAGGGAGCCCTATATTAAAATTTCAAAGTTAGATAAGAAAGCAAACCCAGGAAGAGAGATAAAGAATCCATTTGACAAGAAAGGAAGATTGGAATAGAATGATAGAAGGTTTATTGACTTAGAGGATGGGTAGGAGGCTTTCAAGAATGACTAAATTTTCACATTATTTAGTCCTTATTCTCTTTTATTTAGTGTGAAAATGAATGAAATTATTTACCAATAATTATTATTTTTATTTATTATTTATACTATTTAAAATTATGTTTAACTTTGAGAAACAAATATTTATTTATAATATAATATTTATTTGGATGATTCCTTTTCAATTTCCTAACCTTTTTGGTTTATACGGTTAACTCGATTCTTCTTGGGAAATATCAATAATTAGTTACAATCTAGAGAATTGGATGGCGTAAAGAATTGGATATGGAGGTCGACGCTATGAAAACAAAGGAAATATTCTTCAAACATAAGATAAGACGTCTTTTGTGCATTGAATTCTTAAAAGGTAGCTTGTATTTTCTTTATGCATAAATATGTGTTAGAAAGCACAAAGCCTTGCATATAGAAATATAGAGAACTATGTGTTAGTTCATGAAAAATATTAAATGAGAATCATGTGCATAAAAACTACAAGTAGCCAATATTCTTGAAAATAATGTGTGATTTATCTTTTAAAATATCTCTTGAAAAAAGGAATATGTGCTTAATGAACAACGTTAATAATTAATTTTCCAAGTTTCTTGAGAAATAAGCACTTATATGCATGAAAAGAAAAGAGAAAATTTATTTTGTTAAAAGAAATATGCACTTGCATGTACATAAAGAACAACTTTGGCATTATATTTCTTGGAAAGAAAGCACACGTGAAACCTGCATACAAAAAGATTAAATAATCCATGGTATTTTTCATGAAAATATTGTATGTAAAATTTTCTTATGAAAAGAGAGAGAAAATAAGTTATTCATTAAAGAAACGATTTCCACCAAAATATGAGAGAATATTAGATTATTAATTTCCTTGGAGATATTAACATGATTCCTATAGACTCTGAGTAGGAATATGTGCACAATAATAATATCCATTATATTAGAATTCTTGAAATAATTTTCTATGTTAATTCTTGAAAATAAAACACTAATTGCATGCATCATTGTATTAGAGTTCAAAGTAGATTCCTGGAAAAGAGAAAAATTAATTAGATTATCTTTTTGGAAGGGTTTTCAAGAATCTATATGCATATATTACTCATGTTGTTTATTTAAATATTGCAAGGATTTGAGTGTGGAAAGAGTTGCATACGAGTTTTGTGCATGAATTGATGAAAAATAAAAATTGTTTTCTTAAAAAATGCAAATGAATTTTGTCTTGAAAATATTATATCCATTAGTATAAGGGTCATTGTGTTTATATGTTTATGCACAAAAGGGTAGTCATTGTAATATAGAAAAAATGTTATGAATTGTGTCAATTTCTTGACTTAGGTGCATAAAAGGTTTAAGTTAACCTTGTTATTGTTGCCTAATTTTTATGCATAAAAGATGGTTATCTATGGCAATTTTTTGAAAGGGAAGCATGAGGAACTTCCATGTATGAAGAACGAGAAACATGATTATATTAGCTTCCTTTGAAAAAGAAGTATGTATTTGTGTAAATGAAAATAATAGTTAATGATGGTAGAATTCTAGATAAAAGAATATGTGTTGCGCACATTAAATAAGGACTATTAGGATAATCTATTGCATGCACAAAGAATAGTCATTGTGCTATAGAGATATGTTCTTTGTATGGATAGAAGAACTATTGAGCTATATTTCTTTAGAAAAATTATATGTGATTACTTTTATGTTATCATAACTATTTTCTTAGTTTCTTTTGGAATAAGATGTATATGCATGCAATATTTGTGTTAGTTTTCATATACATTCGCATAAGGGAAATGAAAACATGTTATGTTAGCATACATTGGAAAAGATCCTTTTGGAAAGTATATGCATTTGCATGCATAGGAATAATAGCTGAAGGGCTAGTTATTTCGATAAAGTTCATGTAATTCACATGCATGAAGATAATAATTGAATTGTTATTTTCATTTAAAGGAATCTCTCGACAATTGTAGTGATTTGCCTTGCAAGAATGTGTGCTTGTATAAAGGAAATATTAGTTAATGTGGTATTTATTTTATAGACATGCTTTGATGGTTACATGCTTATAACTAGCGCACATGTAGTGTTGTTAAAGGAAGCATGTCACGATATTTTGCTTGCATTTCATGAATGTACATGAATAGATGGTGAAGCATCACTAGTATATATTTCTGAATTGATTGATTAATATTTTATGTAATCATGATATCAACAATGGCAGGAAATGATGATGACTTGTGCAAAGGATAGATTATGTTTAACATGGTGGCAGGTAAATAATTAATGGTCCATGCAGATGAGTGTGAGTTGCAGGATGGTCCACTAAAGGAACAACCATGCCAAAAAGATATGAAGATTGAATATTCATGGGTAAATGATATCACGATGATTGTAATAGTTTTTAGCTAGATATTTTGTATTTAAATGATATTTACTTGTAAGATTTTATAACAATGGTTAATGTATGGACTCCATTATAAGCCATTGAGTGAGGGGTGAACACCCACAAGTGTTTAATAATAAAATTAAAAGTTTGTTGGTTTTCACCCAACAGGGTTTCCAGGGTATATTGGTGTCTAATGATGTGATTATCTACTGTGCCATTTTTATGATGTTGATTACTTGCATGATGTGACGTTTATATTATCAATAATATGATTAACTAACTGAGTTAAAAGAATCATGAAATTGACGTACAGTTACATCAAAAAGTTTATGTTCATATTCTACAACATTGGTTGTTAATGGTTATGTAATTTACTATTCCTTTACTAAAGTTACTTTATGTAATGATGAAGATTATATCTAATGGTTAATGAGGAATCTGGAAAAGTAATTTGGATACTTACATGTGGGTAAATTGTGCAAATTTTTTCTAACTCCCTACATTTTCATGCGAGGTTATTGGGGATGTTACAAGTGGTATCAGAGTTGAAGGTTGCAACACTTGCACCTTTTTTGAATATGTATGCAGAAAATAAGTCAAGGAATGATACTAGTGGGCAATATTTGAGGTACGATTCTTAAAAAATTACATATCGATATACATAGTAAACTAATTTTGACCTTAAATGCATGATGCATGTTTATAACCATATTGAAGTGTAGCTAGTAATAAAGTCTACTGCAAAACTGTGGTCATGAAATTTGAACATTGATCAATATAAAAGACAATAAAACCTCTGTTGCACCTATGAAAAATCCTCAGTACTCACTAGTGAAAGTGAAAATTGACTACCAACCTTTGCAAATATGAAAATATTAATGATACATTTAATGAACATGACTAAAGTTGCAATGCACTACTTTTAATGAGTGAATGCATGAATGTAAAATATAGGGAATGCCCTTAAAGAGGATGACAGAGTGTTTTAAAAGGACATTGGAAGAACCATTTTAGATGTTAAAAATAAACAATGAGTCGAGTAGTTAGACTTTATTGTAATAGCTAGTTATTGATTGAGTCTTGTCATGATTCCATTAAGATTGTTGGTATCATTGATTAGTTAGTGTTGCATGAATAACTACTAAAACTTATAGGCATGAATTGGATTATATTAAAGGCTATTGCAAGTTGTAAACTAGTGATTAAGGTAGTTAATTCATGTGTTGGTATGTTGGTAATAGTATACTGTGGGAAATTGGAAATGTTTGGATTGTTACCATAATTGTTATTGACATTTACACATTAATGAATATTTTCATATACTTTTATGCATGATAGTATTGTATGCATGAAACTAAAATTATTGTGAAAGTGAATACTTGTTTAAACAATACATGTAGGTGACTAACGTTGCTAATGAGATTAAGTAGAGGTAGCTTAATGGAAACAAGAAAAACTGTGAAAGTAAAATATTGCAATGCGAACTGCAACTGTAAATGAGAAAGTATAATGTTATGATATGAATTATTATGTTATTTGGAAAATCAGAAGGCATACCACCTGTATGAAAATTATGTTTCCTGTTAATCTAGATATTGTGGACCCATATTATATAAATGCATGGTGTACACAAATGTTTCTTTTGTTTCAATGATAATGTGCATATCATTCGTTATGTAAATTACTATGGGAAAGAGTGCTAAAAGATAATTTTACATGTCAGACAGTTGTGGACAATTGTGAAAGTCTAGGATACCTTGGGTTGATGGCGGTTACTTTCCTGGAAGGGTTGATGGCACTTGTATGCCCAAATTTCCTCTCCCTAGAGATAGATGATCTCAGTAAGGGAAAAGAGTTAGCCACAATGGTGAAGAGGGGAAAAAAACTAAGAAAAATCTATTGATTTTGGATCATGTTGGAGGAGGCCCAAAAATTCCTCATATACGGGATGATGTCAGAGGAATAGGAAGGACACTACCAAGATGAATCCTATATTGGACCCTATGTGGTCTATGGAATTCTTAAGTTGGTTGGACAATGGAATTCTAGACTAGACCTGGTATGCTCTCTGTAAGAGAACTGCTTGGATATGAAAATGAATCAATCTGGTTGTGGAAACCAGTTCCCATTGGTTGGGAGGAGCATTATTTTTCCATTGTGGTTCTCATAGCATAAAAAATTACCTAATAATTTATATTTTGTGTTAAAAATAAATTTTTCTATATAAATGTGTAAATATTTTATGTACATATTGACATGAAAGGAGCCTAGTGCTTGGAAAGGAATTGCTAGAATTATAAGTTCCTTTATTGTATTACTAATATTTTGAATACCTTAGAAGGGGCTAGGATAGTATGCACTTGGTGCATTTATTGATCACTTCAATGATTAGAGAGTTAAGTTCTCAGTGAGTACTTTTAGAAGTACTTTATGGATGTATTTAGCAGGAGCTAAGACAGTGTGCACATGGTGCAATGATTTATCATTTTGATGAGTAGAGGGTTGGTGCGCTCTGAATACTTGTGGAAGCATTGTGGTTAAAGTATTATTTGACATTGCATAAATAATTGATAGTGAAAATTATTTCATTTGATTGTAAATGTTGTGATTAACGTGACTATGTTGTATTTGTTAATCATACATTACAAGGTTTTTACCATGGAGTGTTGATGAATATCAAACCATTTTTAGAGTGCTTGCATAAAAGTGATAATGACTTCCAAGAGTAATTTGTAAGTAATTGTTAGTTAGTATAGATGTTATGCTTTGCTTCTATGAATTTGAATAATGACCAAGAGATGGAAAGTAGAATTTGCATATTTTTTCACCTATAAATGTTTAAGACTATTGACTTTGCTTATGCAATAACATTATTGTTTTTTTTTTATTGGTATTTCTTGAAATGAAATCCTTCATTTTAAAATGGGAAGGATCCCCTTTTGGGTGGTTTAGACTGTTATACCATTAGTAAAAGTTAAAGTCCCAGTGAGAGATGAAGACTGGGGACGATGTTCACTTTAAGGGTGGGAGTATGTAATATCCCTACAATAAAAACTCTCCTAAATTCATATATTTATAAAATAAATATATTATTAATATAATATATTACTAACATTTTCATATATTTAGTTAAGGTGGACCTAGTTGTAACTACCAAAAGGAATTACCTTGCCAGTTCCCTAACATTCTTGATTACGGTGGGATGGTTTAAAATACTCAATTCTTCTTGGGCAATATCAAGAATTAGTTACAATCTAATTTTAACGCTCGTAAAACTGAACGTAAGTAAGGTATGAAAAAATGGGAATGAAAGTGGAGTTTCATGGAGGAAAAAACCTTGTATGGAGGAGAAAACTTGCAAATGATTTTGTAGAGACACTGAAAGTAAAGAATTGGATATGGATGCTAAAGCTAAAACAAAGGAAAATTTCTTCAAACAAAAGATAAGTGTTTTGTGCATTAAATTCTTAAAAGATTGCATGACTAAATTAATCATGTGAAATTGCATGATTTATTTGACTAGAAGTTAAGTCAACCTGGTTGTTGTCTTAAAAGATTTGTATGTATTTTATTTATGCATAAATATGGGTTAGAAATCACAAACCCTTGCATATAGAAATATAGAGAACTATGTGTTAGTTCATGAAAAAAATTAAATGAGAATCATGTGCATAAAAAGCACAAGTAGTCAGGATTCTTGAAAAGAATGTGTGATTTTTCTTTTAATAGTTTTCTTGAAAAAGGAATATGTGTTTAATGGATAGAGTTAATAATTATTTTTCCAAGTTTTCTTGAGAAAGAAACACTTATATGCATGAAAAGAAAAATTATCGTGTTAAAAAAATATGCACTTGCATGTACAAAAGGAACAACTTTGGCATTAGATTTCTTGGAAAGAAAACACACGTGAAACCTACACACAAAAATATTAAAGAAACTTATGATATTTTTCATGAATCGAATGTATGTAAGCTTTTCTTATGAAAAGAGAAAAAAAATAAGTTATTTCATTAAAGAAAATATTTGCAAGAAATTGTAAGAGAATATTAGATTATTAATTTCTTAGAGATATTAACATGATTCCTATAGGCTCTTAATAGGAACATGTGCATAATAATAATATCCATTATATTGGAATTCTTGAAATAAATTTCTATGTTAATTATTGAAAAGAAAACATTAATTGCATGCATCATTGTTCTAGAACGTAGTGAAATGTCTTTGCATACATTTCAGATTCTTGGAAAAGAGAAAAGTTAATTAGATTAATTTTTTTGGAAGGGTTTTCATGAATCTGTATGCATATTTTACTCATGTTTTTTATTTAAAGACTACAGGGATTTGAGTGTAGAAAGACTTTCATAGGAGTTTTGTGCATGAATTGATGAAAAATAAAGATTGTTTTCTTAAAAGATGCAAATGAATTTTGTTCATACAAGAACAAAAACGCATGCTTGTTTCTTTAAAAGATTATGTGCATTGAAGTAAGGGTCATTGTGTTAGAAAAAAAAAACACATGTATGCACAAAAGGGTAGTCATTTTGATATAGAAAATATGTTTTTGAGTGTAGATAAAGAAAGTTATTATGTTAATTTTCTTGAAAATATTGCTTGGCTAGTTCAATTGTGTCAATTTCTTGACTTATGTGCATAAAAGAGTTAAGCTAACATTATTATTGTTGCCTACTTTTTATGCATAAAAGATGGTTATTTATGGTAATTTCTTGAAAGGGAAGAATGAGAAACTTGCATGTAGAAAGATAGAGAAACAAGGTTATATTAACTTCCTTTTGAAAATTAAGTATGTACTGGAATAGCTAATGATGGTAGAATTCTAGATAAGGGAATATGTGTTGCACACATTAACAAAGGGCTATAGAGATATATTTGTGTTATAGAGATATAGAGAATAGTCATTATGTTATAGAGATATGTTCTTTGCATGGATAGAAGAACTATTGAGCTATATTTCTTTAGAAAAATTATATGTAATTACTTTTATGCTATCATAACTATTATATTAGTTTCTTTTGGAATCATATGTATATGCATGCAAGATTTGCGCTATCTTTCATTGGAAAGAATATAAATTCGCATGCAGGAAATGGAAACATGTTGTGTTAGCCTACATTGGAAAATATCCTTTTGGAAAGTATATACATTTGCATGCATAAGAACAATATTCATTGTGTTAGCTTTCTTTACATATTTGCATGAACCAAAAGTAATAACTGAAGGGATAGTTATCAAAATAAAGTTTCTGTAATTTGCATGCACGAAGATCATAATTGATGTGTTAGTTTCCTTTAAAGGAAATTCTAGATAGTTGTAGTGATTTGTCTTGCAATAATGTGTGCTTGTGTAAATTAAATATTAGTTAATGTGGTATTTATTTTATAGACATGATTTGAAGGTTACATGCTTATAACTAGCGCATATACAATGTTGTTAAAGGAAGCATGTCACAATATTTTGCTTGCATTTCATGAATGTACATGAATAGATGGTGAAGCATCACTGGTATGGATTTTTGAATTGGTTGATTAATACTTTGTGTAATCATGATATCAACACATTGACGGTAACAATGGCAGGAAATGATGATGACTTGTGCAAATGATAGGTTATGTTTCAATGGTGGCAAGTAAATAATTAATGGTCCATGCAAATGAGTGTGAGTTGCGGGATGGTCCATTGAAGGATCAACCATGCCACAAAGATATGAAGATTGAATATTTGTGGGTAAATTATATCATGATGATTGTAATAGATTTTAGCTAGATATTTTGTATTTAAATGATATTTTGTTCTAATATTTTATAACAATGGTCATGGGATTGACTCCCTTATAATCCATTGAATGAGGGGTGAATACCCTCACAAGCGTTTAATAATAAAATTTAATGTTTGTTGGTTTTCACCCTATGGGGTTTCTGGGGTATATTGATGTCTAATGATGTGGTTGCCTGTTGTGCTATTTTTATAATGTTGATTCATTGCATGATGTGATGTTTATATTATCAAGAATATGATTAACTAAATGAGTTAAAAGAATCATGGAATTGATGCAAGGTTACATCAGAAAGTTTATGTTCATATTCTACAACAATGGTTGTTAATGGTTATGTAATTTATTATTCCTTTACTAAAGTTACTCTATGTAATGATAAAGATTATATCTAATGGTTAATGAGTAATCTGGAATAGTAATTTGGATACTTACCCATGGGTAAATTGTGAAAAAAAAATTCTAACTCCATACATTTTCATGCAAGGTTACTCGGGGATGTTACATTAATTTTCAATTTTATTAAAAAAATAATTTTCCAACATTTGATTAGACCATAACTTGAATGTTTTATTAGCAGCCTTTACACAATATAATGTCACGTGGATAATTGTCTTACATATTTTATGTCATAATTTATGGACATGGTTGCAATATTCATGCACGATTTTTAGATATTCTTAAGCTTTGCAGGAAAACCATCCAAAAATAATATATCTACCATCAATTACTTACCACCATAATTTAAGCAAGTCTTTGCATAAAAATGGTTAGGAATAAGATGTGAAAAATATACTTACAGGAATTACATCGCACAATTATTTATGTTTTCTTCAACACTTATGTAGGAGTGAAATTGTAAATGTGTAAAATTATTAGTGGTTACTACTCCAAAATTTATGCCAATTCTTCTCCTTGAGCAAGAAATTTACTTATACAATCAACATCTCAATTTACTAGTTACTACCAAAGCAAGACTATAGGATGATTTGTCTATCAATCATTGTTATTTCAACATCAACCAATGTAACTTATAATTATTTATGCAATTTTTCCCAGAGCATAATTTGTAACTTGAGTTAGAGGGGCTAAGGTGCCCTGCAAAACAAAATTACAATATAACAGATTGAATTTTATTATTTTTATATTTTATTATTAATTGAGTCAAGATTTAAATGTTTACACTCCAACATCTCCACCATAGTCGGCTCCATATTATTTTTAACATTTTATTATTATTATTTAATTGAAAAAACATATAAATGTTAAATGTTAAACATTTACACCTACACATCTACCCCTATACTGGGTTGTAGAGTGCCTCTTGATGCAATGAAACTTTTGGTAATTGAATTGCATAATAATTTTAACATGATATATTTTATTGCACTGAGAGGCGCTCTCCAGCCCAGTATGGAAGAGACGTTGTAATGTCATGTCTTATCATGTTAAACATTTTGATTTGGTCAAATTACATAAAAATAAAAATAAAAAAATAAATTAAACCATCATAAATCCATCTTAACTATGGATCTATAAGTGCCAAGAGGGATCAAATATCTTGACATACAAACATCTTTTTAAGTGAAAAGAGATTTGATCCCTCTTTACACTTGATAGATCCATGGTTTAAATGGATCAAGTTTGGTTTTTATATACACACATACCGTATCTAGGTTGGATCCATCTCTCCCTATCTCTCTCCTCTCTCTGTCTCTTCCCTCCTTCTCTACTCTCTCCCTCTCCTTTTCTCTCTTAATTCCCCTCTCTCCCTTTCTCTCCCACCTCCCTCTATCTCTCACCCCCATCTCTCTCTCTCTCTACCCTCCAACTTCATCATTATATCCCTCCCTCTCTCCTTCTCTCTCCTCTTCTCCCCCCCTCCATCTCTCTCTCCTCCCCTTCTCTTTGTCTTACCTCCTCTCCTCTCCCCCCTTCTCTCCCTCTCTCCCTTGTCATTCCCTCTCTCTCTAACTCTATCTCTATATGTCTTTGTTCTTCCCTCCCTCTATCTCCCCCCAACTCCATCTCTCTCTCCATCCCCTCCTACTCTCTCTCCATGCCCTCCTCCCTCCTTCTCTCTCTCTCTCTCTCTCCCCACCCTCTAGCTCTCTCACTACTCCCCCCCCCCCCCTCTCTCCATATGATGGAGAATTTTCACTCTCTGTAATCAATGCCATATGTAATGTATAAATATTTTTACATTTTTTTTTTTTTATTGTGATATGTGGTATTGATAAGCCATGGTATTGTAACAAAACTTATTTACAAGTTAATAATATCCGTGGTAAATTGGGGGTCGATATCCATGGTTAAGAATTTTTTTATATTGTAAGTATTAAAATTTTAAGTGTTTATTAATTAAATTTAAATATAATAACAGAATCATTATTAGTCCCTTCCATGGAAGGACTATAACAATCGATTAGTTTTTTATCAATATTAGTTTAGCATTGACCAATGCAAATTATAATGTTTAAATTTGAAAAATAAGTATTTATTTTTCAATATTATTAAAAATAAATAATTTTTTAACATTTGATTGGACCATAACTTGAATGTCTTATTAATAGTCTTTACACAATATAATGTCACGTGGATAACTATCTTACATATTTTATCCCATAATTTATGGATATGGTTGCAATATTCATGCATGATTTTTAGATATTCGTGTAGAAGATTTGTAGGAAAACCATACAAAAATAAAATACTTGAAAATAACTTTTACTTAAATAAATTGTAAGACAACACAATTAGAAACCAACTCAATTATATTAAGAATTGATGTCATGGAATGATGTACACAATGTACATATAAATACATAATGAAATCGTTGATTAATTTTCCAGGTCTTCTTGGACTCTAATAACCACTCACCATAACACAAACCTAATCCCGAGGATTCTTTGTCTAACATTTCCCCTTAATTTGAAGGGATGCATCAAAGTCCAAGAATGAGAGATCAAAATGCAAAAATGCATCTCAGCCAAGAGTTAAATGTGTCTTAGAAATGGTTTTTAAGGATGACCACAAACCAAGTATGGTGTTTGTTGGGTATGTGTTATATTCTTTCCACGATTAAGCCCCCCCTTTGCGCTGGGCGCAAGGGGTCCGTGGCAGCGCCCCGGCGAAAATTTTTTGGTCCTTAATTTCTGGTGGGTAGTCTGCGCCCATGGTTTTGTGCATGGTTTTGCACATGGTTTTGGGGTACGATGGTTTTCGGCCCCTGGTATTTTTTTTAGATCTGGTCAAGGGAACTACGGTTATGTTCTAATCCAGGGTTAATGGATTAGGGTTCATGTATGCTTCGGCATGTATATATATGTGTTGTAACACTAAAAGATATATAATGAAAAATCAAGCTAGTTATCTCGATTTGGGATCCAGGGGAAAATCTCTGTGTTTATCTGTTTTATGTTTTATGCTCTCGCTATTGTTTATTTTCTATTATAAGATTCATGTGTAGATAATTTTTGTTCAGGGTTAAAACCTACATTTGGTATCAGAGCAGTTTCGGATTCAAGGGGATGCCTTTGCTGCTAAGGGTTTTTTGCTCAGGCCTGAGGTAGACCCTGTTCAGTGGGAGATCTGCGGGATTGATTCTTGCGCTGAAAGAAGATGGCGAGCGGCAGGAAGATAGAGATCGAGAAATTTAATGGTCAGAGTTTTGAGTTATGGAAGCTCAAGATGGAGGATCTACTGGTGGATAAAGATAGTGGATCGCGGTAGATCCAGGTACTAAACCAACAGAAATGTCAGATTAAGACTGGAAGAAACTGGATCGGAAGGCTAAGAGCACAATATGGTTGTGTGTCTCAGATTCAGTATTGTTGAATGTATCTAGGGAAGCTATGGTGAAGAATTTGTGGGAAAAACTTGGTACTTTTTACCAATCTAAGTCTCTGGTGAATAAGTTGTTGCTGCGGAAAAAGCTGTATAACCTAAGGATGAAGGATGGAGACTCGGTGACAGAGCATCTGAACGCCTTCAATACTATGGTAAGTCAACTGTCATCTGTTGATATTAAAATCTCAGATGAAGATAAGTGCATTAGTTTTTTGTGTTCTCTACCAGACTCGTGGGACAGTCTGGTTATTGCAATAGGTAGCAATACAACTACCTTGAATTTTGATGACATTGTCTCAGCCTTGTTGTCTGAGGAAATGAGACCGAGAAATATGAAGGGTTAGAATGGAGATGCCTTATATGTACGAGGAAGGTCCCAGAACATAAACAAGAATAAGGTTTCAAGTGGGAGATCTGAATCTAGAGGGAGATCTAAATCTCCTGGAAAGTTTGTAAAGGTGTGCTGGAAATGCAGAATGGAAGGGCACTACAAAAAGGACTACATATCTAAAGCTCATGAGAAAGGAAAGGGATCTGATGATGCTCCTTCTACAGAGGAAAAAACCACCTCGGATGAAGGTGGGGATGTTTATTTGGCTTCTTCTTCAAATACACATGTAGATCATGAGTCATGGTTGATTGACTCAGGTGCATCCTTTCACTTCACTCCCCATCGAGAGTGGTTCTGTGAGTATGAGAGATATGATGTTGGTGATGTCTTCCTAGGTGATGGTAGGAAGGCTAGAATCGTCGGACGTGGAAAGGTCAAGCTGAAGTTGCAAGGTGGAAGGATTAGAACACTTCCTGGTGTTCTGCATATTCCCGCATTGGCCAAAAAACTGATTTCTGTAAGCAAGATGGATGATGCAGGTGTAAAAATAGTGTTCGAGAAAGATGCCTACAAGATGGTTCGGGGAGCACTGGTATTAATGCGGGGAGTTCGGACTGGAACTCTGTACAAGCTACAAGGTAGCAATGTTATTGATGGGTATAAAATTTCTGTGGTTCCTGAAAGTGGAGCGGAAAGCCTAACTGTCTCTGGAGAAAAGACCATGTTATGGCATCAAAGGCTTGGACATATTAGAGAGAAGGGCCTTCAAATACTGCATAGAAATGGTATGGTAGAAGGTATGTCTAATTTCTCTCTAGATTTCGATTTCTATGAACATTGTGTATATGGGAAGCAGAATCGGGTGAGTTTTCCTTCTGGTGTTAAGAGGGCGAACAAGATATTAGAACTTGTGCACAGTGATGTGTTTGGACCTGTGTCAGTTCCATCACCGGGAAAGTCTGTGTACTATGTTTCATTCATAGACGAATTCTCAAGGAATACATGGATATATTTCTTGAGGAAGAAATCTGAAGCTTTTGACAGATTTAAAGAATTTAAGGCTCTAGTGGAAAACCAGACAGAGAAGAAGATAAAGGCACTGAGGACAGATAATGGTGGGGAGTTCTGCAAGAAAGAATTTGAAGAGTTCTATAAGAAGTGTGGCATAGCACGATAGAAGACTACTCCATACACACCTCAGAAAAATGGAGTTGCAGAAAGAATTAACAAAACAATGATGGAAAAGGCAAGAAGCATGCTCACTGGTACCGGGTTAGGACAATAATTATGGGCAGAGGCAGTGGAGACTGCATGCTATCTGGTTAACAGATCACCTTCATCAGTGTTAGAGGATAAGACTCCACATGAGGTATGGACTGGTAAGAAACCCTCTCTTTCACATCTAAGGGTATTTGGATGTGATGCATATGTACATGTTCCAAAGCAGAAAAGGACCAAGTTGGATAATAAATCTGAAAGGTGCATCTTTATTGGTTATAAGGATGGTTTAAAGGGTTACAAGCTTTGGAACCCAGAAACAAGGAAGGTTGTGTACAGCTAAGATGTGGTATTTAGAGAAGTGAAAGATGTTGTTAAACATGAAGTCCTACCAAAGGAACTTGAGAAGATAGATTTTGAGCTAAAGGAGGATGAATCAGACTCTACAACAGAAGAAGACTCAGAAGGGGAAGAGCCACAAAATCCAGCTGTGAGAAGATCAGCTCGGGAAATAAGACAACCAGAAAGGTATAGTCCATCTACTTTCTGTTCAAATTTTTCCTTAACTGTAACTGATGATGATCCCAGAACTGTCAGTGAGGTAGTAGATTCAGAGGATGGAAAACTCTGGAAGGAGGCCATGGTTGATGAAATGGAATCCTTGCACAAAAATGAGGCATGGGATTTGGTGGAGTTGTCGGCTGGAAGGAAGCCCATCAGGAGCAAATGGGTGTTTAAAAAGAAGATGAATGTAGAAGGCAAGGTGGAGAAATACAAAGCTCGGTTGGTAGCAAAAGGTTATTCCCAGGTGCCGGGAATTGATTTTGGTGATATTTTTTCTCCTGTTGCCAAAGTTACTTCTATTAGATTACTTTTATCTGTTGCTGCTACATTTTATTTTGAGATAGAACAGATGGATGTGAAGATAGCATTTCTTCACGGGGATCTAGAAGAGGATATCTACATGAAGCAACCTGAAGGCTTTATGGTGAAGGGTAAGAAATAACTAGTATGCAGGTTGAAGAAGTCTCTGTATGGGTTAAAACAGTCACCAAGGATGTGGTATCAGAAATTTGATACCTATATACGGGGACTTGGCTTCACCAGAAGCAAGGAGGATCACCGTGTTTATTTTAAATTAATTGGTGACCGTGTTATTTATTTGGTCTTGTATGTGGATGATATGTTGTTGATTGGAAATGACAAAGAAATTATCCAAGATTTGAAGACCCAACTGCTCTCCAAATTCGACATGAAGGATCTTGGTGCTGCAAACTATATTTTGGGCATGGAAATTAAGAGAGATCGGGAAAAGAGGAAGCTCTGGTTAAACCAGAGGAAGTATGTCGAGACTATATTGCGTAGGTTCAATATGCAGGATAGTAAACCGATGAATGTTCATATTCCTGTAGGTGTAAAGCTATTTGCCGAACAGTGTCCCAAGACACAAGAAGAAGAGGAGGATATGTCCCGTGTTCCATATGCAAGTGCAGTGGGTAGCCTGATGTATGCAATGGTCTGTACTAGACCAGACATTTCACATGCAGTGGGAGTATTGAGCAGGTTTATGTCAAACCCAGGGAAGGAGCATTGGACAGCAGTGAAGCGGGTTTTTAGATATTTATGTGGCACTAGTGATTATGGCTTGTGCTACTAGGGAAGACTAGGATTAAAAAGAATGTTGGACATTCGTTTTAATGTTGATGCAGACTGGGCTAGAGATCTGGACCAAAGAAGATCTACAAGTGGGTATGTGTTTAGCCTATTTGGAGGTGCAGTCAGTTGGATGAGTAAACGATAGTCTGTAGTGGCTCTTTCAACTACAGAGGTAGAATACATAGAAGCCACTCATGCAAGAAAGGAAGCAATTTGGTTGTAGATATTATGTTCAAGTATGGGGTTGGTACAGCAAGCTATAAGGATAGACTGTGATAGCCAAAGTGCAATTTTCTTGGCTAAGAATCCTGCTTATCATTCAAATACAAAGCACATTGATGTTCAATATCACTTTGTTAGAGATATGGTTGAGGCTAAAAGGGTGTTGCTGGTAAAGGTGGACACTTTGAAGAATGTTGCAGATGTTTTGATGAAGTCTGTGAGCACTCAAAAGTTCTCTTGGTGTAGAGAAACAATGGGTTTTGAATAATTGGGCCAATGACTAAGCTCTCTTGTGGCCCCCTGCGGAAAGAAAACAACAAGTGGGAGAATGTTGGGTATGTGTTATATTCTTTCCACAACTAAGCACGCGTGGGGGAGATGGGGCGGTGGCCCCCCCTTTGTGTCGGTGTAAGGGGTCCAGGGTGGCGTACCGGGCAAAAAAAATTTGGTCCCACTGTGGGTAGTCCGCACCTATGTTTTACGCATGGTTTTGCACACATGGTTTTGGGCACGATGGTTTTTTTGGCCCCCGGTATTTTGTAGATCCGGTCAAGGGAACTATGATTATGTTCTAATCCAGGGTTAATGGATTGGGGTTTATGTATGCTTTGGCATGTATATATATGTGTTGTAACACTAAAAGGAATATAATGAAAAATCAAGCTGGTCGTCCCAATTTGGGATCCAGGGGAAAATATCTGTGTTTATCTGTTTTATGTTTTATGCTCTCGCTATTGTTTATTTTCTGTTATAAGATTCATGTGTAGATAATTTCTGTTTAGGGTTAAAACCTACAGTGTTTTTTAAGAGAAAACCACAAATGATACCCAAAATATGGGAGAAATCAAGGTCTCAACCAACACCAACTCTAGAACCTTCATAGTAGTTCTTAGAAAAACAAAAAAATGTGTTTTTAAGGTGACCATTAAACTCTATAACTATCAATATAGTTCCTCAAAACATTCCAAATATGGAAGTGCTTGTTCACAAAAAACTTATTCAACGAAAATTGAAGTCTCTCTGGCTACGACTCTAGCTCTAACTAGTACAGGTTGTGGCTGAGGGTCACTAGTGGATCTCTAACTCAGGCTCGCTTGAAAAATATTTGAACCTGTAGCAAACCATCACAACTCTATCAATTCCCCCCTTGTTGGATACAGGGTGAGAAGATGAAGTACTTTTCATCACTACAAAGCTGGTCAATACTCTTGAACATATCCTCTGATATGACCTATAAAAATTCATGGTTGCTTTAGACCAATCCCAAGAAGTAATCCATCTAAAATTAATTCTCTCTCTTATAGTAGTCTTTTTTTTGGAACACTTGTTTGAATGGTGATTTTGCTTTCCATAACGTTCACACGGGAGATCAAAACACTGATCTTTCACATGTCCAACTCTGTCACAATGTTAGCAACGATCAAGTTGTTGTAGAACAACACCATCCAGAAATACAACACTGCAAAATTGTATAGGTTTATAAAAATCAGACTGTTGGCAAGAAGTCAGGTCTCGCAGACAAGACCCAGGTTCAGGAGTTGTGGCCAAAAAAGGGGTCCGATGTAGTCTAGGAACACACCGGCATTTTCACCCTGCTCCGGAGAGCAGTGAGTCTCACCCGAGGCGTGCCGCAACCACATGCAGAAGGGGATCAGATCAATGGCAAGGAACAAATTCGCAACTCATGAAGGACAGTGCATCGATTACATATACAGAGTTATATACGCAAGATCACTTAATAAGCATTCAGACATTTGCAAATAAAATTTTAAACCAGCATAAACACATTACAGGCACGTAACCATCTTATTGAGACAGCAACCTTCCATTGTATTAATCTCTTGGCCAAACCCATGATTACATGGCATTCTCAATGATAGCCTACAAATCTGATACAGATGGATTCCGTAACAGAAAGGTAGAATAGAGAAGATGAGGAACCCTAGGAAGGTCATGCATGATTCTTCCGTAGTCGCTCTGTGTGTCTTCCCCTGTTATGAGCCTCGCAACCTCTTCAGCTTCTCCTTCTTCCAGCCGGGTGACGGTTATTTATTCACCTGCTCTCGCGACTATCAGTTCCTCTGTGTCTTTTCTTCAGCTGCTCCCAGCTTCTCTCCTGTTATCTGCGTGTTCCGCTTTCTGTCTTCTGCTGTGTGTTTTCTTCATCTGTACTTGTGTGTGTTCTATCTTCAGCTATCTCATGCTTCCGCGCCACCTTGATAGCTCCGCAACTCCTGGTAGTTGCGACGCGGTTGTGATTGCCATTTGTCTTCATGCCGCAACTCAAAAGGTCAAAATTCAAAATGTTCCAACCAAGATTTCAAAAATAATCAAAAACAAGGGCCCCAACAGGCCCCGACCATAATTCCTTGACTCGTCCCCGAGTTAATCACAAATAACAGTCTCCACTTCCATTGCCCCGCTAGCTCCCGTGCCCTGTTCTGCTGTGCCTTCATCCCGCGCCCTTTCCTGATGTGCTCCTCCAAGCAGTTGTTCAAACAAGGGCCCCAACTCCGGGACCCTGCGGAGCGCTGTATCTTTAAGCCCGGTGAAGTCCGACACCGCTTGCTGCCATTCCTGCATGAGCAAGTCTGCTTCTTCAGAGATCCTGGTGGCAGCGGCCTCCTCTATAGTCGTCGGGACAGCCCCGAACATCGTGGTAAGCTGGGTCTCGGCCTTGGCATCCAGCTGTTGTATGGATTTGGCACTGGCTTGAATGGGCGGATGGATTTCCCGAATGACCTGTTTGGCCGCTGCCGAGTCGGCCTCAGTCTGTTGCATTTGAATTTCAAGCTCGTCCGCCTGGGCATAGAGCTGATCTAACCGTGTTGGGTCCGCGGTCTCCTGAATTTCACAGGAAATCTATTGCAGCTGGGCAGAGATAGGCTGTGTTTTGACAGTGAGGGCGAGTGAGCACTCTTGCAGACTTCGTAGGAGGGCGTAAGCCTCACCCGCTGTGGAATGAAGAGTCACCTGCATACGAGCTGCCTGAGTCTGCTTGGCAGTCACCTGTTCTGAGTAGACAATCTGTGGATCGGGAAGGGTAGGCCGTGTGGCTAACGCCGCGTGGAGTTCCTGATTCTCCCTGCATAGACCAGTGAAAGCAGTCCGCAGGTGGTAAGCCTGGACTGCTACATTGTCCTCCGCTATATTGTCAGGGAGCGGGGCATGGTGAGCCCTTACAGTGGGCCATAGGTCGGAGAACGCCTGAGCAGCAATGGTGACCTGCTCCTGTAGGTAGGTCTTCTCCCTGGTCAGCTGATCGCGCTATTCAGTAAGCACTGTGATTTGGTGGTGCTGCTCAGTGCACCGCTGCTGCAGCTTTGAATGAATATGTTCGGCCTTTAGGGCCACCCGCTGAATGAGTAGGTACAGCTGCCCTGTACCCCATGTTTCTACATTGGCTGTGCCGGAAGCACCCTGCTCCGGCATTCATTCCTGCAACGGTTGGCCACTGGCCACTGATCGATTGGAGGTCTCAGGAGGAGGGACCGGTGTCTGCTGCTGCATTGAGGTGCCCATATCGGACTCTGGCCGGTCTTGCTGAGTGGTCTGGTCTGGGGGAGGGTCAGCCGAATCAGCCCCAACATTGGCCAGCCGGGTAGATATAGTAGAGACAGGATCCTAGGGTGTGGCCACGGGGTCAACCGGCGGTACTACAGCTTCAGTACTAGAGGTGACTTCCACCCCGTGGTCTCCTCTGAAAAGTTCCCGGATGAGAGGATCTGATACAGTGGCCGATGAGTTTGATGGAGCGGAGGAGGTGGCAGGTGGACGGCCGGTGGAGGGGGCGGTGGACGGGGTGAAAGAGGTATGGGGGAGGCGAATGTTGAGGAACTCCGATGGATCGATAAGGGGTTCCTCCGGAATCAACATCCCTGTGAGTGGAGTGGATGGTGGATCATCATCAGTAAGGTCCACCACTGGATCTGTGATAGCAGTGCGGGCCCTCTTGGATGGAGGGGGGTCTGATGGATCAGGTCCCGGGCCCGTTTCGCCCATCGGGGTGATGATAGGGCTGGTAGAGGTGAATAAGTTGGTGGGGATGGGAGAAGTGAGAGGGGCGGTATGGGACGGAGCAAGAGACCGACCGAGCTGGAATTCAGAAAATAAGGGAAACAAAGGGGCAACACTTGAAACAACTTGGGTTACCACGATAAGACTTCGTACCTGGGCATTGAAGTGTTGTACGACGGGGACCAATGATTCGGGCAGTTCCGGTGCGGTCCCGGCTGCATCCTGCGAAGGTCCCGCCGCAACCTGTGAGGACCCCGCTGCGCCTGTCTCGGCAGGCCGCTGCGCCGGCAGCATCCGCTCAAAGTTATATCGGGGGATCCCGTCGCTGATGTGCTTTGTGACCCCCAGCCACGCAGAGACCTCGCGGTGAAAGGTATCATCATTCAACTGGAATCTGAGGGGCGCCATGTGGATGGTGGCTTCCGGCACACAAGTTGGGCGGAGGTAAGTGTGCATGTGGCTTACCCCGAACCATACCTGCTCACTATAATCATCCAACAGGTGCGTGGGCACCCGTTGCTGGTTAGCCACCACATCTCTCATTAACCCGTACCACGCCCGAAACGCTTCCGCGTTCACCTGTTTGGTGCTGGGGTCAGAGGACACCTGCCACGGGGTAAATTTCATTGCGAGAGGCTGGCTCGCGGTAGTTTCTGCTGGCATCCGGACAGGAGGAATGTGCCATTTCCACATGGCGAAAGCTACAATCAAGTAACCGTAAATGAAACTGGTGGTGTGCTTATAGTTCTCTTCGCAGGCCGCGAAGAGTTCTTTTAGCACAAAAGAACACCAATTCAGCCTGGTGCCCTGGATACAGTGCTCCGCAATGGAGATTGTATCCAAGGTGCACTCTCCCTTAGTATAGTGCCGCATCGTCTTGCTAGCAATGAGATAGCAAGCGAACCGAATCTCCGGCTTATTAATCAAATCAATTTTGGCACCTTCCCCCCCCCCTTGGCGGGTGCCATACTTGGTGTACAGGTCTGTGTCGCCGGACTTTCGGGTGCGCTTGGAAGATGTCTGGCCGGCAGCGGAGACATCTACGCCATTCTGAGACAGCCCTGTAAGCCGATGAATGTCTTCGGCATGAATGGGGATTTCCTCGTTGAGCCACAGGGACCCGTTCTGTATTCGACTGAGGAGGAACCGGGTGCATTGCAGGGCCGGTCCTGTAGTTCCAAAAATAGGAAGAGTCCTTCAATTCATCAAGGACGATTGCTGGAGGCCCCTGTATTCTTGTCGCATTTGGCTGTTGGAGCTACCGCCTAGTGTGTAGTGATGCTCCATGTATGTCTGCCAATGGAGGTGGGGGAATTCGGCTGGGTCGGAAAGGTTGGCGTCCATCAACGCTGCACTGTCATACTTTCCAACCAGTGACTCTGTTTGGTGGATTCGACTGTCCAGCACTGGTTCAGCAATGGATAAGAGAGCCTTCGGCATCTTGGCACGGCGCTGGTAAACCTGGAGAATTCTTCTGGAACTTCTTTCTTGGTGCGGTGCGCTTTGAGGCTTCAACTGCTCTGCAGTCGCTGCAATTTCCAAATTGAACTGGTCCGTCATTCTCGTGCTGGTGGTCTCCATGCAAGTTATGTCATCCCCTGGCACGAGCGGATTTGATGAGACTCCATAACGACAATTAATTCTTGCTATCCTTCTTGCCTGCGATAATCGTGCGATCAATCGCATGCCTGTGTGTAATCTGACAGTTGCTGACGGCGTCATGGGGAAATGGACGGACGCGACGGCTGAGGGAACTGCGGGTGATGGAAAATGATTATGGTACGATTACTGTCTACTTATGGTAATTTATGATGCAAATCTGAGCGATCCTACGGACTGACAAAAGGACTGACGGAAATGACCTGGACTGACACTGGCACGGGGATGGATCCTACAAGGATGACACGCTGGACTGGCGCTGTGACACGCTGGACTGGTCCGCCCCGACCACAGTCGGTTGCGGTGAGGTAACCGCAACTGACCGGTTATTTGACAGACTGCCTATGAACGGAAAAGACTCCCTACGCTCATCCCGGTTACGGGAGAGTTATTCGACTAATCTACTCTACGGGTTCTCTCGGTTGCGAGAGTTATTGATGAGAAGTGAAAGGTACCTACTCCTGGAAGGGTTTCAGGCGTGCGCCATTCACCCACCCAAGGAGAACTGTACCGTCCAGCTGTGCCAACCGAATGGATCCTGAGTCGCGGATCTCGATGACAAAGTAGGGTCCCAACCAGTGCATCTGGAGCTTGCCTGGAAACTTCTTGAACCGGCTATCATATAAGAGAAATTTTCTGCCAACTTGGAAGGCTTTGGTTTTGATGTGGCAGTTGTGCCATGCTTTCTGTCTGGCCTTCTGAACCTTCTGGTGGAATTCCGCCAAGAATCGGGCCTCATCCAGCTCTTGTAGCTCCTGGAGGCATTCCCGAAGTGACTCCTCTTCTGAGAACTGAAGAGACGTAGCGATCAGAAGACTGGGTACAGTGAACTCGGTGGGAATCACAGCTTCCCAGCCATACACCAACTAGAATGGTGTCTGGTTGGTCAAATGTTTCACCATGGTCCGGTAGGCCCACAACGCCGCTGGGAGATGCTCGTCCCAATCGTCGCGCTGAGCATTGCAAATTTTAGTCAAGCCTTTTTCAAGAATCTTGTTGAATGCTTCCACAGTACCATTGGCCTGTGGGTGGTATGGGCTACTTTTATGATGCTGAATCATAAATGTGTCCAGTAGTGACTTCACTGTGGCATTAATGAAATGCGTACCCTGATCGCTGGTCAAGCTCCGTGGGCAGCCAAACCGGCTGATGATGTGTTCAAAAATGAACCGGGTAGCGGTCTCTGCCGAGCAGTCGCGTACTGCTGCTTCCTCAGCCCACCGGGTGAGGTAATCCGTGGCGGTAATGATGTACCGGGCCTTGGAGTGTCTAGCGACTGGGGCGATGGGACCTACGAAATCGACAGCCCACTTTTCGAACGGCCGCAACACATGCATGGGGTGTAGCGAAAGCTCGTCCCGGTGCGAAGGCCTTCCCGTCTGCTGGAAAACATCGCAGTGCTTCACATAGGCCTTACAGTCAGCATGTACCGTCGGCCACCACAGGCCAGCTTGGATCACCTTCCTTGCGGTGGTTTTCGCACCCACATGCCCTCCCGCAACACAACTGTGACATTCCCACATCACCGCGTCCCGTTCGTGGTCAAGAACGCATCTGCGCAACACCTCATCGAGGCCCAGTTTGTACAGCTGCCCCACGATCAATTGGTAGTCGGCCGCCCGGACAACCAGGTGGCGTTTCTGAAGCGGGGTATAATCCTGAGGGCATTGTCCCATGGTCAGGTAAGTGGCAATGTTAGCCAGGTAATCTGGTACTGCTTCGACTCGGAAGAGGTCGGCATCCGGCAGCTGATCGTCCAACGAGCCCTCATTCTCTCCCGTCTCCAACCTGGATAAATGATCGGGACCGACATTCAACCTGCCGGGCTTGAAAATCACCTCAAACGTGAATTCCTGGAAAATTAGAAGCCAGCGATAGATCTGTCCTTCCAACACAGGCTTATTCACCAGATACTTCAATGCAGAATGGTCTGTGAAGAATGTGAATTTTCCGCCCAGAAGATAGTGGCGGAACTTCTGGAGGGAGTACACCATCGCCAACGCCTCCCGCTCGGTCGTGGTGTAATTCTTCTCCGCATTCAATAATCAGTGGCTGGCGAAGTATATGGGGTGGTCAACTGTCGTCTCCCCGGGTTGCGCCAATACAGCCCCAAGTGCAATACCGGACGCATCAATATGCACGTGGAACTGCTTATCCTAGTCGGGATGAACAAGTATGGGTGCCGTCGCCAACTTCTCCTTCAAGGTGTCAAATGCCTTCCTACACTCCGCCGTCCACTGGAACACCTCTGTCTTCCGCAACAGTTTCTCCAAAGGGGCCGTAATCTTTGCGTAGTTGCGAATAAACCGCCTGTAATATCTTGTGTGCCCGAGCAGTGCCCGCAACTGCTTCACGGTCTCGGGGGCTTCCATGTGAACGATGACCGCGACCTTGGCGGGATCGACGCAGACCCCTTGCTTGCACACCACGTGGCCTAAGAGTGTGCCGAATGGAACTGCAAAAATACATTCTTTCAAGTTCAAGGAAATCTGCAGCTGACGACACCGGTCAAACATAACGCGCAACAGGGAAGCGTGTTTCTTCAACAGGCTGTAGACGGTCCAGTCGTCCATGTATACCTCCAGGAACTTGTGAATGTACTCCCGGAAAGCAGCAATGACAATCCGAGAAAACACAGCCGGTGCGTTCTTCAGACCAAACGGCATAACGTGGTATGCGAATGATCCCCACTCAGTGGTGAATGTCGTCTTTGCTTTGTCTTCCTCGGCGATGCGCACCTGATGGTAACCCGAAAACCCATCAGTGAAGGAATAAGCTTCGTTTCCCGCAACATGATCTAGAACTTCATCGCTGAAAGGAGTGGGAAACGGATCGTGGATGCAGGCATTGTTCAGGCTCCGGTAGTCTACACAGACACGAATCTCCGCTTTGTCCTTCTTGTTCTGGATGACAATGCGACTCACCCACTCTGCTTCTTCTATTGGGAAGATAAGACCTGCAGCCAGCATCTTGTCGATCTCAATCTTGACCTTTTCTTTGATACGTGGGTTCAACCGGTAGGGTCGGTGCTTCACCGGCCTGGCCCCCGGTTTCAACGCGATGCGCATTTCGCCCAGGTCCCCCTTGATCCCCTTCAGGTCCGCAACCGAGGACGGGAACAAATCTTCGTATTCCCGGAGGAGGCTAAAAATTTCTTTTGTCGTTTCCTCGTCCCAGTAATCTCCCACCGTTGCGAGCTTGGGTTTCTCGTCCGTTCCAATGTTCAGCTTCTTTGTCTTTAGTGGCTGTAAATGGACTCCTTCAGTCGTCGGCTCTTCACTGATGCTCCGCTTGCCTTCCCTTTCGTCAAAATAGAGATGCCTGAGGTCCTCTAGACTATCGTCATCCGGATCGCCGTCAATCCGGTGGCAAACCAACTCGTGCCTGACCTCAGGTCGTGACACAACCGGGCCCCCGTCGGGCTCGGTATGGCGGAAAAACAAGACCTCCTTGATCGCCTATAGGGCCTGAGACTCTTGTGCTGTCTCCCCTTCGAACGAGAAGCACCGAACGAACTTGTCCGTAACTTCCTGCCAAGAGCGGGTTCCCCGTTTCCGCTCTTCCTCCAGGTACCAGGCCTGGGGAATTGTACCCAGGGAGTGGATAAACCTGTGGACCCACAGCTCCTCAGGGTACCGGGTGCTACGCCACTGTTCCTCGCAGGCCCACAAATGGTGTCGCGGGTCGGAATTTCCATGATACTTAAGCGTACTGCAAGGTCCTTCGTCCTCTTTAAAGCGTGCCCGGAGGGCATCCACCATGCACTCCCATCGCAACAGAGTGTTGCGGTGATTTTTCCACCATCGGGCCGACGTGGATTGCAAGGCCACATCCAAAAGAGGCATCCGGATTTCAGCTGGGACCAGGTCTTCCACCTTGGTAATAAAAGTATTGACTGCTCGCATGTTCGACAAGGTGGGATATCTGCGGATCTCAGTCCCTACCCACCGGACTTGGGCAATGGAGGCACATCTCCGCGTGGTGGTCTCATATCCCCCTTGCTGCCAGTCTTCCCAAGCGAATTCGGATCCGAGCTCCGAGCTCTGGACACTCCACCAACTGACAGAGCCAGTCGCGGTCGTGTTAATATAGTCGTCCCGCTTTCCTGCGGTCATCTGATAAAGGTGGTCCATCATCTGAGCATCCTCCCGATTGTCCACTGTTTCCGTATATCGCGGGCCTTGATACGGTTCGAGGGGCTGGGTGACCCGTACCTCCCCATCCTCAAAGATCATCAGCTCCTTTTTAAGGTCGATGATGGCGTAATTCTCAAAAGCCCAATCAATGCCGAGTAAGGCAGGATAGGGATCCTTGTCGCCCATGATATCAATAACCTCAAAATCGGTGTATGTCTTCACCCCCGCAACGTCGACCTCGACACCCTCGAGCCGGCCGATTGGCAGAATGCAGTACTGGTTCGCCATCTTGAGTTGGATTGGTGAGTAGGCTAGCCGTGGCCTTCCAAGAGCCTCCCATGTCTTCCGTGGCAGAATGTTGACGTCGGACCCCAAGTCCAACATGGTGTCGCTGATTTGGAATCCCGCGACCTGCGTGTTAAGCCGGAATTCTTTGCCTGTTCGTTGCTTGTTCCGCTTCACGTGTTGCACGTATTGAGGGCCAACGTCCGCCGGGTCTCTGAGTCCTGTGCGCAACATTGTCAACAATCCTGAGGAATAGCCGGAGCCAATCGTCGACCACAGTACCTGCGACGTTCTGCGCCCCAGATTCCGACAGCATGGGCTCCTCCAAACCTCCCTCGTTCCACAACTGGGCGAACGCCTCAACTGCCTCCTGAAAATACTTCTTCTAGACTTCGGGCCTGATCAACTTCTTCGGGGATGCCGGCCGAACCACTCGTGCTGGCTCCTTCCCGTGGGCATCCTCTCCAGTCTTCTTTCCGCCCATCGTCATGATCGCGACGTTCTGCAAGTCTGGGGTTGCGGTCCCTCGCGGCTCTGAGTTTATCAGATTCGCTCCCCTCTGCCTCGCCCGTTCTTCCCACTTCTTGATGAGCTCCGGACAGTCCTCTGTAGCGTGGGCGTTGACCCGGCACTGGGAACACCAGGGTCGTCGCTGGAGGGGACATTCTCGAGCCACGTGACCCTCCTGGTCATAGTTGTAACATTTTACCGGACCGCGTCTGCCTGTGCGGCCTCCCCGCATGCCGCCGCCTCTTCCCCTTGGAGCCTCGTTCACCCTGTAAGAGGGACGATCCAATCGATCCGCAAGTGCGTCGAGTGCCCTGCACTGCTCGGTGTTGTGAGTCGTGGAAACACAAAATTCGCAGTACACATTATTCGGGATCGTGGAGTACTTCTGTAATATCGGGCACATCCGAGGAGGATGCCCCAGCGTCCGGCAAATCTCGCAGTACTCTGTGGTGGAGGAACCCGGTTGAGGTGGGAACCCCGCGTAACCAAGGGCCGGTAAGGCCTCCGTTGACCATCGTCGCGCTCACCCCCGGTGGTGGACCTCCGGGATTGTTGCGACCGAGGGTCCTCGCCCTCGTGCCGGCAACCGAGGACACCCTACAAGTATGTGGCCCTCACTCGGTGCAATGAGTACACCAAACATTCTATTGCTACTGCTCCACCTATCAAGCCCTGCTTCTCACTAAGTCGGGCAATCTCGGTGTTGCAACCCCTATCAAAGAAGAGATCTGGCGGGTCGCCACCCCCCCCCCAATATTCCCGGGGTAGTGCCCGCCATGGATTCCGACCCGCGGCCCGGCCCAGCGTCCCCGCATTATCAATCTTCTGCTGAGTGAGAGGGGTTAGTGTCAAGGGAAGAAGAGCCTTGATGAACCAGTACCTCTGGTGGTTTGGATCGATCGGGTAGCTAAGTTTCTCGATCGCGTCCTTGAATCACCGCATCAACTCCCACGCGGTCTCACCTTCCTTCTACTTAATTTCCCACAGCTCTGACAGGCCCTGCTGGTCTGTCTGGGGAAGCTTGAATTCGTGGACAAAATCCCGCTTCACGTCCGCAATTACGGGGTTAGGATGAGCCTCGGACCACTTGATAAACCATCGCAGAGCCCTCTCTCTGAGTGTGGTTTGGAATTCTATTAACTTCCCAGCATCTGGAGTCTAGCGAGCCCTCCAGATGGCTTCGCACAGGTACCAGTGCTGCTCTACATCATCATTGCCCCGGCCAGAAAACTCTGGATACCAGGTGAAAGATCCAGCCATGTGTACTTGCGGAGAATTGACTAGGATAAAGCCTCCAGGTCCTGGTTGCGTAACGGTCCCACTAGGAAAAATACCACTACTAGTAACGCTGCTATTACCTGGTGTTACTGACACTGATGAACTATTGTATGACCGACTCAATGCTTGTAACTGAATAAAAATATTACTTAAAGGTTGATACAATACCAGGGGAAGGTCGGGATCCTGGCCATGCAGAAGGTGAGAAGTAGGGCTGCCTGGAGGGGTGGGTGCCGTCTGATCTTGAAACATCCGCTGCATCACGCCGTGCCATTCATCATCGGAACTCTCTTCGGGCTGCATCTTTCCATTATCTTCGCTAGTCATTATCTCTCTTTCTCGCGTCGCTGGGCTCCCATGCACCCACTGCACTTCCACTGCTGTCCCGTCTTCTTCCCGGGTATCCAAACCCATAGTTCCTGTCCTCTGAGGCGCCTCCTTCTGATTTTTCCTCTCGATCTCCCTTCTCTTCAAATCTCGCATTACCCTTCTTCGCCACCTATCGGCGATCTGTGCCCGCCGATGCGCACGTCACTCCCGCAACTTGCATGCGGCCTCAACATCCATTCCCCGCTCCCTACTTTCACATTCTACACAGCATCGGTCCCCTCAACCCTTCCCCCAGCACGGGTGGTTTACGCTTCCATACTCGTTTTGTGGAATTCAATCAGCCCTTCGTCCACCATCAGAGCTTTGATCCACAACGGAATCTCCCTCAGCAGCTTCCCTCTTAGCCCTGAGTGGAAAATAGCCTCGGCTTTCGAGAAGGATTGGTAGCACTCAGCAGCAAAATCCACAGTGTATCCTTCCAACGTGGTCCTTACCCAAAAAGCCACCGCGCGGGTCAGTTCAGTGTCCACCCGGTGCAGTGCCACCAGATCTTCGTGCACCCACCTGCGGTTTATCTTCCGCAAGCCTTCTTGGGGCACCATCGCTCGTAACCTCCGCAACCAATTGTAAAGGTCCGTAGGGAACCTTCCCCAGAAAATTTCGTACGTATCACTGGCTGAGTCAGAGAAAAGAACAAGCTCCTTGATCGTCGCCTCCTTTTTCTTGGTTAGCTCTGCTTGCTGAGCAATGAACTGGTCAAGATGATCATCCCACCATCGTCGTATCTCTCCTTCAAAAATCCTCAATACCATGATCTAGGTCCCCTCAGAACATGCAGGTCCCGGCAACGGAACCATTTGTTGGCGAGAAGTCAGGTCTCGCGGACAAGACCCAGGTTCAAGAGTTGTGGCCAACAAAGGGGTCCGATGTAGTCTAGGAACACGCCGGCATTTTCACCATGCTCCGGAGAGCAGTGAGTCTCACCTGAGGCGTGCCGCAACCACATGCAGAAGGGGATGAGATCAATGGCAAGGAACAAATTCGCAACTCATGAAGGACAGTGCATCGATTACATATACAGAGTTATATACGCAAGATCACTTAATAAGCATTCAGACATTTGCAAATAAAATTTTAAACCAGCATAAACACATTACAGGCACATAACCATCTTATTGAGACAACAACCTTCCATTGTATTAATCTCTTGGCCAAACACATGATTACATGGCATTCTCAATGATAGCTTACAAATCTGATACAGATGGATTCAGGAACAGAAAGGTAGAATAGAGAAGATGAGGAACCCTAGGAAGGTCATGCATGATTCTTCCGCAGTCACTCTGTGCGTCTTCCCCTGTTATGAGCCTCGCAACCTCTTCAGCTTCTCCTTCTTCCAGCCGGGTGACGGTTATTTATTCACCCGCTCTCGCGACTATCAGTTCCTCTGTGTCTTTTCTTCAGCTGCTCCCAGCTTCTCTCCTGTTATCTGCGTGTTCCGTTTTCTGTCTTCTGCTGCGTGTTTTCTTCATCTGTACTTGTGCGTGTTCTATCTTCAGCTATCTCATGCTTCCGCGCCACCTTGATAGCTCCGCGACTCCTGGTAGTTGCGACGCGGACGCAATTTCCATGTGTCTTCATGCCGCAACTCAAAAGGTCAAAATTCAAAATGTTCCAACCAAGATTTCAAAAATAATCAAAAACAAGGGCCCCAACACAGACACATAAAAAGAAACATCTTTATCATATCCAACACCAGTTTTGTTTTTGTTATTTGTAATTTCTTCCCACGGTCTTATAACCGGTTTCACATCAGGAAGTTTAATTGCATCCAAATTTTCTTTTGAAATCACTTCATTACTCTAATTATTCTTTGACTGATGATTAGGCTAAAAAAATATGTTCTTTTGAACAAGAAAATTTTCAAAATACTTCTTTTGTAATTCATGTAGTTCATCTCGTTAAAATTGAGATTTGAGTTGCAAAAACTCTATCTTCTCTTGTGCATTTTGCAAACAATTTATAATGTCAGACAAGGTGTCTTTGTCAATTTGGACTGTGTTATGAACAATAGACGACATTAAAATTCTTAATAACTATAAAAAATCATCGAGTTTGGCCATTTTCTCTAGCAATCAACTTTGAAAAAAGTGGTGTTGGCTACCACCGAAAATGCACCTGTGTGCAAACAACAACGTTGTGATAAAAGTGAAACTATTGCAAAAAAAAATTATGTCCTTTCTTGTTGAGTACAACTTCCAAAATTATCTTCCAAAGATTTGAACTTGTGACCTTTAATATATCATATAACTATATAATCTTTTTTAACCACAAGGCCTTCTCTACAAATTCAATTTCATCATGTATTCATGCATGTCAAATGCTCTAATTCGTTGGTCATAAATAATCAAACCATTTCTTCTAAGAAATCAATAAACCTCATACCCACAAAACATATTGACCACCATAACCCTTATGCTTCCCACTCTTCGCCTTTTTCAAATTTTTTTGAATTTACTTAATTAAAATTTTTGTACCTGTGTTTTTTTTCTCTTTGTGGCCCCCGTGACTTGATGTGGATACCTTGACCTTTTTTTAAGGTGTGATACCAAGGCTCTTTTGGATGACAATGAGGAGCTTCAGTGGAGTAGTTCTGGAACTCTGAACTTCTCAAATTGACACCTCATGGAGCAAAGTTGGTAGAGAGGATTCTCATACATCATACCTTCGAACTTTTACTTATACCTCCTCATATACACATACAAAATATAACTCCATCCAATTTGCAGTATAACTGTCACCAGAGGCTGCCACAATCTCCTGAGTGGGACGAGACAAAGGTCAAGCAGTCACAAACATATTTGATTGAGAAACCCATCAAAATAACTTGTTTTTCACATATTTAGAGTGTCAGACTGAGACTTTGACAATCAATAGAGCAATATTTTAGCGTGAGAAAAATCAAAATCTATAAGTTGGAAAAGATGCCATGCCTCTTCCACAACGATAAAATTATCATGAGTAATCGATTGTGGAAATCTCACAACACAACCTCTGCTTGCAGTGTCACTTATCTCTTATTTGCAAACCAATGAGAATAGAAGTTCCATGCAGTAGTTACATCATTACATCAGTTAAATGAACACTAGTCCAACGCCTCCAGGAAGGTCTTCAAATAGCGGTTATGTTGGCTTTTACATGGAATTGGTGTTGAAGAATGTAACTAGGTTCGGTCTTCATTACTGTACTTGAGTCAAATGTAATATATTTGTAAAGGAAAAAGAATTTTTATTATTATTAAATTGACTTTTTAAAGCACGAGTTTCATGCCTGGGTCAATTATAGGTCAAGCCTCCATTGTAGGCATTAGGTTGTTGTTAAAGTAATTTATTGTTTAGTTAAAGACTCCTCCATCAAGTCATCCTCTTTAGCAAATTCATCAACTCAACCTCTTCATCAAAGTCTTCAAGTCAGACTCAAATAAATTATCTTCAAGTCGATATATTCATGTCACCCTTATACAGTGACACATCTATTCATATGGTCATGTCAGATCATTTATGATGGACGAACCACTATATATACCAAGCTGAGGTTTTAAAATTATATCACCTCATAATTTTAGATCAATTACATAGACAAGTTCGGATGGCAATTTCAGAGATAGGTGTTTCGGTGGAGAATCTCAGATCATCTCAGAAAATGAGTTCATTATAATGGAGATTATTTTGGTGCATTACAGTGATAAAGGTTTGGTATCATCACAGAAAGAATCTCTCTCAGTTTTGGTGTCATCACAGTGAGAAGGATTCGTTGTCACTACAACAGTAAGGTTCAGTATCATCACGGAAAGGAGGTATCTAAGTTTCATTGTCATCACAGTGATAAAGAATCGAAGCCATCATAAAAATAAGATCTCAGTGTCATGGAAATGATGTGATGTCAGGGATACTACAATGGGGAGATCTCGATGCCATGACAATGATTTGATCTCGGTGCAACACAATGATGACGTCTTAGTGCAAACACATTGACATGGATCTTAGATTGCTTGATGGAGGAAGTATATAGTCTAGGGTATAAGGGTCTTGGTCGTCTCATCTTGAATCTACTGGAGGAATAATTTTGACTGATTTTTACCCAAAGAGTGGGTTTTTTTCCTAGCAACGTACCTACATATTATGTCCTCTTCTATTTGTTGCTTGGCATTAGTATTGATGAAAATAAAACATAAATTGAAATAACACATAATAATAATGAAAACATCATAAGATAATGTCATAATAAGAGAAATAGTTTAATTTCCACTTTGGATTTCTCAACATGGTATCAGAGCTATGGTCATGATCAAAGGCAATTTGAATATCACTTGGGTGCATCTGTATTGAATATCAGTTGGGTGCATTTGTTGAGAATATTTGTATTAAAGATCAAGTTAGAAGGAATTCAAAAGCATCATGAAAGGCATAGTGAGACAGTTCGGTCACTTCAGAAAATGAGTAACCATGTTCAATACAATTTCAATGTAACTTTAGGAGATAAGTTCAGATAACATTTTCAGAGAAAAGGTCTCGGTGATGAAAAAGGTCTCAATACCATCATAGGCGGAAGAAGAAGGTTATCAGTGCTATCTCAGTCACCATATGAACATGGTCTCAGTGCTTCCACAATATTATGATATCGTTTCTATCTCAGTCACCATGTCAACACAATATCGGTGCTTCCACAACATTATGATCTCGTGACCTCAACTCAGTGCTATCTCAGTGACCCTAATACAATGTATGAGACTTGGTTCTATCACAATGGTGATAACACAGTGGATAAATTATCGGTGCAGTGAATACATTTCATTATTGTTACAGTGGAGGAGTTAAAATTGGTTGATGATCTCTTCAATTCGGTGCAGCCACCGAAAGAAAAGGTTTCAATGCCTCCACAGTGAAAAATAACTCAGACTTGGTGCTATTGAAGTGATATGATCTCGTGAAGAAAAATCACAAAGATAACTTCGATAAACTAACTTGAGTAAAGTTCAATGGTGTTACAATGGTGCCTATCACAAAGAAAAAGTCTTGGTAAAATTACAGTGATGCCTATCATAGTTTCGATGCCCATCACAGTGAATAAGTATCGCTACAATGTTACCTATCACGGTCTCAGTCATATATATTTTAGAATTCGAGCTCAAGAATATGTTGAAGCACTAAGTTCTGAAGATAAGGTCAAGACTTTTCTATGAGTTCAATAAATAAGTACATTCGATCCACATCTTGTCATAGGAAAGGAACTCGATTCTATCACCCGTGGTGATCTACGTCTACAAGAAATATGAAAAGGGCTACTACAGAACCAAGGACAAGGCCATCTCCACATAACTGAAGAATTCAAAGTCTTTTATAATGCAAGCCTTAAGGAAGCTCAAGTAATTATTTTCAAAATGCACATGAAAGTCTAATAAGTTGTCAGAGGTATGTAATCACAAATATTTTATCTTTTTGATGATCCTTGTTTATGGCTAGTCTAGGATAAATATTGTAAAATGAATTCTTATCCTCTGGGGATTACAAGTAATAGAGGATGTCAAGTAGAAGTCCTTGATTTAAAGAAGGAATAACTTTTATAGGATATCATCCTCCATGGCTATATAGGAGATCTAACTTAAGAAATTAAATCATGTTCATGGTATCACGTGTTTTGCTTGAAAGTATGTATTACAGGTATAGAAGACCACAACTTTCACTTCAAGGAATTCTTACAATGTTTGTCAAGAAACATCTCCAGGTATTTCTTAGACCATACATCTTGTAAAATTATCTTCATCTTATTTTTAAATTTGTGTTACTAACATTGTTATGTCTATCTCTCTTGAGTCATGAAGATTCTTGTTCAGGGTGATTCATCATATGATAAAGATACCCTCCTCATATCTTTGATTGGTTGTATAAAATAACCCTAGAAAGGTTCTTTGGAAAACCCTAATGATAAAGGTATGCTAATAATGTGAGAAACCCTAAAACCTACTTAGGGTTATTGATGAAGAAATTTCTATTATGTTGATGATGTCATGTTTGGGGTTTTGGTAAGAGCATGAAAACCCTAACTGTTAGGGTTGAAATGATATTGTCTGAAATCATGAACCTTTGAAGTTTTGGTATAACAAGGATTTCTTTGTTATGAACCGAAACCCAGAGTTTTTGTTGGGTCTACAAGCAAAACCCTTGTTATGTATTTAAAATCCTAGGAATATTGAAACCCTAGGTATGTGTTCATTTGGTTGAAGCCCTAGCTTGGTCTAGGTCAGTATATGTCTAATGTATTAATATTGTCTGACATATGATGTGCTTATGCTTGATAAGGATTTCCTAGATATGTGTGTTGATGTAATTAATAATGGTCATAAGTCCTAGGGTTTGGAAACAAGCCCTAGTCAAAGTTTGAATTTCTAGGATGATGTCTAAGAAATCTAGGGTTTTGCAGCTAAACCCTCGTAGTAGTTAAATTCTCTAGTATAAAATCTATATAATGTTTGCTGAGAATTTGTAGATGGAAAATCTAGGGTTTACATGAAATCCTAGTGGGAAGTCTAACATATGAATTTTGAAAGCTATTAGACACATTTTTTTATTTTGACTTATTTATAGGGTTCACTATATGAAAGAACTTGTATTCTAACATCTTGATTGAGCTACTGATGTGATTTAGGGCTAGAAGTTGAAGTATTGAAGTATAGTCTCTTGTTGATTATAAAGTATAATGCTTCTGTTACTATAATATTTTGTTATGACTAACTTCATACTTCTATAGATTCGGTTTTACTTGTTGTGTAGGTACATCATATTCAAGAAGATGAAGATGTTCGTAAAAGAAGACGATATGATAAGCATGATGAGAAGGATGGAAGCCATGAAATATTCTCCAATACCGAAAGAAGAAGTTGATTTCGCTAGGTTAAGAGGAAGCCTAGATAGAAGAACAACTCCTTGGTTAAGAGGAAGGGAATAACATAGTTTTGATTGGAGAATACATTCTGAAGGATATGTTTCTACATGTGAAGTAGGGAAAGAAAGTGAATGATTGATAAATATTCTCTCAAATATTCGATTGATAGTCCTACTGAGATAAGTTAGAGAGCAACATCAAGATCCCAAAGCTTTTTTTT
This sequence comes from Pinus albicaulis, assembly GCA_034641835.2. Classification (NCBI taxonomy): domain Eukaryota; kingdom Viridiplantae; phylum Streptophyta; class Pinopsida; order Pinales; family Pinaceae; genus Pinus; species Pinus albicaulis. Next base: position 965,168,146 of record CM076569.1, read on the forward strand.
TATGATGTATATTTGAAAGTGTATTACTGATTAGGGTTGTGTTTATATATTTTAATCTCTCTAAGTATTGATATCATGATGGTTGTTGATCAGTTTGATCAGGAGAGATTTTTTGTTGATTCTTTGCAAGTGAAGCATTGCCTAGGAGGACATCGGGCTGACAGTTTGTTTTGATGTCTGGTAGGGAGGGTGGCATAGGTGGATGCACACCTAGATCCCTGGGTTGATGGTTAGTAAGTAACCATGATGGTACCTAAAGAGGAAAAACTCTCGAGTCCATCTTAGTCCCACTCAGATATATTTCTTTGGTCAGGAATCTAGTCTGTGGCATTGTGGTGCCTAAATTGTTGAGAGACCAATGGATAGATTTCCCTGGTCAGGAATCTAGTCCATAGCATTGCGATGCCTAAAATTATTCATAGATAAAGTGATATCTTCCATTTACCTCTTTTTATTGTGTGTAAATATGAATACCTCCCTAGTTAAGAGAGAGTGTTGAAGAATGTAACTAGATTCGGTCTTCATTATTGTACTTGAATCATATGTAATATATTTGTAAAGAAAAAATATTTTTTAGTATTATTAAATTGAATTGTTAAAGCATGGGTTTCATGCTTGGGTCAATTATAGGTCAAGCATCCATTTTAGGATTTAGGTTGTTGTCAAATTAATTTATTATTTAGTCAAAGACTCCTCCATCAAGACATACTCTTCAGTAAAGTCATCAAATCAGCCTTTTCATCAAAGTATTCAAGTCAACCTCTTCAAGTCGACCTCAAATAAATTATCTTCAAGTCAATATATTCATGTCGGCCTTATAAAGTAACACATATATTCATATGGTCATGTTAGCTTATTTATGATATATGGACCACTATATATACCAAGATGATGTTTTCACATTATGTCACCACATAATTTAAGATCAATTACAGAGACAAGTTCAGATGGAAATTTTAGAGATAGGTATTTTGATGGAGAAGCTCAGACCATCTCAAAAAATAAGTTCATTATAGTGGAGATATTTTCGGTGCATTACAATGATAAAGGTTCAGTATCATCATAGAAAGAATCTCTCCCAGTTTCAGTGTCACTACAGTGAGAAGGATTTTTTTTCACTACAATAAGAAGGTTAAATATCATCACATAATGGAGGTATATTAGTTTCATTGTCATCACAGTGAGAAAGAATCAGTGCCACCACAAAAATCAAATCTCGGTGTCATGGCAGTGATGAGATCTCATGGATATTAAAGTGAGCAGATCTTGGTGCCATGACAGTGATGAGGTCTCAGTGCAAACATAATGATGATGTCTTGGTGCAAACATAGTGACATGGATATTGGATGACTTGATGGAATAAGTCTATAGTCTAGGGTATAAGGTTCTTTCTCGTCTCATCTTTAATCTACTGAAGGAAGAATTTTGACCAGGTTTTCCCCAAAGAGTGGGGTTTTGCTTTGGCAATGTGCCTACATCTTGTGTCCTCTTGTATTTTTTCTTGAATTAGTTTGATGATAAGAAAATATAAATCGAATTAAAAAATAATGATAACGAAAACATCACAAGATAATGCCATTATAAGAGAAACCATTTAACTGCAACCTCTTTGGATTTCTCAACAATTGGAACACGAGGAAACTAGAGCACCCCAATAGTGTGGATACCTTGCGTACAATTGAATTAAAATTAGCATAATGAATTATGGAGATTAATGTTGATTCTACTCTCAATCGATTGAATCACTGAACCAAGCTTCAATCTCTTTCACAATTTTATCATTATACAACGAAATGTAGAGTGAATGGGTCCTCTCTGAAATGCAATCATGGAATTTGAGATGCTTGTAGACATAGGAAGCTCAATTACCCATTGAGCATAAAAAAAATAGAGAAACATTTGTATTTGTTTACTTAGTGAAACAATGGACAGACTGCCATTCGCACAATAGAAAGGTTGCCATATCAACATTTGGAAGAGGCCTTTCGTTCATAGTCACTTAAACTATCTCTGAAGACACATCACTGTGCAAAGTATATTTATCCATGAAAAGTCTCGGTTGTAGAAATAAGCATAACCATCCTTCTCGGTCACATCAAATGGAACTTCCTCCAAAATGTATGTTGTTTTCTTACTCGCCGATGATGGAATTTGCGGCTCCCTCGCCAAGTAACTGCTTATTTTCCAAATGGTGAAGAAGGTACGAACTCCAACAATAATGCCAAGTTCTTCAATGGATTTTCATAATCAATTTAAATATTTTCGAAAAATTTAATACCTAGAGAGGTCTTCATCGATCAAATCAACATATCATGTTTTTAATGGTAGTCACATCATAACATATATATAACATGGTATTTCAACACAGATTTGCATCAGTTAACAAAATACAAGAATTTAAATCAACTACTAAGGTAATTTAAAATTCAAGCTACCATTCGCTTCAAAATTTGGTCAGATTTAAATCAAGGCAGCATTTAACCATACAAAATATTCCATCACATATACTCCCTCAAAACATGGTTTAACGTAGGGCTTAAATTTGCACCATATGTCAAGAATATTCAACACATACCAGTTTCTGATTCACGAACAACCTTAAGCTCTTGCCTGCAATCTCTTCTTGCCAAGAAGACTGTACTATCACCATAGGTGGATCCTTGGAAAAATTCTACGTTAATTCCACCTCCTCCTCGATGCTCTGGATGGCCACAAAACTAGTGGCTCATTCTATTTGACAAAGTCGATTAACCTCCACTTTGTCAACAAAGCATTTCACCTGCTCTGATACCACTGAAAGACAACACAATTAGAAACCAACTCAACTATATTAATAATTTTATGAAACCAACTCCAAAAATGGAAGAAAATAGAGATCAACGCCTTAGAAATAGCGACTTTGAGGGGGAAACCTCCAATAAATTACATAAATGAACAATTCTTCGATGATACAAATAACAAAACGCCCTTCTATAGGAGTCCATGGGGTCCCAATATAATCCTAGCCGACCTAACAATAATAATTTAAGGGCACAATAATAACAATATTGGGGTTACATGGGTACAACAATAACAATAATGGGGTTACACTAACAATAATAATGGACTATACTAGTAATATAGGGACCTAAAATGCCCCTCTCCTTCAAAAAAGTGTTGTCCTCAATGCTTCAGTAGCTCCGGATGATTCTGTATAAAATTCGCATCCTCCCATGTAGAATATTTAGTGGGTAAGTTCTTCCATTTGATGAGATACTCTGAAATTGATCGATTTTGTAGCTGTTGAGTTCATGTTTCCGTGACTGCTTCAGGTTCCAATATGATTTTTCCTTCCTCATCAAGTTTTCCATGTTTCATGCTTAAAGAAGGTTATAGGGGACAAAATAGCAGGAAGCTCCAATTTGTTTGCCATAGTACCAATATTTTGCAACACCTTGTAAGGACCATAGTACTTTGGTGATAATTTATTATCCTTCTTTGCTTACTTGAGGGATATTTGTTTATATGGTTGTAGCCATAAAAATACCCAATCTCCTACATCAAAACTTCTCTCACTGCGATGTTGATCTTCCTGTTGTTTCATTCGATTTTGTGCCAAATTTAGGTTATCCTTTAAGAGTTGGAGAACTTCTTGTTGATGCTCGATGTGATCTTCCACTACTTGAACCTTAGAATTTTCTCTTAAAGAATATGTGATGGACGGTGGATGATATCCATAGAGTGCCATAAATAGGGTCATTTTTGCCGCAGTATGGAAAACCAAGTTTGTTGGTACGCTTTGACGTGGTCATATATGTCCTTTTCTTCCTTCTCCGATACTTACATCCATCGGTTTGTGGAGGATTTAATGCAGACTTTGACGGAGATCAGATGGTTGTCCATGTACCTTTATCTCTGGAAGCTAGAGCAGAAGATACCATCAAGAAATATTTTGGGTTCTTAGTTGTTCGGAAGAAATCGTTCCATAATTTTACCATTGGTTAACACTCAATAGATGATACGACAAAGTATTTCTTCAGGCGTTGTACTTATAGGATGGGAATAGAGAAGGAAGAGGCAATCCCGAAGATTTTGCAGTCCGATGTTTGGGGTAGTATAAGTGATCAGGGAGTGGTAACTCATATTACAGGAGGAAAATTTGCACAAAGTTCCATTACGATTAACGGGTGGCTCTGTGACTTTCTATGAATTGTTATACCACCATTCAGCTAGAGGTAACCACTTGACCCATTGTTTTTTCTTATCATATACAAAACAATGAAGATATCCTTCCAAAAATTTATTCACTATCTCAGTTTGACCATCGGATTGAGGATGGTAAGATGAGCTATGAGCTAGTTGAGTACCCAAACAAGAAAATAATTCCGACCAAAAATTTCCAATAAAAATGGTATCTTTGTCACTTACAATAATCTTTGGGTTTCCATGTAGCTTTTGAATTGTTTCCATAAATGCAGTAGCAACTATACTTGCTTTAAATGGATATATAGTGCACAAAAGTGTGCATACTTGGTAAGTCTATCAACTACCACCATGATGACACTCTTTCCTTAAAACTTAGGTAAAACTGTGATAAAATCCATTGAAATATTCTCCCAACGTTGACTTTGAAGGTTGTAGAAGACCTGGGGCCTTAATTGTCTCAACTTTATTTTGCTAGAAAATCAAACATTCTGCCACAAAATTTTGAATATCATATTTAAGGCCATCCCAAAAAAATTCTTTCTTCACCCTGTGGTAGGTTTTTAAAAATCCAGAGTTCCTCCTAAAGGAGAAGTGTGCAATTCCAAAAGAATATTTTGTTTTAGTTGGGAATTCTTGCAAATATATAAGCGATATTTATACCCTAACAAATCATTTTTCCAACTAAATGTATTAGATGTACTAGGATATTGCTGCAAATTTTGAATTAGTGTCCACACTTCTTCGTCCTTCTTCCATTCATCCCTTTCTTTGGTTATCCAATCTGGTTGGATAATAGGAATGGAACAAAGCAATGCTTCCACCTCTTCATCCTTTCTTGAGAGTGCATCTGCAACAACATTTAGCTTCCCTTTTTTGTAGACGATTTCAAAGTCATAACCCAACATCTCTGTGACCCATTTTTTATGCTCTTCTGAAGATATTCTTTGTTCCAAAAAGTGTTTAATACTATCATGATCATGGATTGTAGATTTCTGTGGTGTAGATTTTTAGGATCACACCTCGAAATCTCCACATTGTCTCTCTTTTTTGCAAGAATGTCCTGATGATGGGTCTTGTTTTAGACCCAAAACGTAGACTTAAAAATGAGAACTGTGGAGATTCCGAGTTGTGATCCTAACTATCATGATCAGTTTTTACCTTGAAGTTTCTTCCCATTAGGTAAGGTCACCATTTCTTTAGTGCATGTAGTATTGCCAACATTTCCTTCTCATAAATAGCTTTCTGTAAATACTTTCCTTTGATTGGACGAATTTCAAAAGAAATGGGTCTTCCTTCTTACATTAAAACAGCACCAATTCCATTTCCCAAGGCATCACATTCCACAATAAAGGTTTTTGTGAAGTCTGGCATAGCTAAGATTGTTGCTAGGCACATTGCCTCTTTAAGATGTTCAAAGGCCTTAGTTGCTTCAGGAGTCCATGAAAATACATCTTTCTTCAATAGTGTTGTTAGAGGTGTTTCTATTCTCCCATAATTCTTAACAAACTTGCGATAATACCCTATTAACTCGAGAAATCCTCGCAACTGCTTTATGGTTGTGGGGACTTTCCATTCCTTAATGGCTTTAATTTTGCTAGGGTCTACCTTAACACCCTCGTGAGATACAATATGACCCAGATATTCCACCTCTTGTACTCCAAAGAAACATTTGGATGTTTTTGCATATAATTGTTTCTCCTGCAATAGTTTGAGCACCCTGTCAACATGTTGAACATTATCCTTTCAAGACCTGTTGTAGATTAGTATATCATCAAAAAATACTAGCACAAATTTTCTAAGGAAGGTTTGAAAATGGAATTCATCAACCCTTGAAATGTAGAAGGTGCATTGGTAAGGCCAAAAGGCATGACCAAAAATTCATAATGACCCTCATGAGTTCGAAATGTCGTTTTCGGAATATCTTCAGTCTTCATTCTAATTTGATGATATCCTGAACGAAGATCCAACTTGGTAAAATAAATTGCTCCATGTAATTCATCCAATAATTCATCAATCACAGGAATGGGAAATTTGTCTTTAATGGTGAGCCTATTGAGCTCCCTATAATCCGGACACATTCGCCATGATCCATCCTTCTTGTGTACCAATACTACAGGAGCAGAGAAAGAACTTTGACTAGGTTGAATTATGCCCGCCTCTAACATTTCTGCAATCATACGTTCAATTTCGCTCTTTTGGAAGTAAGGATATCTATAAGGCCTGATGTTTGGAGGAACACTTCCTGGAATCAAATGAATAGCATGATCATGATCACGAATAGGTGGGAGTCTTTTGGGAGTTTCAAACACCTTGGAATGATTGTCCAAGACTTGTTGGAGATCTGCAGAAATAGATGATTTTGATGTTGGAACTTCTAGTGAGCATAATTGTGTAATTACGCCTCGCTGTTCTTTCTTTAGAAGCTTTGTCATGACATTAGAGCTTATTATCCTTCCTGGCTTCCCCGCAATACCCCGTAATTCGACTTCCTTTCCTTCTGAAAAAAAATTCAAGAAAAGTTCTTGAAAATTAAAAGCTACCGTCCCCAAAGATTGTAACCATTGTACTTCTAGTACAACATCAGCACCTCCCATAGGAATGGCAAGCATTGGACTATTCAATACATATTCCCCCATGGTTAGCTTGATATTATGGCATTTTCCAGAGCAATTTATAGTTCCTCCATTTGCAACCATCACTTGACATTCTGGTGTTGGGTATAGGAAACAATTTAATTCCTTCGCTACCTTACAATGAATAAAATTATGGGTGCTACCTGAATCAATCAACACTATTACCTTTTTCTTCTTGATTTGTCCTTGTATCTTGAGAGTTTGAGGAGTGGTAATTCCTGCCAACGCATTACACGATATGGTCGGATTCATTTCTTCCTCTTCTAGGGCTGGTTCCAGGTGTATATCCTCTTCTTGTTCATTTTCTTCTTCCTCTTCACAATCTATGTAAAATAATTTCTTCTCAGCACACTTACGACCTTTAGTGTATTTTCTATCACAACTGTAGCAAAGCCCTTTTTCTCTTTTTCTTCCAATTGTTGTGGTGTCAACCTTGTAGGTTGTGGAAATCTAGGAGTAGCAACACTTCCCTCTTTATAGAAGTGAGTGGTAGGCTTCCTTGTTGCCATAATTTTACATTCAATTTTTCTTGCCAACCTGAATGCCTTCTCCAATGAATCAGGTTCCAAAATGCGAACATCATGTTGGATGTTATCCTTTAAAGTGCCTATGGTATTATCAACTCCTGTCTTCTAGAACATTCGCTATCTTTACATTCAATTTTTGGAATTCCTCAATGTGCTCCACCACCGAACCCTTTTGTTTGAAATTTATCAATTGGCTAAAGAAGGTGATGCTCTTTGTATCCTCATAATGTGCTATCATTTCCTCCGTAAAAATTGACCAAGTGACAATTTTTAATGTGAGCAAAGCCATCAATACCATACAAATGTATGTTGTTGAAATGTAAAGTTGCAATGCGTACCTTTTGTGTGTTTTTCACATTATTGAGATCAAAATATTTATCCATCTGTAGTATCCATATTTCAGGATCCTTGCCATAAAACTTCCTCATATCCATCTTTGGAATATGGTGGTTCTTCAATCCAACATTAGAGTTTATGAAATCACGATTAACATTTATTTTGTTCTCATCATGAGTTTCTTCTACTATATTTCCGCCATTAGGAATCATTTCTTGTATTAACCTTGTCATCAAACCTTCCATGTCTGCTTTTAGAGCATTCTTCGTATCTTCCATGTTGTCTTTCATTTTTTCATCGATCTTAGCTTCCATGTCATCCATGCTAGCTTCTATGCCAGCTTCCATGCCATTCTTCAAACCATCTATCTTAGCTTCCACGACTTTCTTCAAACCATCCATATTAGCTTCTACGCCTTTCTTCAAAACTTCCATTTCATTTTTTGTTGCTCTTTGCGAGAGCAAAATTTGGTGCACTTTCTCTTGTAATTTTGATATGTCATGTAGCGCTTCTTCCTCTTCATGAGTCATAGTAAAGCCTTCTGAAGGCTTAATAGGTGTTGAATTATTTTTAGGTGGAATTTTAGAACCCAATACTAATATCTATGCTTCAATAAGCCCTTGGAATCACTTCAAACTTATTTTTCACACAAGACTTATGCAATTCGGGAAAAAAAAAAAAAAAAAATACACACCTTTTTCTTGCTTTTAAGTAGCTCTATATTGAAACTGAATTATCTATGTGATTTCGGATCTTCAATATCTAAAATTCAGCCCTGAAGTAGCCCTCTGAATCTTCTTTCAAATTCCATAGGTCTGACCTAATTTGGATTCTTCAAGGCAAAGTTATGTCCAATCTCCCACGATGACCTAATTATGGACTGGTTCAGTAGAGAGAATGTGTATGACTTGCCACATGTCATTGTTTCCTCCTTCAGCTCTAAAATTAATACACAGGAAACTATAGTCCACATGCTTGTGGCCAATTTTTACAGAATTCCAATCCGACGCTCAAAGAGAGAGTTATGACGTTTTTCCCACGGTCACCTCTTTGAGATGAAATTCGAGAGCTTGAAAAAATCCTAACTTCCACATATTATATCTCTAAAAATTTTGTGAACCAAGATCTGAAATTTTGACAGGAGGTTCCTTAGGATCTCGGCTTCGCTCTGAAAAAATTTCGGCTTCTGAAACTTTGTATACGAAAATTTATAGCACAAATTCCACGATGACCTATTTTAGTTGAAATTCGGGAGCCTGAAAAAAAACCTAACTTCCACGGATCATAACTCCGAAAATATTTCGAACCAAGATCTGAAATTTTTACACAACGTTCCTCAGGGTGTTTTCTTCAGGCTATAAAAATTTCAGCTTCTGACCCTTCGTAGAAAAAATATTATAGCGAAAATTGAAATATGACCTGTTTGGAGTAGCGAAACCCTAGAATCCAAAGCTCCGATACCAAATGTTATGAAACCAGCTCCAAAAATAGAAGAAAAGAGAGATCAACGACTTAGAAATAGCCACTTTGAGGGGGCAACCTCCAATACATTACATAAATGAAAAACTCTTCAATGATACAAATGACAAAACCCCCTTCTATATATAGGAGTCCATGGGGTCCCAATATAATCCTAGCCGACCTAACAATAATAATGTAAGGGCACAATAATAAAAATATTGGGATTATAGGGGTACAACAATAACAATAATTGGGTTACAATAATAATAATAAGGAACTATATTAGTAATATAAGGACCTAACAAAGAATTGATGTGCACAATGTACATATAAATACATAATGAAATCGTTGATTTAGTTTTCGGGTCTTCCTGGAATCTAATAACCACTCACCATAACACAAACTTAATCTTGAGGATTATTTTTCTAACATAGATAACATATCTATCATACTATACTTACATGAGTTACTTCCCACCATTATTTATTTTTTCTTCAACACTTATGTAGGAGTGAAATTGTAAATGTGTAGACTTACTAGTGGTTACTACCCACCATAATTTATGTAAGTTCTTATGCTTGAGAAACCAATTTACTTATCCACTTAACATTTGTAGGAGTAAAATTATAAATGTGTAGACTTACTAGTGGTTACTACCCACCTTAATTTATGTAAGTTCTTATGCTTGAGAAACCAATTTACTTATCCACTTAACATCTCAATTTATTAGTTACTGCCAAAGCAAGACTATAGGATGATTTGTCTATCAACCATTATTAATTTAACATTAACCAATGTAACTTGTAATTATTTATGCAACTATAGGATGATTTGTCTATCAACCATTATTAATTTAACATTAACCAATGTAAATTGTAATTATTTATGCAATTTTTCCCAAAGCATAATTTGTAACTTGAGTTGGATGGGCTAAGGTGCCCTCCAAAACAAAATTACAATATAACAAATTAAATTTCTTATTTTTATTAATTTTAATTTTTTATTATTAATTGTGCGAAGATTTAAATGTTTACACTACAACATCTCCACCATAGTCAGCTCTATATTACTTTTAACCTTTTATTATTTTTATTTTTAATTGAGAGAACATATAAATGCTAAATGTTAAACATTTACACTTAGGCATCTACCAATTTAAAAAATGCAAAATAATAATTATAGTTATAAAAATAAACATAAAATAAAATAAAATAAAACTTTTAAAAAATAAACTTAATAATTGTATTTATAATTATAATTATAACTAATAATTAAACTGACCTAGATCCATTTTAACTCAAATCTACCAAGTCAAGAGAAATCAAATCTTTTGATATGAAAACCTCTTTGAAAGTGAAAAGAGTTTGATCACTCTCGATGCTTGGTAGATCGGGAGTTAAGATTAATCTAGATTCATATAAACCTTTGAATACTAAAGCCTAGTTATTATTTAGGTCATTACAAAAAAGCATTGATGTTTAGTGTTCACATTGTGTTATTATTTTTAATAATTGAAATGTATAATAATTTTTACATATCCAATGTTTCCAGTGGACACTTAACTCTTCATGAGAAAAAAAATAAAAAAATTATATACAATATTTAAATTATATATAATATAAAATTTAATATTTATTTAAAAAAAAAAAAATTGAAGAGTTTCTCGGATTATCCATAGTATCAAGAAACATTTGTCGATGTTTCGAATCCCAACGGGGATCCATCTTCAGGACAATGGAATGGATCCCCGATTCCATTGTCCTGAAGATGGATCCCCATTGGGATTCGAAACGTCGACAAATGTTTCCTGATACTGTGGATAATCAGAAAGCTCTTCAAAAGATGATAACCACAGGGACTTAAAAACCAATATTTTAAAAATATTATTAAAATATTTTAAAACTAAATATGAAAAAATAAAATAATAATAATAATTCAATAAATAAAAATAATTCAATATTTAAATAGAGATTTAGTTAAAGAAATAAGATGCAATCTACTAAGGGGAAAAAAAGAGTAAGTGTTGGAGGTAATTAAGATAAGGCCGAAAAAAGACACAAAAAATAATTAAAAATAATATAAAGAAAGAGGGAGAGTGAGAGGAGAGGACCCAAATAGAGGTGGGATTAGTGATTCTTAGAAACAATGGAAGAAGGAAATGAATTATAAGATGGAAATATTGGAAGGAGGAAATGAATTAAAAAAATGGAAACAAGTTTTAAATAGAAGTTGAAGACAAAGTAAAAATAAGATTAAAATAAGAAAGGGAAGGGGATAAGAATGAAAAGAGGTACTAGGTAAGAGTAAAAGAGGAGAGGACTATAGAGATTAGAGAAGGAGATTACATATAAGGAGTGGATATTAAAATTTCAAAGTTAAATAACAAAGCAAAAAAAGAAAGAGAGATAAAGAATTCATTTGACGAAAAAGGAAGATTGGAATAGAAAGAAAGAAGGCATATTCACTTAAACGATGGGTAAGAGGTTTCCAAGAATGACTAAGTTTTCATATTATTTATTTATCATTCTCTTTTATTTAATGTAAAAGTGAATGAAATTATTTACCAATCATAATTTTTTTATTTATTATTTAGACTATTTAAAATATAAAATAATGTTGTTTCATAAATTTTCATACTATGTTCTCACCATTCTCTATTATTTAAGAGCATGTGTTTTCTCTTAAAAGATGACAGATTCAAAACCAAAAAATGGTAGAGTATGTATGCTTTCGTAGACATAGCAGTCAAATTGCTACGCAGAAATATTTCTCTTATCCCACAAACAAAAAAATCTCATACATCAATTTAATAATAATAATAATAATAATTTAATATGAAAAAAAATATATATATTATTATATTATTATGTCACCCCACTTCTCTATTATTTTTCTCTCTTATCTATGAGAAGAATGGTTTTTTTCTTTAATTACACTTCACTATCTGAAAATCGTCGGATGAAATAAAGCCAATTATCCTCTAGGATTTCCATGGTTGTATTGAAAGTAATGAGAATTTAATAATCGTCGGTTGGGATTATAAAGTGACAGGCCAACGACCCTCGCTGCAGAAAGGTAGCAAAGAATAATAGAGAAGATAATGTGACAGGCCTTCCGAGTGTTTTTTTTTTTTTTTTTAAATTCCTTTGGTATCGATACTTAAACATAAAGTGAAGTGTGTAAAATAAGTACCACATGTTTTGGTTTATTATATATAAAAATAAAGCAAGAGTGTAAACCAATTGCCAAATGTTTTTGTTTATTATTAAGAAAAATTATACATTATGCAAATGCTCAACTTGTTGACATATTTATGATATTGACAAACTCTATGTCATTACTTTTATCATTAAAACATTAAAAAAATAAAACAATAATGAGATATTTAAAAAAAAAATCAAATTTCATTACTGGACATTGAAAATAATTACAAGTTATGTTTATATTTTATCCGATTGATAAAAAAGTTTAATGTAATTCTTAATTTTTTTTAAGTTTAATGTAATTTTTATTTTATTTTTAATATTATATTATATATATAAATTTTTGACATTTATTTTGAAGTTTGTGAAATAATTAAATTATTAATATTATTTTAATTTTATAATAATTATTTTATTAAAATTAAATATATATTATAATTATATTTAAAGTTTCTTTTTGTGAAATTGGGTTGGGCAAACATTGTTTATCCCAGTCAATGGCAGAGTTTCATATTCATTTGTTTCTCTCTACACCTATTTTAATGAATGTGTTTCTAGAGAACCCAATAAGAGATCACCATTCCTTTGTTTCCCAAGCATGACTCAATTAGAGAACCGTCGAAGAAATAAACCTCTCGTTGACAACCAGATAAGGCCTCAACAACCAATATTTGAGAGTTTGACAAACCTTATGGGTTTGCATTCAAGAGTTTGACATACCTTATGGCCGTGCACTCAACAATGGACTTTGTTTGTGGCAAGATGATTTTCACGAACCTTCTATCCCTTCGGTGTATCTTTTCACCTTTAGGGGAAATTGCTAGTATAATTTTTTTACATTTATTATTAAAGTAAGCAAGTAAAATGGCTAAAGTTTTTCGTTGGCCTTTTATTTGATTTAAAATTATTAAATTTTAAAATGGATAAATCTGTAACATGTATTTATTTGAATAGATTGGTTAATGTGAGCATGAAGTCTAACAAATTAATTTTTCATATTATTAAGTTGATTTCTCATTTAATGTGAAAAGAAACAAATTTATTTAGCTATCATCATTTTCTATGTAGTATGAAAAGGATAAAAAAAATTTAAGTTGATTTTTTACTATTTAATATGGATTTTTTGTATTTTTTTAGCCATGGTTAATAGATAATATGTTGTAGTGGTTTGGAAGAGGTTTTAGGTGTTACTACAACACCAAGTGTATATCCAATATCCCACAAGCTAGATATACCAATAACTTATGACTAAGAAAGAGCTAAGATGTCACATAGGTGGGAGTGCCTACTCTTTGAGCCTTATCACAATAGGCCAAACATGTCCCTTGGATTTGAACCTAGATGGTTGGGAGAATAAACAATGCCCCCAAATACTATAGCTACATTTGTTATTAAACTAAACAAATTATTTAATTGGTATGTGTTATCACTCCCTCTGTTTCCCAAGGCTGAGAAAGGATATTGAAGGAGGTAACCTCAAGCCAATATTTAGATTTGGTAGCTAGCCCTACCAAACTAGAGAGGGCTCTCTCGATGTCAATTTCACAGTCAATGAGGTGTTTGGAAATGAAAAGATCTTAGGCTAGATATAAGCTCAGTGATTTTTATTAGAGTTTTGTTTTGAATTTTGTTGGATAGGAAGTGTCAGTCCAGGAACTAGGTCTAGGTTTCAAGGTCAGATTTCAAATGAACAACTGCATAGATGAAAATGAGGCCAGGTAGGTATGCTTAGAAACACATTTAGATTGCCATTAATGTATAGGGTTTGAAAAAGGGAGAATCAGAAAGAGCATATAACATATGAGTTCATTCATCAAAGGAAGTAGAGAAAATCTATGAAAATATCATTAAACAGAGCACAAAAGTAAGAATTATGCTTAAAGGCTCATAATATCATCATATGAAAGCATACATGTGATTGCAAAAAATCATAAGCATTCAATTTGATGGTAACGTTGAGAAAAAAAAATGCCAATAAGCATACCACTAGAGTCCCAAAATTATAGCTGCAACATGTTTTTGATTTCACTGTAAAAAGATGTACATAAGCTCCACACTGCAATAACAACTATCTAACCTCTATAATGACTTCAGTTGGAGTACATATAGAAAATATAGAAGATGCCACCTCAATGGGTCGAAACCTGATCTAAATACTTCATTAATGCACCTAATGAGTCATTACCTAGATTTTAGGGAAGTTAGAAACAATCCCCCCAAAATTCAGCCAACAACTAGGAGTATTTGTCTCCTTGATTAATTACAAGATTCCTCAATAATGAGGGGCATGAATATAATTCCTTATCCATAAAACAACTCATGAGACAACTATTACCTTGAATCTTTAACCATTTGTGGCTGACATCTATCCAGAAATCCTCCTACACAGAAACGTAGCGTGCCTGGCACAAGTGTAGCATGCATTTGGAGGGCATTTTTAGGTGACTTTTAGGAATCTTTTGCTGATATGAAGAGTGGGAAAGGTAGCCCTAGATGTCCTCTATCCAACCCAACCTTGAAACTTACAAAATACCACCTACAAGGCCCTCAAAACACCATTTTCCCAAGCTTACTCTAGAACCATAGCATGCACTAGAAAACAATGGTAGAAGCATGAAATTAAAGGTGTTTTTTGAGTTTTTCTTCAAATTTAGGAGCTTTCATGAAAAACCAAAAATATATTATAAATTTACTCATCAAAATAAATCCAAACATGTAGAATTGACCTCTATTGGACCCTCTGAGGAAAAGCGTAGCGTGGCCACGCTACGCTTTTGCAAGAGTGAAATCGCCAAAATTTCCCCAAAATCATAAAAATTACCAAAAATGCTCAAAAATTGTTGAATTTAGATCTATAGCATCCTTGATCTAGACAGTTAGAGATGCCTCAACCAACAAATCCAAGTTTTCGTTCTTCTTTAGCTTAATTAGGGTTTCTTTAAGCTTTTTTTTCAAATTCTTAACCCTGATTTTGGCAATTTGGTTCCTGGTGAAGTAGTGTCTCACCATGTGTCTCTAGAGGTTGTTGCTTCTTTCTACCTTCTTCAAGAGCTTCTCTAGATGCTCATTTACCCTTTCAAGCCAAAACTCTTTGTCTTGCTCAATTTCAGCAGCAATCAAATCATCAAAACTTTGTTGACCTAAAGGAGGAGACAACTCTATTTATTATTATTTTTCCTGGTTAATCCTCTTTTTCTTGGCCTCCTTGGCTTTATCTAAGCCTCTTTATCTTAAAAATAATCAAAATATATCACTGCTTTTCCCTTACCTTTCTCTGCCTCAAGATCTTCCTTTGGTTTTCTTAGGAGCAATTGTTTCACCTTTAGTTGCATGTTTTCTTGTTGTAGGAATGTTATCATGAAATTTTCCCTTGAGAAGTTGTCCTTGAGCTCTGCTATCTATGTTTCCTTTTCCCTGATTATCTCCTCAGTTGACCTGTTTTCCACCTTCTCTGCCATGTCAACCTCCATAGGTGCTTTCTCCTCATGTTGCTACAAGGGTGACTCACTCTCATGCATAGATGGATGCTCCATGGTTTCTCCTAATACTTGCTCAGTTGTAGGTTTAGGTGAAATCACACCTTTAGTGATCTTAGGAGCACGTACCAAAATTTTACCCTTCTCATAAGTTTGAGTTACTTCAGCTCTTGGCATCTTTGGAACTTTTGTTGGTATTCTTGAAGAGCCAACCTCTTGTATCTTTGATGATGCTGATTTTATGCTTTGAATTATAGGTGGACTAGTGGTGGGCAAAGAAGCAACTAATTTCATGAATGTTTCCCAGGACACATTGATTTGTGAGAGCTGATGTAAGACTATAACCTTGACCAAACCATGGTGATCCTTGCCTTTACTTTGTACTTTTTCAGTCATTTTGACCAGACTTCTGAATAGATAATGAGGCAAGTCCAGTGGCTTGGTGGCAGTGAAATGCATCAATAGCCTTATGTGGTACTAGTATAATATTTAGAACCTCCCTTCACATGTAAAATACTTCATGATCAGCTTCATTAAAGAAGCATACCTATCAAGTAAATGCTTGAAGGGAAAAATGTGTTCAAGAGCATCTTTGTAATGTGGTTTTAAGAAAATTGTATAGTTCTCAAAGTCCAAATCCATCCCTTTGAACCATATTTCCCCACGGTTCGAGATACCTGTTGTTGAGGCTATGGCATCCGCTGATATAGTGAATTCAATCCCTGCTATTCTAGCTATCTCTCCTAAATCTGGTGGTAAAAAGGCTTGTCAATTGAGCATGACAACCTACCTCTTGGATTCTTTCACAAAACCTTAAACAACCAGTGTCTTCAAAGGATTTATTGATATAGGGAGAAACATTGATCTCATGCAGATTAGATGGCTCAAATCTAGAATGATGACCTTTCTTATTATACTTTCTCTTCTCACCTTCCATGATGTTTTTCAGGAAAAGAAAACCCTATCTTGATGTGAAGGAAAGGGAGGGTGAAAATTGGGAAAACAGGGGATAATGATGTAGTGAGTTTAGGGACAAAGGTGAGAGGTTTTGGGGTTAGGGAAAAATCCCTAAAATTTTTGGGAGATAGAGTGGTAGGTTAGCAGCACAGTGCAGGTGAAATTTTTGGAAATGGGTAAGGGAAAGAGGGAAAAATTGCCTAAACATAGAGTTTACCTAGTTATCTCTACAAAAACGTACTGAGGATTAGGGTTTGAGTGTAAATGGGAGTAATGAAAGTTATGAATGATATGGAATGATTTGGTAAGGTATATTATTTATGTTTGAAGGTTATTAGGTGATGAAACTAGTGGTTTCTTACTGAAGCAAGCCAAACATCAATGAAACCAAAAACGTAGTTGAAAAACCTAGAAGAGGGAACCACCCTTTGCTGAAGAAATTTACTTGAATGAGAGGCGAGGAATGTTCACTTACTGACTTGGAAGAATCTGAAACCTGTGAAATGATGAATTGACCCTTCTGATGGCTTCTTGGAGCTTGAATTCCAAAAACGCAGCAAACAGCCAGAAGCATAGTGTCGCTGTCCCAAAAGTGTAACGAGGAACAGAAACATAGCGTGCAATAGTCTGGATCAATTTTTGGTGGTTTTCTTTGATCTTTGGATGGTTGTGGAGAGTTGTGGAGCATGAGAGAGTAGATTTTTAAAAACCAAAGGATGAAATGAACTTAAGAAGCTTCATTTCCCTTTATAAACTCACAAACTTTGCTTTTGATTTTAGTGACATCATATGCACTTTGAGAAAAATTTCTTTTGAAAAAAATTGACCATGTAGCATACTTCTTGAAAACAGACTAGTTTCTTGAGTTTTATTTCCTAGTTTTTTAAACTCCCAATGAAGGTGAATTGAATAGTGAAAATGACTCTTATTTTCCTTTCTAAAATGATTTGAAATTGTGAGGACAAAAACAAACTAGCCCTAGACCATGACCTAGATGAGGGTATGTTAACTGACCTATGACCCTAGATACTTAAATGAATGACATGACCTTGCAATTGATGATGACAATGAGTGGGTGGAGGGAGAAACATCTGACCTAGACAACATCCAATGAACAAAATTTATTTGAAAACATAAAATTTTGACCAAGGACTTCTACCAAATAAAACTAAAAGAGTGTATTTGATCACTAAAACATTTAGACACTGAAAGTATTCAAAGTAATCTAAATTATTTATTATCATTTCTTATAACTCTACATTAAACCAACTTATGAAAACATTCAATAATAATGAGATAACACCTCTAACACAGTATGATGTCGCATATTCTCCCATTATTTTAGTATTTTCTTTACAAATCCCATTCTTGATGTCAAAATTCCCTTAATGTTTGAACCCTCTCAATGCTTAATAGATGTCGAATTATGTCTAATATAAGTTAGCCTTACAGATATTACCATTTCACTTCACATATATTACTAGAAAATCTTCTAGAATCTCAATCATGTTTGAGTTTTGAAACATTCCTGACATTTCAAGTGGACACTTTATCCATCATCAAGGGATATAAAAGGATTAAGTTAAAAAGTGGACAAACTCAACCATTCTTTGTTGAAATTCTTCTTCTATTTTGGTAGAAATTTTCTTGAAAGTTATAGCATCATCTGATTAATGGGAACCTTGAACATATACGATTTAACGTATTTTAAGAGGACCCAATTGATTGAAATTTCAAAAAAAAATGGAACATGGTGGTACTTTATCTCACAAGAAAAACATAACCTTGCCAAAAATGTTGATTTTCTCCAATTTTTAATTTCTTATTTTTCAAGGAAACCCTTATTAAAAACCCTTTGAATACTTTACCATAAATTGCAAATGGTAAATGGGGTAATTTTTCATCCCTCATTATGAAGCCTAACCCCAAGGGGATTAAGAGAGGTGAACTCATGGCATCCCCAACTTTGGGGGAGACATAAGAGAGCTCACTTCTAGCTCGTGACCATTTTAGCTAACCCTTAGCGTTGTTCAATTTTTAACTTGCCAAAAAATTAAAATAGATTTCAAAGATAAACATCAAAATATTAAATTTTCATATTTCATCTAGAAAAACATGAATACAAGCTAATTAATCCTATGTAATGAAATCCCCAAGGGTTAGCTCAATTGGTCGTGTCCTCATCATTAAAGCACATTTACTATTGAGAGGTCACAGGTTCAATTCTCTCGACACTCTCAGGGTCAAGCTCTGTGGTTGAGCTAGCATGAAGTGATCCCTCCAGGAGGATATGTCTGGTACAAATATTTTGTGGACATAGAAACCACTAATATTTGGTATCTATGAACCAAAAAAAAAAAAAAATTCCCTCATGGTTAGCCCAATTGGTCGAGTCCTCGTCATTAAAGAACCTCTGCTATTGAGAGGTCATAGCTTCAATTCTTTCGAACCAGTAGGCTCTATGGTTGAGACGGCATGAACTGATCCCTTCTAGTGGATCTCTCTGGTACAAACATTCTATGGATGTAGTGGTTGTCGATCTTCGTGGTCCATAAACCAGATAGAAAAAAAAGTCCTATGTAATGACATAAAGAAACAAATGGTTATGAAACACATTCAATGCGTGAAAAAAATACATGGAAGGAAACATCTCCTATCTAAAAATACAATTCTAGAAGCCTTATACAACAATAATCTGAGATGGGAGAATCTTTCCATCAACATCTAGCCTAGATCTGAAAAGAAGAGAACTTGGATCTCCACTACAAGCCTACTTTGATAACAATTCCATCCCTTGGTTATGTTTCCTATAGTATATATGGAGTGTTACAAAAAATTCTAGCACTTGCAAAAGTGTAAAGTCCCAAGCACCAAATGATAGCTTTATGTAACTGAGGAAGGTTGTCTATTTTCACCTCAACAAATATTCCCCACACATTAGGTTATATCTTCTCCAACACAAGGAGGCTTCCTTAAATTTGGGAATATCAACGTTACAAAGTGTGGCATCAAGCTGAAAATTAAGAGTAAAACTTGATCAAACAAAAGTTATAATATATTGTATGGAAGAAATGGAAATTAGGAAATGGATATGAGGAAGAAAGGAAAGGAAGAAGAGGGGAAAAGACAAATGAAACGATATGCGACTAGCGCCTATCAATCTATGGGCTAATAGAGTCATGAAATATTACATGGAATGGAAGAAGTTGTCTATTGCAATCAATTACTTTGGAATTACTAGGCTATTTGGTAGAAAAATGTTGGCTTTCCACATTCAGTTATCTAATGGATGAAATAACTAGTTGATACAATCATTATTTATGTGTATACTTAAGGGAAAAGGAGCTAATTTGATGCAATTTAACCTTAATTGTTTGATAGAAATGTGTTATAAAAACTAGCCTTGGAGGGATAGGAGCACCACTCATCAATCCAAATATGAAGGTATTGTTTTATGATTGAAATGTGTGTTTTATCTACAACATAAATTGATAAAATATGGAAAACAATTACAAACATAAAATGAAAAATAGACAAGAGGGAGAACCTCCCCACATTGTGTACTCCTAAAAGAATAGTAAGCCCCTTATTAGGATTTCAAAGTTAAAATAATAGCAAGAAGTCTTTACAAAAATTAATAAAAAATAAATATCACATACATAACCATACAACAAAGTATATTAGTACTACATTTTTTCATTAGTCTTCAATAATTTGATTTTCAAGGAAGCCCCACATCTATCATCTCCAAGCTCATGTCATTTCTCAATCTCTCCATATTCTCAATCATCCAAAAACCCCTTATGACTGGAGAATTTTTTTATTCATTGAAGGAGCTTAATTTATCTTACAATAGAACAAAATATTTTCCTAACTAACTCCATAAGAATTCAAAGAATAATAAAATATTGTAGTAGTCATATCATATTTTCTTCATAGTTGACTTGTCAACTATCATCATGTGAACTCCATCATCTCTTAGAGAGCTCATTCCATCTAAAAATATGAATAAATATGAAAAATTTCTCCAAAAGAGAGGGCCATGCTGAGATGCTAAGAGGTCCATATATAATGTGCCCTCCAAGATGCATGCATAAAGAAAGCAATAAAATTCTCCCCTTAGGAGAGTGATCCTCAATCGCCTATTGAAATAATATGCATGAACAAATGTGCAACTACTCAACATGTATGAATCCTTAGGTGGGCCACCCAACTAAATCCATATATATGTGTGCAAGAGTTCCCAATAGATGGAGTGCTCCACATGCAAGGCTTCGTTAAAGGTCCTTGGACCTTCAATAATCTCCCAAAGTAGCAAGTGTTTTCAATTTGAAACCTCCCATCATCAATATGTGTCATAAATGCTCCAAAAAACTTCTCAGAGGCGGAAAAATAATGGTTATGATCAAGTAAAACCTCAATCACATAATAAAATAATGGGCTCCAACTGGTACACCATCCAAAAATGTGTAGTGACTTCTTTAAAATAACATGTGTAAACCCATCATGACCTCCATCACCATGTGTCAAAGATAGCAAGGGCACCCTCATAAGTAATTATTTAGCACTTCCTCCAATGCATAACAACCCTCTAGAAAGGGGCAAGGAATGAGTCAACAACAAAAACAAATCATCCTTGACTAAATCATTATAGTTTCACCCTAGAGAAGTGTTCCCAGTATTGATCAACATTTCTTGATCAAATTGAAGGTCAATTTTTTCTCTTTTGAATGTGCCAAATGACCCTCACGAAGACCCAAAAAAAATTAAGAGTTTAAGATCAATTTCAAGGTGAGGTACATCGTTATAGAAGGTTAAACAAGATGGTTTTTCCTTAAAAAAATTAAAGGGTTTCTAAGAAATCAACTATGCTCATCCTCTCATTAGATAGCCCTATGTCTCATCTTTGGCCAAATTTTATAGAATATTAAAAATAAAAAAATAAAAATAAATAAATAATAAAATAAAATAAAATTATATGCCAAAGATATCACAATTTTCTCTTGATATATTTAAAAATTTAAATATTATTATCCTCGTTACTTTCATTTTTATCGTCATTTCCATTATCCATTTTTTTTTCTAAAGAAAATTGAGGCAGATCGACTTGCAGGGATCACATCCCACCATCCAAACTAGGCAGGGATCACATCCCACCATCCAAACTAGCAAAGCCTAACCCTGAGGTCGTCGAGGAGAATTGACCATGTGACCTTCCATTGGTGAGGTACTTCAGAAATGGAAACTTGACCAATTGAGATAACCCTCGAGGCTATTATTTCCATTATCTAGTTTATTTATCTATTTTTCATTTTTCCAAAAGTGTTATTTTCATCCATGGGGTCTTGGATAGACAGTGATCGGGTGCTTTGTTAAGGAAATCCTTGATGTGAAGTCACTGGGGAAATCCCTCGCCCCAATGTGGGTGATATGTATTGGACATGATAATGAAGATGTAGTCCTACCCAACTTACAATAAAAAAAGGGTGTTATTTTCATGTAGAAATGCCTTACCTCCTCTTCCATTTTTACCTAGTCATTTATGTGACCAGTTACCACACTTAGTAATTTTCCAAGTTGTGTGGAACATTACCCCACTTCATACTTTTCAAACGGAATTACCTTACCTCCTATTCCTTTTTTACTTAGAAATTCACATGACAATTTACCACACTTAGTCATTTTCCAAATTGTGTGGAACACTACCCCACTTCATTCTCCTTTACACATATTTTACTCTACACACTTTCCTTTACATATTCATTACCATATTTCTCTTTTTACTTCTAAATTTACATGACCATTTACTAAAATTAGTAATTTTCCAAATTATGTGGAATATTACCCCTCCTCTTCCCTTTTTACTTAGTCATTTATGTGACCATTTACCACACTTAGTCATTTTCCAAGTTGTGTGAAACATTACCCTTGTTCATACTTTTCATTCAAAATTATCTTACCTCCTCGTCCCTTTTTACTTAGACATTTACATAACCATTTACCACACTTAGTCATTTTCCAAACTGCGTGGAACATTACCCCACCTCATATTCCTTTTCACATACTTCACTCTACACACTTCCATTCACATATTATTTACCATATTTCTTTGCACATTCCTTCACACATTCTTTACCATATTTCTTTATACATCACATTCATTACTTGATCAATCTTACCTTTATTTAATTTTACTTACGCTCCATCCTCATAGTTCGCTTTATTACCTAACTTGTACTCTACACACTTTCCTTCTCACATTCATTACCATATTTCTTTGCATGTCACAGTCATTACTTAATCAATTTGACCTGTATTTACTTTAATTGCACTCTATCCTCACAGTTCACTTTATCGCTTAAATTTTATCATTTTTATTTGTAAGTTCCTTTGGATTTGGCATATCTCCCTATGACACATGGCATCTTATCTCAGGGTAACACTTTGGAAGTATTTTTTGGACAAAGATGACGGGCAATGACTTAGCCTAATGATTTGGCAATGAAATGGTAACCAAAAACTACATTGTGCATAAGCTAGGAAGGTTATGTGGTTCCTTCTACTTCATATAAAAATAACATGAGGAGCCCATTTCGTTATGATTTTTTATAAATTCATTCCCACAATTCACATGGCATGAATAGGGTGGATTGATAAATCAAAGGCTAAGATTCACATGGAGCAAATCGATGGTTGTTGAGTCACTATCTTCCAAAAAGCATAACTTGAGTTCCTGATGTCTGAATTGGGAAAAAGAGAGCTTGTTGGAAAGCTTGAGATGAGAATAACATTATGGAAATGGTTTCCATGGCTAAAATGGAATCCATCATGCCAAAAACATTAAATATATCCATAACTATTTCTAGCTTGGCAACAATTTATTTTGGAAAAATTATTTATTAAAATAATTTTTGAGTGTCTAAAGTGGGACCAAGTTTGGAGGATTAATATCCGAGTCTAGGATTTAATTTAGTTAACACAAAAAGGGAAAAAAGAAAATAACTGTAAATAATTTCCAAGAAAATGAATGGAAGATTATAAAAAAGATTTGAAGCATATTTCAAAGAGAGATATCATTCCATATTCCATTCCTCTATGTTTTTGTGAGTGTTTTATTTTCCTACTTGAAGCAATTTCCCTTATTTCTTCTCGATCTCTAACCAACCATATTTATTAAGTGTATTGTTAATTTATAAGGGTGATCCCTAACTACATTTCTCCTTTTCTTCCATGTTACTACTATTATTTCATTTGGTACACGGGAGCCCCATCCCACTCCATTTGGATGAATGCGTCTTCTTTGATAGTTTAAGTATCATGATCATTGTATTGTGTAATAGGAACACACTTTATTTGAGCTTAAACTCCAATTTATAATATTTTTTTTTTACATTCACATAGAGTTATTTCAAGACTTCATGACATTTGTGATTTCAAAGACTTTTCATAAAGAATGACATCTCATGAATGTTCTCTTATCCATCTTATGACTCAAAATAAATGAAGTCATGTAAATCTCTTTGAAAATTCTAGGCCATTAATCTTGATTTTTTGTCTAGGAATATTGCTTCAAACATGTTTTCCTTATTTTTTGAATGGATGGATGTGATGGAATGTATTCAATTATTTGTCAGATTAATATTTTTATTTATTATGTTTCAATACCTAGTCCACTCATAGGTGTAGAAGTGTTAAGTGTTTGACTATTTGGATGAATACATTTAAAATATGAGTGTGAAAGACCCCTATAAAACATAGGGGAGTCTTAAAAAATTTGTAGGAGGTTGACTATTGTCCCTAGCAGGAAAATAAATAAACACCCACCTCCAACAAACAACAAAATAATCTCCACCATGACATAGATCCACGTGCAACCCGACCAAATCCAAAAGCAAGGGAATGGGCCCTCCACTAAAGAAAAATAATAATAAAATATGGCGATCCACCTGAGAAATAACTTCTAGCTCCAAAGGAGGAGCCTCGGGATGAGCTTCAGAAGGTTCTGGAGCAACCACATGCAGAGGAGAAAACAAGAGGAAAAGTGGAGGCACCCACTCAACCAGAATCTTCTAGAGAGGGGAGAAAGAGAACTAGAGAAGCTGAAAAATTGGTGTATGATTATAGGGATAATGTGGGAAACCCTACATCACAACGCAGGCAGAGGAGGTCACCTGATCGATACACTATCTACATGGCTCTCATGGAAAATCTCATTGAGACAAAGCCTTCTTCATTTGAGGAATAAATTGCTCAACCTGTTTGGGTTGATGCCATGGCGGAAGAATATGAATCCATCATGAAGAACATGGTATGGGAGGTGGTACCTAGACCAGAAGGGAAATCAATGGTTGGTTCCAGGTGGGTGTACAAAGTGAAGCATGCAACAGATGGGAACGTCGAGAAGTACAAGTCCAGATTTGTTGCTAAAGGATTCTATCAAGTAGAGGGAGTGGACTATGAGGAAAATTTTACACCAATTTCAATATATTCCTCAATTAGATCCATTCTAGCATTGGCTACATAGATGGGGTGGAAAATCCACCAAATGGATGTGAAGATCACCTTTCTCAACGATGTTGTTGAGGAGGAAATTTACATAGAGTAGTCATAAGGATTTGAGACATATGATCGAGAGTCACATGTGTGCATTCTTAGGAGAACATTATATGGTCTCAAACAGGTTCTTTGAGCATGGTACACTCGAATCAACAATTATCTCAGTGGATTTGGATTCACCAAAAGTGAAGCAGATGAAAACCTCTATCATATTGTGGTAGATGGTAATTTACTTATTCTTTTTTTGTATGTTGATGATTTAATATTTACAGGTGATGAGCATTTGATCTTGCAAGAGAATATGAGATGAAATACATGGGCCTCATGCATTACTTCCTCAGGATGGAAGTATGGCGGGGTGATGGTGAATCGATTGTGTCTCAAGAAATTACTCTACCAAGATACTTCATAGATTTCACATTGATATTTGTAAGCCCATGGACACACCTATAGCTACAAATTGGAGGAAGGAGTATGCTTATTCAGGTGAGGAAGTTGATGCTACCATTTACAAGAAACTTATGGGTTCACTAATGTAACTTGTGAACACACAACCCGAAATTTTCTATGCAATCAACCAAATTAGCCAAGCTATGGTGAAGCCTACCAAATTATATTAGAAGGAAACAAATCATGTGTTACGGTACCTCAAAGGCACTACCTAGTATGGATTATGGTACAAATGGAGAGAGGGAGTGAAGTTGCAAGGCTGCATCGATGTAGATTGGGCAGGGATTCCATCCAATAGGAAAAGTACATAAGGTGTTATCTTCAGTGTTGTGTCTGCAACTATTTCCTGGTACAACAGGAAGTAGAGGTCTGTGGTGCTCTGCTCAGCTCAACAGAGGTTGAATACATGGTTGTAAGCCAAGAAACATGTGAAGCAATCTAGGTGAGGAAAATACGTATGCGAATATTCAGTTAGGAGATGGATATGAAAGTGATATATTATGATAATCAGAGTTGCATTAATCTCTTTGATAATTCGGTATTTCATGACAGGTCCAAGAAAATTGATATATGGTATCATCATTCGTGGGACTATGTGCAGAGGATAATCATGTTGCTACAGTACATCCCAATTGAGGAGCAAGATGCTGACATCTTGAAAAAGGCATTATCAAGAGGTAAATTCGAATTCCACATGTGCAGGATAGGGGTGGTAGAAAATCCATTTCTTGCTAAGAGGGAGTGTTGAAAAAATGTAGCAAGAAAGGCTCAATTTGACTTTATCCTTTTTCAAATTGAGTAAATCAAATTTCCACATCTGCAGGACAACTTGGAGGAAGTTAACTAGTGTGACATGGACCTTGTCACATAGTTAGCTCAGTAAATTTGAGTTACAGGGCTTGGAGTATAGTTATGCATGTATGATTTCTAAATTTTAGTAATCCAATTGAGTTATTTTCAGTTGTGTTCAATTAACTGACCTCTAACTATTGTTGGAGTCAGTTGAAGTTCAATGGTGCGGTGGGACAATAATCTAACCCAAATATATATTATTTAATTGCTCAATCAAACCAAAATATCTAATGCATGCAAGGAATTCGAATTCCTCAACTGAATTGGAGATGAAAAGGCAGTGTAACATCAATGGTAAACTAGTTTGAGTGTACATGTGTCTCATGAGGTCAGGTGATCCATCCCTAGAAATTATCCCTACAAGGAAAAGACCCTCTAGCGGAGGTTATAAAAGAGGTTTTTAGTGTTATAAAACTGGCCAAAATTGTCAAAAAAACATTTTCTACAACATCCGTTTATGGTTACGGAGGTTTTGGCAGAGCTTTTAACAGAAATTCAACACAACTAAAAAAAAATGGGCGGCCAGAGTTTATTACGGATTTTTTTTTCATTGGTGCGCTACTCTGAATTTAGCGCACCAGTGCATACATGTAGAAGGCGCCCCGGGGCAGTCAAAGGAGAATGCACCGAACCGTTAAGGTAAAAAACCGCACTGGGTGTAATGTTGGTGATACAATGCATGGGGCCATTCTAATTGGTCTTGGGATTTGTGCGGTGCCCATAGGTCGTGTCAACGCACCAGTGTGTAGTATCACACAAACACACCGAGATTTATAATTGGTATCGGTATTCGTGTGGTGCCCATAGGTCGAACACATGCACCGGTGTGTATCAACACATAAATGCCCTAGTGCGCAATATCACACAAATGCATCGAGATTTATAATTGGTATAGGTATTCATGCGGTGCCCATAGGTTGTACAAATGCACCGGTGCGTATAGACACATAAACGCCCCGGTGCGTAGCATCACACAAACGCACCGAGATTTATAATTGGTATCGGTATTTGTGCAGTGCCCATAGGTCATACAACGGCACCGGTGTGCCGTACCACACAAATGCCTCGACATTTTTAATTGGTTTTGGTATTTGTGCGGTGCCCATAGGTCGTAGAAACGCACCGATGCTCTTAAGAATACAAACGCACCGGTGTACAGTAACTGACACGCAACAGTTTTCATTTTGTATTTTTTAGAAACATCGATCTGTGACAATGCAATTATTTTGATTGTTTTAAATTCATTATTCATCAAAAGTTGACACATCTTATAACAATATTCATATGAATTAAATTTTTACTAATGCATTTGAATGTGATGTTTGGATTAATTTGTTATATCATATCATAATTATTGTAGTCTTTTAAAATTCATTATTCAACAAAATTTGACACACATATATATAACAATATTCATATGAATTAAATTTTTATTAGTGCATTTGAGAACGACAATGGAGAACGCAATAGAATAAATTAATATATATATATATATAAGACATTCTTTGTCATATAAAATGGAACAGTTATTGGTATCCCTTTGTCTTTCAATTGGGACACTATGTCCATTACATCAAAGAAAATTTTTGATTTCACAGACATATTTCAAAAAATACGTCTTTCTTTAATATACAAACATAGTGATCATCATTCTTCGCTTGAACTGTTGTCACTGCTAGAGCTCCTTCCATGACTTGAGTTATTTTCATGAATGTTTTGTTCACGGTGTTGATTGTTTTCTTCTTCTTCACCTTCCATCTACAAACATAAAAATAAATTGTAATGAATGTATATACATTGGTGAGAATAATGAAAATTGCAATATTAAATAATATACATCAATGTAAATCGAAAAGAAATGATGTATCATTGCAACAATTGAATCATAAACTATACACATTCTTTCAAAACCATGTAACATGCCATCTTTCAAGATTTCATCTGTTGGTGCAGTTCCATACTTTGTTTCCTACAAGTTTTATATCCCATAACAAATCATATATTTAATATAAAAGAAATTTTTTCTATTAATTATAGATGGAGCTAAGTAAAACAAGATTGATAGATGCTTACCAATTCCACAATTAAGTTCTAATATGCCAACATATACTCACAACCCATATTTAACTTAATTTCAATCAATTCCTCGGATGGTTCTTCTTTTTATGTTAGCACCTGTTTGAAGACATTCAATGATAATTTTTGTAAAACAACTTAAAAAATACAAAAATGAAATCTAGTTAAATTGTTATAAGGAAGTAACAATTACTCACAAACTTAGATATCAACCCTTTTCTTCCTTGTCGTCCTATTTTATGTGTTGAATGGGTTCCATTTTCTTTTCTTTTCTGCAAGAAAATACTTGAAATTTAATATCTAATGCTAAATTGTTTATTTATTATACCTAATGATCGAAAAATTCAATGATTACATATTACATTTGAAGTACGTTTTTGTTGAGATGGCTCCTCCTGCGATGCAATTTTGTCCATTTCTTTGACCATCTCCTTGTACACCTTTTTGGACATTCCTACTGGCATATTTTTTATATTAGCTCGTTCATCCTTTGAGATTTTCATAATCTTCCTGAAAATGTAACATGACAATAAAATATTTAATTTTTATATTGATATATGAAAAGTAAATATAACAAAAGTGATATTTATAAATAATTATAGATAAACATTTAAAGGAATATTACTTTTTCATTCCTTCTTTTTTGTTGTTGTATGTTTTTGCTATTAAAATTCTGACATGTCTCATTGACCAATTCTCTGGAAAATCTTCCTGTAGTGTAGATAAAATTTGGTTCTTGGAATCATTGGATTGGTTTTTGTATGGTAAATGGAAATAACGTCTATACATTCGTTCCACTAGATCCCTCAAACTTTTATAAAATATCTTCCCCCTTCCGATAACCTCCAGCACCACTCTAGATGAGCTAAGGAGCACTTCATTTTCATTTTCGTGTTCTATTTTTTTTCTTTTCTTAGAACAACATTCCTTTTCTGAGTTGTTGGTCCCTGTAGAACATTAAACAGATGTGAATTAATAGATTTTTTGACACATGTTATCTAATAATTTTAAGTATATTATTAATGAAAATTAAAAAAAGAAACTCATATTGGATCGATAGTAATTTTTCATTCACCTGATTCATCCTTTTGCAATTTTTCCATCAAGCTTTTACGCTCTTCTGGTCCTAGATCAGAAATAATATTATCGAACTTTGACATTTTGTGGCTCTGTATGATACACAATAAACAATACATATTAGTTAAACTTACTTATAGTTCAAAAATAATATTTTTTGTAAAGAATTTACAAAGAACTTGTTTTTTTTGCTTTTCTTGATGTGTTATTAGTATTTTTGTTACTTAATCTCTTGTCAGTCATTTCTTTATCAAACGCAAACCTGTACCGTATCATTCATTAATATATTTATAAATATATTGTCAACTTTTCAAGTAAAAAAAAAAAAAATCTCAAGAAACAGGTGCGCCATTCATAATGTACGCACCAACGTCGATGCGTGGTTGTCTTAGAAACGCACCGCACAAACAGTATAATAGACCGTACGGTGCTCTATGTCAACAAGGAGCACCAGTGCGTTACATGTCAACCACCGCATCGATTAACCATGATAAAATAATAAAAATCGTTCAGTGTTAGCTTTTGTAGCATAAACCAGTGCCATATTTTACATATGGCGCACTGATAAAAAAAAATTGTTTTTTAATTTTTTATCACATTAATTTCGCGGTGCTCTTGTACAATACAGAGCACCAGTGCACTAGGTTATGTTGGGCACACCGATGAAAAAAAAATCTATTTTTTTTTAATTCACACAAGGGCCGACATGGATTGAGATCCGACTATGCAAATTGTCCCTTCAGTTGGATGTCTTAGGTCTATATTTAGCAATACAAACCCTATAAATCTAAATTTAAAAGCCCTAATTCTAAAATCACAGAAAGAGTGAGAAGAAATGGCAGAAACAAAAATAATGTAGGGTTTGTATTTTTTGAAAGTTTTTTTTTTTTTTTTTTTTTTTTTGGCGAAATGAAGATCGAAGTATGGCACATATACCAGAAATAGTAAAATCGCTACATTTTACAAATGGCACACTGAGAAAAAATATTTTGTTTTTTTAATTTTTTATCACAGTACTTTCGCGGTGCACTAGAATAATAGAGCGCACCGATGCGCTCATGTACACAGGGCACACCGATAAAAAAAAAAAAACAAAAACAAAAAAACAAAAACTTTTTTTTTAAATTTATACGAGGGCCGACGTGGATTGGGATCCGACTATGAAAGTCGTCTCGTGAGTTGGATGTATTAGGCTTATTTTTAGCAATACAAACCCTACAAATATAAATTGAAAAGCCTTAATTCTGAAATCACAGAAAGAGGGAGAAGAAAGGGAAGAAAAAAAAAGAATGTAGGGTTTGTTTCTAAAATGGGTTTTTTTGGGCGAAACAACACGTTTGTGGTGCGCCATAATGAAATAGTGCACCGGTGCCATATGTTACATATGGCGCACTGATAAAAACATTTATTTATTTATTTTTTATCACTGTACTTTCACGGTGCACTGGTATAACAGAGCGCACCGGTGCGCTATGTTATGCAGGGTGCACCGAGGAAAAAAATATGTTTTTTTTTTTTTAATTCACGCAAGAGCCGACATGGATTGGGATCTGACTATGCAATTAATCCCTTGGGTTGGATATCTTATGACTATACAAACCCTATAAATCTAAATTCAAAAACCCTAATTCTGAAATTACAGAAAGAGGGAGAATAAAGGACAGAAACAAAAAGAATCTAGAGTTTTTGTTTCTAAAAAAGGATTTTATTTTATTTTGTTTCTGAAGACTGCAGAAAAAAACAAAACAAAACAAAAACTAAAAACTAAAATCTAAAAAAAACTTTGATTTTATTATTTTATTGCATTAAAAAAAAAAAAAACTGCAGAAAAAGTTTTAAAAAAACAATAAACTTTGATTTTTTTCTTTTACTGCATTTAAAAAAAAAAAAAAAAAATTGCAAAAAAAAAGTAAAATAAACAATAAACTTTACTCACATCATTTGAATTCTATGCTACAGGGTTTGAATCACCAGAAGTTTGGAATTTTGATTGTCTGAATACTTCTGTTCGAACGTATTTCCCTGTTCCATAGCGCTCTCATGCTCTGTTTTCTCCAAGTATATATCCTGCAAATCTTTGGCTGAAAATTTTTGCAAAAATAGTGAAATGCTGAAAAGTGTTTAGTATTTAAAGAAATGTTTTATGAAATTAGATTTTCGGAAATATTTTTCCGTCCATTTTTCAATTTACCGTTTTTTTCACTTAAAGAAAATAGAGTTACACTTTTTTTATTTGCGGTTATTCGTCACCGGTGCGTCCCTTAATCAAACCGCACTAGTGCGTCTGGGTATAAAATGACACCAGTGCGCATTACCAAAAACGCATCGGTGCGGTGACCTGTACATTACGCACCGAAATTACATTTAGGTATGTGCACCAAAATTTATTATTGTTTTGCTCAAATACAGGGAGAAAATATCATAATTATATGGAATGGACAATTCTTCAAAATCCAACTCATTCTATAATATTTCTCAAGCTCCATCGCGGAGTTCTCCCTATCCATTTCGAGACGTAATATTTATTTCGGATTTTATTTATATTTTCACTATCTAATTGAATTTATGTTTTTTATCCATGCACTCAATCATGCACAACTTAATTAAACTTATAATGTATACAAATTTGCAGGTTCATGCAGATTCAGCATCGAGTTCAGATGCACAAAATATTCAAACTGCTTCAAAACGTCAGAAGTTCTTATTAGGAGTTGCATATTGCAAGGCGCATTTAGTAGATGAAAATGGACAGTTGCTTCACCCTGCCAATTGTAACAATATTGCATCTTCTAGCCACAATCCCGGGACAATGATGGTAATTATAATTATAATTGTTTGGTATATATATTGATTAATATGTAATTATTTCAACGTCAAACTAATTTATAATCATGCAATATTGTCAACGTGGTTACTAATTGATATCATATATTTTGTACTAATCATGTTCAAATATTTTTTTTAATTATTAGTATTCTAGTGATGATGAACGACCTACCTACCATCTTCTAGTGATGATTACTTAATGAATACGACTACCATGGAGACAATGTTGTTAGATGCATTCCAAAACGATGATCAGCTAGGGGATGATGCTCATATCGCGGACACCTTTTTCGAAAGCCTTAACTTTTCTTCCACCACCCCTCTCTTTGGACCTGACAGTCAGTCAAAGTCTACCCAATTGGGGACAACAATGTTACTGTACAACTTGAAAGCAAATTTTGGCTTGTCGAATGCATGTTTCTCAGAACTTTAGAGGTAAGTTACCATAAAGTACTCCCTTATATAAATTTGAAATATAATCAGTACACTACAATTAACATTACAAATGGTAAATTTTATGAACGTTAATAATTATATCGACATTAATGTACATTAATAATATATTTTTCCATGATCACCAATTACAAGTTATTCAAACATAAGGTTCTTCTGAGTGATAATGTCTTGCCCGGTAGCTACGAAGAGGTAAATAAATTGTTGAAAATGTTAGGTGTTGAGTACATATCATATCATGCATATCCAAATGATTGTATTCTATATAGAGGATAGTATGCAGACAAAGAGATGTGTCTGAAATGTGGGCATGACAGGTATGATAAATCAAAAAATAAGGGTAAATCACATACTAGTCCTCCTTTTAAGATATTGAGACACATGCCTATAATCCCAAGGATTCAAAGGCTCTTTCGTTGCAAAGAATTAGATATGTTGCAAGGATGGCATGCCTCACACAGAAGTGATTTGGGAGTTATGTGAATCCAAACTAATTCAATAGCCATGAAGCATATAGAGGATACATGGCTCGAAAAATTCAAGGATGAAGTACGAAGTCTATGACTCAGCATAGCCATGGATGGCGTCAACCCATATTCCCTTGAGAACACCAACTATTATGTTTGGCCTATAGTAGTGATCAATAACAATATCCCCCCATGGTTTTCCATGAAGAATGAACATCTTATGTTGGCTCTCATAGTCCCTGGTAGAAGACAAGTGAAGAATATGGATGTCTAATTACAACTACTGGTAGATGAATTGAAGGAATCATGGGATGGGATAAATGTATATGATGTATCAAGACCCATCGCAGCAGAGAGGAGTTTTACATTGTATGGCATACGTGCTTACATGACACATGATTATCCAGGCTTAGGAGTTTTCTCTGGTAAATTACATGTTTAATTTATTGATTTGTTTATATACGTAACAATATTCTTTCACATATTAGTTATTTAATTCGTTGTAATATTTGTTCTGATCTTCATGATATACTTTAACGTGTGATGCATATTAATTAATGTATATAAATATAATCTCGCAAGTCTTGTAACAAAAGGGTATTTTGGATGTAAATGTTGTGGACCTTCTCTGAAAGCTAGATGGTCGAAGGACCTACGAAATCTAGTGTATGATTGCTCCAGGGTATTCATACCAGAAGAACACCCTTACAGAAGAGCAGTATCCACTTTCAATGGTAAACGAGAGAGAACCCAAAGGCCTCCAATAATGACACCAGTTGAATGGCTTAGAGCATATGAGAGAGAGAAGGAGAATGAGTTCATAGAAATGTTCGATTCAAATGGGGAGCCTATGTTCGATGATCCATATTTCTTTGACACCTATGTTGAGAAATTTCCCATTGGGATGAAAAGGAAATCTATCTTTTATGACCTCCCATATTGGAAGCATCTTAAGATTACCCACTTATTAGATCCCATGCATATATTTAAAAATGTTTCATCTTTTTTATGGAGGCACATATCATCGAAACAAAGTGACACATTGGTTGTTAGGAAAGATCTTATTGCTTCAAAAACTAAAAAGAAACATTGGCCAAGACGATTATAAAGTACGGGATCAGAGGCAAGCGTTGGTCCCTCTAATTCATGGTTTTTCAAAGAAGGTGATGTCCCATGGATTTTAAAAAAAGATGATATTTCTTTGGAAAAGGAAGTTATAATGGGTGTGAGGGTGCCAACTTCATACGGGTCTTCACTACGGTGCTGCTTCACCGTGGATGACCATTTGTCGGGGTTGAAATTGCATGACCATTTGAATCTTTTAAGAGTACGTATAATGTTAAAAGCATGATTTTATTATTTGTTATATTAAAAAAATTTATCCCATGCGGGGATCATAAAACATAAATAATTTTGTATATTATTGCACATGTTTATAACTTTATAATGTCATTATCCTTTGTCCGTGCGTAGGTGTGTGAAACATGAATTCCCTCAAGACCTAGGACATGCCATATATAATTTATCTGCATTTGTATGTTAGATCACATTAAATGAGATTCATGTGGCTAGCATTCCACGGTGGCGTCAAGAGATAGTTGAGATTGTTTGTATGTTTGAGAAGGAACTGTCGATGAGTTTCATGGACTTACAGGTTCATCTTCTAATCCACCTAGTAGATGAGGTTGAATTACTTGGGGTGGTTTCTTGTCATTGGATGTTCTTCTTAGAGAGGTACATGAAAAAATTGAAAGGTTTTGTTCGACAAAGGGAAAAACCCGAGGGGTCTATGGCAGAGGGGTACATATCATATGAATCTTTCTATTATGCCAGTGAGTACATCAAGCAAATTGACAACAGACCGGGTGCGGTGATTTGGGACGATTAAAGGGATGAAGACAAAAGAGAAGGGGGTTTGCTCCAAATAAGTGGAAAAAGGTGCTTGATAAAGAGTAAGCGACTTATAATTTTTCAAATTTACAAAAAGTAATTAATATTCATGTTGAACTTCGATATAATGTATATTTTGATCTCTAAGTACTATATAATGTTGGTTTTATTTCATCAGCGAATGCAGAAATTGAAGCAATCAATAAATTCTTTTTTTACAATTCTGAAGCAACAAAACCGTGGGTCGCATTATACGAACAAAAGAGGATGAAATGGGATAGTGACAGGAAATAATCCAGACGGTTGAATGGTAGAAGTGTGCCTTACTCCGATCATTTAAAATAAAATATGCCAAAAATATGCCCCAACAGTTGGGTTGCTGACCAAGTGAAAGAGAAATACGGTGCTACTGATCGTTACCCATGTGTTGAAGAGGATGCGCTAAATGTAGGGATTTGGTGCAGTAACTCGCTAATAATCTTTTTAATTTATATGTAAATTTGAAACTTATATTAAGACATCTACTTTTCATATTTTAACTGTTGAGTTATTATAAGACACATGACACTATGATTTTTTTAACTTTTTTATTATAGGTGCATCTATTCCCATCTATGTGGGCATATGGACACCATTTTCGCATAGAAAATTCCGATGCTGGAAACATCACACAAGACTATGGAGTGGAAGTCGAGTTCAATCAATCTATTCGATCTAGCCACCATGATCAAAACCTAGTACGAGGGATGTTAGGTTACATCGGAAAGATACAAGAGATCATTGAAGTGGATTTCTCTTCTTTCCAATGTGTTATTTTTAGGTGCAAGTGGTGGGACACCTTTGATGGAATAATGTAAAGGAAGATCGCGGTAGTAGGCTGATATGTATCAACTCTAGAAAGATGTGGGATGAAGCTAAGGAGCCCTATGTTTTCCCTAAACACTGCAACCAGGTGTTTTTTTACCCAGATGTGTTGGATAGGGATTGGTGGTTTGTATTGACACATGACCCTAGATCAAAACATACTTTTGAGAACAATAGTGTTATTATGCCATGCGAGCTAGAAGATAATGAGGGTGATCATGAGAACCGAGAGTGATATAGTACATGTGTTATTTCATCAAGATTTATGCTTTTTAAGATGGGTTTTTCGAAACATTATAATATGTATTTTGAATTAATTGGTAATTTGCATTGTGTTAATGTTAAAATCAATAATTCACTTGATAATTTACAATTATGTTGATCTCGAAAACAATGGCATACTGTATAAATTAGTTCTTTTTTTGTATCTAAGATTGTAATAAAATAATGATAATTCTAAAGTACATGAATTTATCTGCATTATTTTCTAAACTTTATTATGTTACAATAAATCCTATTATTCTAGATTTATTATTTTACAATTATTTAAAATTTACAAATTTAATAAATTTATTTTTAAATTATTTCATATTAATACAATTAAAATTTTACAAATATTTTACATGTAATTACATTGTACTAATTGCAATTACAACTACATCATAATTTTGGCATCACATACAATTACAATTACAATTACAATTTTACAATTACAATCAATTCACGTAATACAATTAAAATTTTATAAATATTTTACATAGAATTAAAATTACAATTACAATTACAATTTTACAATTTCACGTACAATTACAATTACAATTTTACAATTTCATGTACAATTACAATTTTAGAATTTTACATACAATTAGAATTACAAATATTACAATTTTACAATATCATGATCATTTAGTATTAAATTAATTAATAAACATCACGTTCATGATAACCATCGTACAAGCATCATATTTGACTAAAAAACACATTCAAAATCACTAACATCATCATGATCATGATCATCTAACAAAACACAATTAACATTATATATTAACATCATCACAAAACAAACATCAAATATACATCTCATGTCAAATAACTCATGTTATCACATACACATCTATCTGCAAGCTGCACATTAAATGAGCATGTCGAACATGACCTAACAATATACACATCATGATGATCACCAACATGTAAATTAAGTACAACTACAACATGAACATAAAATACATGGACTATATATATATATATATATATATATATATATATATATATATATACAAACCGTAATATGTTATCATGGATCAGTCGTGTAGGTTAACACTAACATTTCGCTACTCTTGGAGGCCTGCTCAGTCAATGGTGTAGCCTCGACGGTTGATGGTCCAGTCTGCTCATGATCATGAGTACTGATGGATGTTGCAGGCTGCTGACTAGACGTGGCCGATGGTCCAGCCTCATCTCCATGATGACTGCTACTGGATGCTAGTGGAGGCTCATGCTCATCTGGCGCGGCGCTAGGTAAACGATCATGAGATGATGAGTCATTGCTCATGGACTGTCCATCACGTGTTGCGGCTCGACCATGCCTATAATGTTCAAAATTCCTCGTCAATCGCGTAACAGATTTCGTAACTCCTACAACATGCCACATCAGGCTGTACATGTCACGCGGCATGCCTCTCCACATCTGTAATAGCCTATCATCGGCTTCTATGTCTTTGTAATGATCGGGCATGATGTCCGCCTCAATAATCAATGCACTAAGTTGGTCGCCCAACTCAATCCGGTATCTAGCATCAAGTCGACCGCGCCTAGCACCGGCCTCCTGATGATCCTAGGCATCTGGCATGCCCTGATCATCATTAGGATCCACACCTGGATCATGTGGTGGTGTCGGCATCTCCTTGCCATCAAAAGAGCCAATGTCTGCAAAATATATACAAGTACATAGCAATAATTAGACAATTTCATTACACAATTTAATAAAAATAAGTTAAAGAACATGCTAGAATAAATTTAAATATATAAAATAGTAATATTACCTCTATCATTTGGGGGCTCATCAGCTGTGAAGAGGATGTTGGCACACCTTCGCCAATCCAAACCCGTGTAAGGACAGGGGACCATAATGAAGGGATGCTCATCAACACTAACTAGCAACTCCAATGCATCTTGTGATATCCTCGCTGGAAACAGAGTCTCGTCCCTTTTGGGAATCATCTGTCCCCACATGTGCATACGTGCCTCAAACATCGTCCTACGAGGATGCCGAAGAAAATTAGGCCTCGTCTCTGGAAACCTCTCAAAAAATAAACAAAAAAGCTCTGAAGCAAAATGGAATTTCACCCTCCCTTGTGCATGAACACGACATCTATATAAGGCTGTACAGAACTGCCGCAAAAAAATGGCAAACCACCTAACAAGTCGTCGCTCCTATACTAAAAAATCAACATAATATAGAAGCGAGCAAATAATGCGTTTCCCGTCACTAGTGTTGTGCGAAATGGTCGAAATGATAATTGAGAGACACTACACTGCCTCCCTACCAAATGCACCAATACATAATTGACCTCCAACGACCCGAAACTCTATAGGAGACAGTACATTTTCTCAAATGTATCTCTGGGAGTAAACTAACTGACTCCCTGCTACACAGCCAGCCGGAACCTCTGGGAACGAGGTAAAATCTGCCCTTGTCCTCGATAGCCCTGTAATGAAATATATATCCTCCTCAATGGGCGTGTACCACTAGTTGATACCAACCTGGAAAGCCTGTTGTTGGGCATTCCACCTTCAAATAAGATGTCTCAAAAACAAACTATGGACCTTTAGGGAAGTAGCCTCCTCATAGAACTTGAGGAGGCCTACCTTCTTTAGGAGCCCCTGCGTAGCTGCTGTAATAGGGTGAGGGTACGCATCTCTCTCCCTCTCTCATGCCTCCCATAGGCAAACCATGTTATACTGCTCTGCCTGTTGTTGTTGTTGCTCCCCCTCTTCTCTCCTTTCACATTTCTGAATGATTGACATATTAAACACAATTTTTTTATTAAATGAGACATGTATTTAGAAATATACCGTTATATAATTTTTTTTTTAAACAAAATAAAAGAATATTCGGTGCACCAAAAACACAGTCACACACTGGTCCCAGTGCGTCTTTCTATGGAGCGCACCTGCGTCGGTACACCTAATAATATTAAGCGCCCCGAGGATGGTGCTCCAGAAAAAAATTAGCGCATTGTTGACTATGTACGGTGTCAGGAGGGCGGTGCGCTGACGAAACTCTACGCCCCAGGGCGTATAGTTAAGTCAGCGGCCCGACCTCCTGCCATCGTGACATAGTGAATGGTTCGGCCTTTTACAAGGCCTCACTGTTGACGCAGGTGAAATACGGAAAATCATGCATTGACAAAAATATTCGTCCCGAGGCTGCTATTTTTTTCAACGCACCGCGTCACGGCTATTCCACTAGGTCAACGGTGCGGCTGGATAACCAACCACACCGCACTTTAAAAAAAAAATTAAAATAACACGGTGCGCCTTTCATACCACCCCGAAACCAGTGCAGATACTGTTAGCACCGGTTTACTAGGTCAAATCGTTGACCATGTCGAAATGCAGAATGTGGTGCGCTTAATACATTACCCCCCCAGGGCGGATAATTCAAACAACGCACCGTGTTGCCGCTATTCCACATTGTCAACGGTGCGGCCTGGTAAACGACTGCACCGCACTTTTTTAATTTTTTTAAAATAACACGGTGTGCCTATCGATACTGCCTCGAAACCGGTGTAGATACCATTAGCATCGGTTGCGGTGCGGCCTGCAAATTTACATGCAGCACTGCAAATCGGTGTGAGCCGAACGGCACGAGCGCACTGCACGAAATTAAAATATATATATATATAATTAAATATAAATAAAATTAAATGGTTACTTTTAAGGTTATTTGAAATTCTAATTCATTAAAAGGCTTAATTATGGAAAAACAAGAAAAATACCTGTACATTTTCTCGTCGAGGAGGCATATTGGCTGTAGAATTTGCAAAAGAAAATTTGTCCACCGTTCTGCAAAATTCAAGCTGGAGATTGGTGGGCAATGCACAGCAGCAGTGTGTGCAACGAGTGCAATGGGAGCACCGATGTCAGGGCGGCTTAAACAAGGATAAATTGCACTGGTGCTTGAGAGCTCTGTAGCACTGACAAAAGTGAAAAATGCGGTTTTTTGGCCGTAATTTTTTTTTTATTTAACCCTATTCTGGTGCGCAGGGTTTTATAGGCACACTAGTGCATTTTATTCATTCCGCACTGAGCAATTTCTGTTTTCGCGCTTTTTTTATGAGGCACCAGTGCAGACTTTTTGTAAAGCATCGGTGCGCTACAGTAATACAATGCACAGGGCGGGTGTGTATGGAGCGCACGGTGTCTAGTGTGCCAATGTTTTGTGCGGTTTTTTGGCCGTAATTTTTTTATTTAACCCTGTTCCGGTGCGCGGGGTTTTATGGACGCACTGGTGCGTTTTCGTCATTCCGCGCTGGGCGGTTTCTGTTTTCGCGCGCTTTTTATGAGACACCGGTGCGGATGCTCTATAAAGCATCGATGCACTACAGTAATAAAACGCACCGAGCTGGTGTGTACGGAGTGCACAGTGTCCGGTGTGCCAATGTTTTGTGCGGTTTTTTGGCCATACTTTTTTTTATTTAACCTCGTTCCGGTGCGCGAGGTTTATGGGCACACCGGTGCGTTTATTCATTCCGCACTAGGCGGTTTCTATTTTCGCACGTTTTTTATGAGGCACCAGTGCGGAAGTGTTGTAAAGAACTAGTGCGCTAGAGAAATACAACGCACCAAGCAGGTGTGTACAGAGCACTGGTGTCCGGTGTGCCAATGTTTTGTGTGTTTTTTTGGCCGTAATTTTTGTTTTATTTAACCTTATTTTGGTGCATGATATTTTAAGGGAGTATTGTTGCGTTTTCTTCATTCCGCACCGGGCGATTTCTATTTTCGCTCGATTTTTATGAGGTACCAGTCTGGAAATGTTGTAAAGGACCGGTGCGCTACCGAAATGAAACGCGCCATGCGGGTGTGTAGGAGCGCACGGTGTCTGGTGTGCCAATGTTTTATGCGCACCGGTGCTTTCTCATGTTGAATGCACCGGGCAGGTGTCTACGGAGCGCACGGTGTCTGGTGTGCCAATGTTTTGTGCGCACCGGTGCTTTCTCATGTTGAATGCACCAGGTGGGTGTGTACGAAGCGCACGGTGTCTGGTGTGCCAATTTTTTGTGCACACCGGTGCTTTCTTGTGTTGAACGCACCGGTGCGTTTTGCGGTGATAATCACACTGGACGAAATACATCTGCGAACACCTCTACCCACCAACCTCCTCTAGTAACCTTCGCTAGAAATGGATGTCTGGGGTATTTTTATAAGGGGTTCCTTGAAAACATCCGCTAGAGGGTCTTTTCCTTGTAGTGTATACAATCAATTTGGAGGAAATTCCTATATTTTATGGGCTAATTTCCAAATGATTTGCGCAAGGAAATAGGAGGATTGGTGAGTAAATAATTGGCTAACCATTGGCCAAAATTGATCATTGAGAAGAGAGAATTGTTATTCTTTTTCAAGTTGTGCTCAGAGCATGAGCATTCAATTGTAATAGTTTCTTTATTCATCTTATTAATGCAAAGAAGGCTTGAGGGGTTTTTCCCAATTGAGTTCCCTTATAAATCACTGTTTATTTGTGGTTTTTCTTATTGCATGTCTATGCTTGTTGTTCTAAATTTTGATTTCCATTCCGCAGATCAGTAGAGTAGAATTGTGTCTCTTGTTTTAAGGTTGAATCTTGAGCAATGACAATTTTTATGAAATTTCTACAAGTGTCGTATCATGTAATACAAGTTATTCTCCTAGAAAATCTCCATTGTGTTACCAAGATAACATTACAATATTATGCTCAAATTAGGTTTGAACCTAGAGTGAAACACCACCAAGGAACCAATACATCATTAACAATTAGAAAATATTGTATCAACATGAAAGCACATGTAATACCCCACTCTAACTCAATCATAGGAAATAATATACATCATCAAGGATATTAACATCATCAATCACATATCCCTTTGAGGTGATGTATAATATTACAATATTATATCACCTAGGATGATCCCGCCAAGGAAAAGAATATCATTACACCACATGAAAGAGACATAAGATAAGTGCTAACTCCTTCAAACATTAAGATTGTCCCCACCACACACTCAACAAAGGGGGGCCATGTAGCACAACAAGCATAGTGACATCAATAATATAACACCAACATGTAATTCTCTAGAATGCACCAAGAATAATATGATATGTGAAATAGAAAGAATTTACATGTCAATAGAGTAATCCATCAAGAAAAGGTACGAAAATAACACCAAACCATAAAATGACCATCCACCATAGAGAAGTGAATCTCTTCCACCAAATATCTCCATCATGTAATATAATGTCACAAAGAGAAGAGGCTCCATGAAGATGCAGCACCCAAGTCCATTCCAATCCTCTAAAGTTACTAGTCAAGCCCCATAAATGTGATGAAAATCACAATGTGAAACCTCATGCAATAAGAGGTGTAATATGTCCCGACGGGGAGGGGAGGGGGGCAGCTCAATTGGTTATCCAAGAAATGTGAAATTTTTGTAACTCAAAAGACCCAGGTTCAAATCCCCCCTTTTGTGATCCAAGTTGTGGGGAGGAGGGAAATTCGTATCCCCCCAAAGGTTTGCTAGTAGTTACGTGTCAGGCGGCCTGCTGGGTTCCTCTAGGTTACCAAAAAAAAAGAGGTGTAATATTAGGATTCAACTTCGGGACATTTACTATTCTTAGGAGTGCACGAAAACCCCAAAAATCCATGGTTGTTCTATAAAAAATGATTTTAAAAAAAAAAAAAAAAAAAAAAGGAA
The DNA here is from genome assembly GCA_034641835.2 of Pinus albicaulis. Taxonomy (NCBI): domain Eukaryota; kingdom Viridiplantae; phylum Streptophyta; class Pinopsida; order Pinales; family Pinaceae; genus Pinus; species Pinus albicaulis. The sequence goes on from CM076569.1 coordinate 965,211,386, forward strand.
AGAAAAGAGGAATCAAAACCATGATGAAAGATGAATACATATTTACATTTCTAAACACCTCAAATTTAACCTATTTTCAAATTACAACAACCAAAACTCAAAATTGACTTCAACAATTCCAAAAATAACATGAAACCAAACCCAATACTTATAGATGTTGATTTTATTCATCCTATCTACTCTAACATAGGATTAAGCAAGAGACTAAGTGAAGTCAAAAATCCAATGCAACCATCCAAACATCTTGTCAAGGCCATGAACTCTTCCCTTATGTTTGGTAATGAACTAAAACAATTTTACTTTAAAAATAATGCCTATATGTTGGAATTTCTATTACAATGTGGCTGCAAAATGGAACTAAATCGCGCGCATGGTAGCTAATACAAAATATGCACAAGGATATTTCTATGTGCCTCTCGAGAGGTTTTCTATACAACAAACATTAATCATGCCTTCAACTATTGAGGATATAGGTGGCTACAACAATAAAATACCTTCTACCAAGCATAAGGATGAAGTATGAGGTGAAAGTTCAAATTTGGAAATAATATATGCTCACAATTTGATGTCTGGAAATGACAATCGTAAAGTATGAGTTCAATATATTTTTGTCCCATGCATTTTATAACACCAAAATCACACTTTTTAAAGGCTAAAATGCATTTACAATACACATGGGAAAATAATGCTGAAAATATAATGCATTCACCACCTCATTTTTTAACCGACTCATCCACAATATAAGTCTGTCCATGGGCCTCAAAATGTTCAATGTTATCTTATAAAAAACCATTATTAGTTTTGTAGATGAGATCTCCATATAAATTCCCATAATTATCATCCAAAATATGATTACTAACATGAATTTTCTCATCTTCTTGACTATGGTTAAGCAAATTTAAACATTATTCAAAATCAACCTTTTCAAAATCACATTCTAGGGGGGCAACTCAATTGGTGATTGAAGTGATCTTAAGACATGCAAACTAAGAGATCCAAGGTCCAGTTCGTAGGTTGTGACCTAGTCTACAGAGAGGAGGATAGGTCTTAGGCCCCTAGAATTACAATGGTAGTGGCCAAAATTAGACCTCGTGTCATGTGAGTACAAGACTGACCCAGTTTTCAATTCCTCTAGGTTAAAAAAAAAAAAAAAAATTTAAAAATAATAATTTTGTTAAAATCATAAGAAAATGAACCATCAAAATCATAATTTTGAAAAGAACCATACCTTATGAAACCCTTGTCTTATTTAATCGATGAAGTGGATACATGGATATTCTCATGACCAATATCTTCTACATGTGATACTACAATATGTTCTTCAACAAACTCATCACCATTCTCTTCCTCAAAATATAAAATATCATGAGAAAGTGGCTCTTTAGATGACGGTTGATCCTCCAAGTATTCCTCAACACAAATGGCATGAAAGTTATGTTGATCATAACCAACCTCCCAATGCTTGCAAAATGTATGATGTAAAACTCCAAATGAAGAGATTTTCCTTTCCTTGTCTAAATATATAAACAATTCGATGGCATCAACATTAAAGTAGATGTGAATAATTTCATCATAACATCCTCTAGATTAATATTGAGATCCAAAATTACTTTATTGAAGAATGAAAAAAAATTGTGGATGAGTCAATTTGTATAAACTCATGTCATATCTATCAAAATCTTCATAAATAGCATCATCAAACTTATGTGCATATCTTTGGATACTTGAGAAATAAAATACATGATACAAATCACAATCTAAAGATTCTATCAGTATTCAAATCTTCATTACAAAGTGTTGAAATATGAAAATGCATGCATATTGTAATATATCATATCCAAAAAACTAAAGTGTGGAGTCACCAAGGTGAGTTTTAAATTGTTTTCTAGCTATCCTTGCCTCTAAAAATGACATGCCTTCAAATGTGGAGTCATCAAATGAAGGAATGATCTGGAAAAAAAAACCCTCATGTAAGAAAGTAGTTGGTCTAAAAAGTCTATTAGAATAGGACTTTATCTTTGGAAACAACATAAAAATCTTACAACAAAATTCAACCCCTGCAAAAGTGTAAATAAGCACCATGATGATAGCATTGTGTAACTAAGGAAGGTTCCCTAATGTCAACCCAACAACTCTTCCCTGCACTTTAGGTTGGATCCTCTCCAACACAAGGGAAGCTTCCCTAAAGATAACATTCTCAAGGCTATGAAGTGAGGGCTTAAGGTGAAAATGAAGAGCAAGCATTCATTAAAAAATAGTTGTAGTATAGTGTATGGAAGGAAATGGAAATGGAGAAGGGGATATGGGAAAGAAAATAAAGGGGAAAACGGAGGAAAAGGAAATGGGATGGTATGATACTAGTGAATATAAATCTATGGGAGCTTAATGGAGTAATGAAATATTGTATGAAATGAAAGAACTTGTTGGTTACAATAAACTACTTTGGGGTAGCTCATATGGCAGAAAATGTGAGTTTTCCTCATTTAACCATCTAATGGATGAATGAAATAGTTGACACATTCATCATTTGGTTGTATACTTAAGGTAAAAGGAACTAATTTGATGTAATTTAACCTTAAGTGTTTGCTAGAAATGTGGTATAGAAATAATTCTTAGAGGGCTAGGGGTGTCACTTATCAATCCTAATATGAAGGTGTTGTTTTATGGAAGAAATGTACTTCAAATATGCAACTTAAATTGATAGAATATGGAAAACAAGTGTAGAAATAAAACAAAAAAAAATGCAAGAGGTGGAACCTCCTCACATTTCTTACTCCTAAATGAATAGTGGACTAATTATTAAGATTTTAAAATTAGAATGATACCAAAAAATATCTACAAAATACTAACTGTTGGGCTCGGATTTTGATATATTTTAACACATCTTTGTATACGCAAGAGGGAGAACCTCCTCACATTGCTTACTCCTAAATGAATAGTGGACTAATTATTCAGATTTCAAAATTAGAATGATACCAAAAAACATCTACAAAATACTAACTGTTGGGCTCCGATTTTGATATATTTTAACACATCTTTGTTACCCTTTTTGTCACCTTATTCCTCCATATTCATCATTTCAATATTTTTTTCACCATATTATTAGTGATTACCAACATCTGATCACCCTAAGTTAAACTATTGTCAATATTTTATGGAATTTTTTTATCTTAAATGAACTTATGAATTGAAATATATTCTTATGTATTCCTATAACCATAGTGTGCAGATTTTGTAGCACAATTATTCGAAGTCATATTGGCATATCTCCAAGAAGAAACCCATCACATGTATTTTTTTTTAGATTTACCAAGATTGTTCGGTTCCTATTAGATCAACCCCGAAATGAATAAGGCCAACTCTACTTGGTGGTAAAAAAGATAGGTGTTCAATTCTATGGGGGTGGATTATGGCACACCTAGTTTCATTGAGATTTAACTATCATTGTCCATGTGATGGTAAAGAGAAATGTTGATGGTGTTGTTTCATGTAAACATGAACTTATTACCTTCCAAGAATCTATTCTTAGAATACCAACCCTTGAAATTAATTTGGATAGGGAAATGAATGACAAATTTAAGGTTGGTAAGAAGACCTATTCTAGGAAGAACTTTCAAAGGTTGAAGTTAATAGGCTAGTAGTTTTGTGACAGGTTTTAGATTTTTGGTAATAAGCCAATTGTTTCCAAATGAACAATTAGTACCAGATTTCTTGTAGCAACTTCCATTCCCATAATTTTATAACAATTCTCCATTTGCATATGGGTGGTATTCCAGGATCAAATTGGCCACATGGGTTTTGTTTTGAACAGTTTGGAGATGGTTTTTTTTCTATCTATTCAACCCCAAATCTATCACAAAAGTTGTGAGATATTGGTCAGTGCCAACTAAACAAAATAATCTAAGCATGATAACGATGAGATACCAAGAAATAATTCCAAGATTTTGTAGCAACTATCTATTCATTTAACAGATTCATTGTATTCGTAGTTGTAGATGTCCATGGAGAAACCCTAACTTGGAGGAGATCATATATCATGTGGAGATGATTACGTATTCATCAATTGGGTTCCATAGCAAAAAGAGTAAGCGAAAAAAAAATAATTTAAACTTATAAGTCAATGGGATCTCCATAATAACATGCTTTGAATCAACATCAACTTCAAATCCTATTGGAAAATCAACCAGAATATTGAAGTATGAATTTCATGCATCTTGTCATGAAATTCATAATGGGTGAATTTTTATCTATAACCACCAAGGAAATTCAAGAATCAAATCCCTCTTTTTTCAGATACTCTCTTTCTACAATTACATTTATTTTGGAAAACCATAGGTTGAGGGATGATAGCAATGTTTTTTTTTTTTCTACGTAACGCTAAATTCTATTATATAGTACAAAAAATACTTCGATCTTCATGACAGAGGTTGTTGAATTAGCCAACCCCTATTGGAAGAAGGAATTTCAAAAGTTCAAAAATTGGGTTGCCCTTTGAGGGGAAACCACCCCTTAGAGATTTCAACATGACATTGTGAGAGCTGCCCTTTTTGGGGAAACCACCCCTTAAAGAGTTCAACATGACATTGTGAGAGCTTCCCTTCTTGGGGAAACCAACTATTAACATAGAATCAAAAGATTGTTTTTGCTGGAAAATGGAAAGATAAACAGAGAAACAATAGAGAAGCAAGTAAATATTGGAAAAGAGGAGAGCCATGACTCGAGAACTATTGGTCATGTGAAGCATGGTTCTCCATGAGAGGTGTTTCTTTAACGATGAAGCAACCATATTCTGACAGGGCGTCATTCCTCTTGGAGAGTTGTGGAGTAGAAGTGGAGCGTGCGCCTTTGTCCGCTTCGTTGTAATTTTGTTGAGATCCTTCCACTGAACTTCTCCCTCCACTATCTGAAGCGTCCTCCACTCTTTTGATAGGAAGACCCACTGTTTTTCATGGTAGTGGGGAGGAGGAGCAAGAGAGGGTGGACTTACGAGGGTGCTTCTTGGTGCCAAAGACATAATGGCTACTAAATCTCCGAGAGGCGAATTGAGAGTTGGGCCTAAAGTAATTGAATGTCAAATACCTCTGGAGCATCCACGGCCATAGAGAAGGCCATTGTGCACTTCGCCATAGCCGGAACAAGAAGGGAGGAGGGAGAGCCTCTACCTCCTCTGCGGCAGAATCTCATGTGGTGTCAATGAGGAATTGCTTCATATGATTGATGGGTATGCAGGGCAGGGAATGAGAGTTCAGAGGGAGGTTGTGTTGGAAATACTGAGAGGGGGGGTGAATCAATATTCCTTTTAATTATAGCATTAGTTAATATTCAATTATTATCAGTGTTTGTACAATGATAGCAGCAAACAAGAGGAACACAAATGCACACAGTTTTTAAGGTGGAAACCCACTCCGAGACAAAAATCACCTAATGATTTTCTAATAATTCTTTAATATTCAACTCCAATTGAAAATAAAGCTCCAACTTCCTAGAATATAGAAAAGAATTCTTCTCTAGCTCCCACTGGATGGACGCTCCAATGCCTGAGATTCTTCAGTAGTCAACTGAAACGGATGCCCCAACACCCAATGAGCTACAACTCACCCTATCACCACCCTACCACCCTATAGAAGAATAAAATAAGAATGGACTCCCGTACCAGGGAAAATGGTCCACTTTACAATGATATAGAATGATGTAGAAGAAGAAGATATACTAGACCATAACCCCAACTCTGACACAACCACCTAATGATGATCCTAGACCTCCCAACACTGCCTCTTCAACCCTTGGTAGATAGACACTAGTACAATTTGTACAATAATGTATTTACAATGACTAAGTACAATGATACCTTTACAATGATTGTATGCAGTGCTGCCCACTTGAAGACTTCATATGATGAACTTATTGCTGCTGTTATGCACCTTGGTTGCTACTCTTGTCATGCTACCCTCTATTGCACCTTTCTTTTCTTTGTTGCCGTAGAAAGTTTGGTCCTTTGCAACCCTTGACAACACATGATCTAGCTTTTTCTTGCCTTCTAGGAGCTCGATATTGAATCTGGTGTATCTCTCTTATTTCAAATCCTCGATATCTTATATTCGGTCCTGTAGTATTCCTCTGAGTCATCTTTCCAATGCCACAAATCTGACCCAATTTGGATTCTTCAAGAGAGAGTTATACCCAATCTCTCACAATGCCCTAATTATGGATTGTTTTAGAAGAGTGCACTTGTACGGCGTGACACGTGTCATTGTTTCTTCATTTGGCTCTGAAATTGATAGAGAAAAAATTACAGACTGTTCACTATCTACCAATTTTTATGAAATTCCAATCCAATACTCAGAAAGAGAGTTATGACAAATTTACCAAGGTCACTTCTTTGAGATTAATTTCAGGAGCCTGCAAAAATCCTAACTTCCACAGATCATATCTCCAAAAATATTGCGCACCTTGATCTGAAATTTTTACATCAGCTTCCTCAGGATTTCGGCTTCGCCTCATAAAAATTTCAGCTTCTGAACCTTCGTAGAAAAAAATTTATAGCGCAAATTCCATGATGACCTGTTTCAAATAGCGAAATCCCTTACCTAAGGAGGAAATGAAGATCACAATTTATATAAATTCTTAAGTTGAGAGGGGCTTAAACAAGTGAACGTGGGAGGAATATTAGGAGCTTAAAAAATATTAATTATAACTTTTCAATGACCCGTACCCCAACCCCATGGGGTTTTAGCCCACTAACTGGGGGTACAAACTTCAAACATGAATATCTCTCAAACCGTGAAGAATTACATGGCGTGTCATATATCAACGGAAACATCTCGACAAATAGAAACCATAAAAAGAATTATTGACCCATAATATATTAATTTGGTAGGTAAAAATTCCCATGCAATATTGGGTTATCCCCTGGTGCTGCTTCGGTTGACTTCAATGACAACCGCTGATCAACAGGTTGAGGAGCAGCATGAATGGCAGAAGCGAAATAGGGTCTGGCAGAACTGAAGACAGAGGCTTGTAGGGCACGATAGAGAGAAAATAGGAAAGAGAACCGGAACGAATGCGAAATGGAGTTGGATCCATTGGCCATAAATTTCCAGAGAATAAATCACAAGAGTCGAGGCACAATACGTAGGAGTGAATGAAGCAAGTGTCGGGGAATGAATGTTGCAGGTACCCCGCGGAGAAAATTTAAAGCGCTCACGCGAGAGGCAGGGGCAGCCCCAAGGTGAGGCCAGCTGCTCGTGCGTGGAGAGGCCATGTGGCCATCCAAATCCGTCGAATTATTCACGCGCATCTATGGAGGGATGATAGCAATGTTGATATTCAATTTATAAGGAATTAAAATTTTATACAAACAACATGGTAAGACGTTGAGAGGCGTCATGGTATACAAGAAATTTTTGATAAAGATCTCTGGAATTTCCTTTTTCTTTCTTAATGTATCAGTTTGAGTTCCTAAAGATAATACTTTACTAATATACATATGCTAAGTCTAGAGGGCCCACATGCTTTATACATGTACATTGTTGTTTTTATGTGAATTTCCCTATATCGACTTTTTTATTTTCATTATACATAATTATGTTTGTTAAATACTTTCTACTCTTTTCAACTTTGTGTTATATATTAGTTGTTTATGCTTTCTTTGAGATCTTATATGTTGTTATTACATACAGTTTTTTTTTAATCTCAAGCTTGAATCTATCCTCTAGTTACAATTTGGAGTGGTCATTATAGTATTGTTATCATTTCCATCCAATCATAGAGTAGTGTTAAAGTGTTGTAACCTACCTTTCTACAAATGGAACCCTATTGGATACTAGTTAAAAGGTTGAAGCTTGATCTCATATTATCATTTTCTTAGTTAAATATCTCTTTGCTTGGTGAATGCTTATTGAATCTTCTTTCAATCATAAGTAACACAATGAACAAAGTATTGTTGCATGATCCATTTACTCATAGAGGCAACGAAATATTGCAACCTAATATTCTACCAATGAAATTGTGAGAGACTTAGATTGAAGGATTAGCTTTGTTTTTTTTTTGTATTATATTATTAAATTAAACTTTATGATTCCATAGACTAATATTAAATTAGAATACAAATGCATTATTTTTCAAGATAGGAAATCGTCACCCTGCATATACAGTGCATGACATCTCATATGCTTATGCCCCTAGATTGATAATTAATATTCAAAGCCTATACAAATATGTTTACTAACATTTTGGCATCATTATCGAGGAGATGTTAAAGGCACAATAGTACTCCTTGCATTATTTTTTAAATGGTTGCATTTAATACAAGCATTTAAGGCAAGGAGGAGTGAAGGTAATAAGACGAGAGGTAAGAACTTGGGCACTCAATTTATTTAGTCTTTACAAATATTTTCCATATTTTTACTGTCTACCTAGATTAATTAGATAGTAGAAGTAGATTTCTTAGAATGATAGGAAGAGTATTTTCAACCATTCCAACTATTTAAATTATATGTTTTATAAGAAACCCCCAACTATTAATCCATTTGCAACCAGGGATTCCTAATCAAAAAGAAAATCTGAAGATGCTAAACAATTTATTCAACAAAGGAGGGCATGACACCACAAGGATCTTCTCAAATCATTATTCACAATTTAGAATTGTCTCTAGGGATGAGTGTGCATTTCAAGAAGTAATAGAGGAGGAAGGTATCTATGAAGAGAGACCACAAGAAGAGGATCTAGAATTTTCTTCTAGTTATCCTTGTCAACGTATGAAGGATATCTAAGAGTCGTGGACCACATTGGATGAATATTAGACACTATATCTAGATATTGAAGAATTTCTTGCATGTTCATCACCAAATCCCTTGTGCATTCAAGAGTGTGACAAGCAACTTTTAGAAGAACTCCATTCCATTACAATCAAAGGAAGACAAGGAGACAAAGACAACATTGAAACCCAGTGGTTTCAAACAACCATCAAGCCACAATACCACTCCATTTTTTGACATTTCTTGGCACCAAATCCATATGAGAAGTTGGCCTCTCATATCTTGGTATTCATTGAGGTACAAGTTTCATATTTAGATATAGGTTAACTAATATCTTGTTATGCAAATGGATGCATTGGAAGTATTCCTACACTTGAAAGAGATTTCCTTTTTCAAGTAGAGTAATATAGGAAAAATAAATAAATAAATAAAATAGTAAAGAAAAAAATCAGTCCAGTTGTGATAATCAAGTTACTAACGCAATTGGACATGAGTTTTTCTTGAAAACCAGGTTACTGTATGCCAAAATTCATAACAAATTTCTACATGACGATGTTGATTCTTCACTTATGGTTCTTCGAATCAATTTTTATTTGAGCTCATATTGGATGATGTGATATTCATTAATTCCCTCCTTACAATAGATCTTGTACCATGAAGCTCAGCGCCTTATCTAGGATCAATATTAGAGATTCATAGTGCCTTGGAACTTGCCTACATTAATTCAGGATTCTACGTCGTCAATAGTGAGAATCTGACAATGTCTCTGGATTGACATATCATGTAGATGGCTCGACTCCAAAACATTTATTCATCCCTATTATGATGTAATTTGGTACCTTGATACTCATCTTCATCATGGTGAGTTGTCTTGTGTAGGTTAAAAAATTTCATTAATGATTGATAATCCAACAATTTTTTCTATGTTCACTACAACAAAATTATTCATGTAGATTGAATTGAATAAATAAGGATGATGGATGAATACTATATGGTGTATTAATAGTAGCTTGCAGCCTTTTCAAAGTTTTGAAATAAATGTTAAGCATGGAAGCTAAGTGGGGTAGTTTTTTCAAAATGAGGAAGATCTTTATTCTAGTAATAACCTAAGAAAAAATTGTTTCAGCCCACTTTTTCATTACAAAGCTTGAGACATACATCTTTGTTAGTCTTAATTTTTCATTCACTAATGTAGAAGTTCAATTTCTTGTAGCAGCGAATCAAAGTATTAATAATTCTTCCAAAATATTCCAAGCATCAGTTCAATGGTAAAATCCAAAAACACACTTCATCTAATCTAACATGATTGATGTAGCATTCAAAATTGTTGCAACAATATGTAATCAAAGGTAAAAACATCATTTCAATTCATTATATATATATATATATATATATATAAACTACACCATACCATTCATACATTTCACATCCATTACTTGAAATTCATGATTCTTTCACACCTTGTTGCTTATTCACCTTGTAGCCATTTCATTTGCCACTTACATTGCATATTAAGTAATTATTCTCATAATTACATCATGGTTTCTTCTTATCCATGATACATGCTTACTAAAGAATTAAAAATCCATAATTGCTTTTCCTATTCCTTAAACTAAAAATCGATCTTCCCCTACTAATTGTATTTAATAAGGCCAAGAGAGTAGAGGTTTAGCATATTTTCCAAGATTCATGTAACTAAAATTTGGTCAACGAAAAAGTTATAGAACAAAAAGTTTGGAATTTATTTAAAGAAATATTCGAATGTAACCACATATACTATCCTCAAGATGAAGTCTATCATATGTTTTGAAGAAACTTTAAATAAAAATTTAACTTGCAAGTATGCCATAACTAAAGTGTGGAAGAAATATGTAGTTGAATAGTTTTGAATATTTGTTGTACTCTCATAACAAATCTCAAAAGAATGCATGAGTGCATGCACCATCCTTAGTGTGAGGGAGTATTGGTCTCCAATTTTTACATATTCTGACAGATTTTTGTATACCCTTTTTGTACCCTTATTCCTCCATATTCATCTTTCAACATTCCCATCACTATATTATTCATAATTATTTAAACATATAAATCGCCCAAAAGTAAAATATTTTCAGTATGTTATGGAATATGTTATTTTTAATGAATTTATGAATTGAAATCATTTTTTATGTATTCTTGTAACTATAAGTGTGCCGTGTTAAAATTACCTGAGAGAAAAATAAAATTATTGAGAGAAAAATTAAAACAATAAACAACAAATCACAAAGAATAAACACAAATTTTTACCCTATAAAACCCCAATCCGAGGAAAAATTAGCTAACAAAATTATATTAGTCCCTTTGCCAAAACTCAACCAAGCGAGCCTTCACGGCTCACCTCCCTAGCCCATTATAATGAATTCTTCCCAAGCCTTTTAAGGGCTTCAATACATGCAATCCACGAGCACAAAACCATGGGAAACTAAAACCATGTGCCCAAAACCACCATTATAAACCAAGTAACCTTGACTCTTTTAAAGATTCAAGTTTTATCTAACAATCCCCACTTAAAACTTAACTTGGGGTTTCCCTAAGAAAAAATTTGGCCAAACTGGCCAACTAGACCAACCCACTCACCTCTAGTCCCTACTCCCCTCAAAGTTTATATCTAGTGTATAATTCGACATGCCCCCTATCACCTATGTCTAACTCCAAAATTTACTGGTAATTTCCTCGGGGTACACATGCCTTACCAGATATTATAGTAGTATTCCCATTTACATGTAACAAAATTGTTAACTTCATTATAAAATAACTTATTTTTGTTGTTGTTTTTGTTATGGCCACCCTCTTACCTAGTCTCTCCTCTCTAGATCCAACCTTTTTGCATGTTCTTTTTGTTAACCTATGCACACTGACCTCTAAGTTATCTCTTCTAGATCTATGTTCCTATGCTTCATGTGCATCACCAGGGCCTCCTCGCACACCCTGGATGACATGCACTTTAACACAACCCACAACAACGTGAATCACACCATGAACCCTATCTAGACTCTACACACTCTATGTTTCCATTTCTCAAGAATATATTGTCCTTCATTTCTTCTGTTCAATTTGCTTTATTCCATTTTCCATACTCATGTGCCTCTCTCACACTCACCATGCCAAATAAACCATTGGAAACAAAAGCATTCCTCTAAATCCATCATAATGAAGTAGCCAATCCATAAATAAACCTTTGGCTCTTATACCATCTTAAAATTATTGGAGAGAGAGATTTAATGAGAGAAACATTAAAAAAATAAGAAAAAAATCACGAAACATAAACATTATGTTTTATCCTAGAAAACCCGAATTCAAGGAAAAACCAATCAAAAAGATTATACTAGTCCCTTATCCAAAACCCGACCAAGTTGGCCAAGTGAGCCTTCATCGCTCACCTCCCTGGTCCATTACAATGAAGTATCCTCGATCCTTTTAAAGGATTTGTTACATGTAATTCATAGGCACAAAACCATGTGCCCCAAACCACCATTATCTACCAAGTAACTTTGACTCTTTCACAGATTCAAAGTTTTACCTAACATGTAGATATTGTACATAATCATTTGAAGTCATATTAGCACATCTCCACGGATAAATATATCACGCAGGAATTTTTTTAGATATCCCAAGATGGTTCATTTCCTATCAAATCATCCCTAGATTGAATAAACCTACTTGCAATTCTAGGTCGAAAAATAGGTGATCAACCATTTAGGGGTGGATATGGCACACATGGTTTCATTGATATTTGAATATTGCTAGTCATGTGATGGTAAAGTGAAATTTTTATGGTTTTGTTTCACATAAACATGAAATTGTTACATTCCAAGAACCCATTCTTAGAATACCAACTCTTGCAATTCTTTTCAACAAGTGAATGATGGGTTTAAGATTATTAAACATGCCTATTCTCACAACAATTTTCAAGGTTGAAGTTAATATGCTAGTATCTTTGTGACATGTTGTAAATTTTCAATAACAAGCCAATTGTTTCCAAATGACTAATTATTACTAGATTTCCTATATTGGACTACCATTCCTAGAATTTTAGTAACAATTCCTCAATTTGCATATGGGCACTATTCCAAGATCAAATTGGCCACATGGGTTTTATTTTGAAGAGCATCAAGGCAGTATATATTCTATTCATTTGGCCCCAAATCTATCAAAAAGGTAGTGAGCTCTTGGTCAAAGATCTAGGCAACGCAAACTAAATGAAATAGTCCGAGAAAAATAATGATAACATACCAAGAAATAATTCTAAGATTCAGTGGTGTTTATATATTCATGTAGCAAATCCATCATATTCCATAGTTATGATTTTCTAGGAGAGAAAACCCGACTTGAAGGAGATCATATATCATATGGAGATGGTTATGCATTCATCAACTAAGTTCTAGAGAAAAAAAAGTAACAAAACTCATTCAAACTACAAGTCAATGGGAATTCCATGACAAGGTGCTTTGAAGCCACATCAACATCACATCTGATTGCAGAATCAACATTAAGATTGAATTATGAATTTCATGCATCTTGTCATGAAATTTATAATGGATGAATTTTTATCTATAACCACCAAGGAAATTTGAGAATCATATCCCTCTATTTCAACTACTATGTTTCCACAATCACATTTATTTTTGAAAATCACATACTTAGGGACAATAGTGATGCGGACATTTTATTTAGAAGGAATTAGAATGTTATATAAACAAAATCATCATATGTTTGGAATGGGGGGAATCATGGTATACAAGAAACTTTTGAGTGAGATCTATACAAATTCCCTTTGCTTTCTTAATATATTAGTTGAGTTCAAGGAGATAGTAGTCTTGTTGTGCATATGCTAAGTCTAGAGGACCCCCATGCTTTGGACATGTACATTTTTTTTTATGTGATTTAATGTATATAGAATTCTCTATTTCCACTATACACATTTCTACATGGTAAACACTTTGTATTCTTCTCATCTTTTGGGAAAATTTTTAAGGATGGAAATTTATCTTAAAGTGTAGAAACGTTGGTGAATACCACTGGTTCCTAATATGCGAATTTTAAAATGTTTGGAGATATTTTTATAAAAGTATTAAAATTTAATGATTTTATATAGCCTCTATAAAATTTTGGCGATTTTTAAGGTTAAATAATTTTATCGTATAAAAATTGGGCAAATCCTTTTAGAAAAAAAAAAAGTGACGAATCATTTTTTTGGAAAAAGCATGGAAAATTAGCTCGTATTATAGCTTTGCTTTATCCCAAGCTTGAATCTTCCCTCTAGTCACAATTCATAATGTTCATAATAGTATTGTTATTATCCTTATCTAGCCATAGAGCCATGATAAAGTGTTGTAACCTACCTGTCTACCAATGGAACCATAGTGGATGTTAGTTAAAAGATTAAAGCTTGACCTCATATTTATCATTTGCTTAGTTAAATATCCATTTGCTTGATGAATGTTTGCTAAATGTTCTTTCAATCATAACTAACATAGTGCACAAAGTATTGTTTCATGAACCATTCCCCAGATAGGCAATGGTATCTTGCAACTTGAATTTATACCAGTGAAGTTATGACAAACTCAGATTGAAGGATTAGCTTAGCTTTGTCTTGCATTATAGAATTAAATTAGAATTTATTATTCCATAGGATACCATTAAATCATAATAGAAAAGTAATATTTTACAAGATAAGAAATCGTTACCCTACACATACAGTGGATGACATCTCATAAGCTTATGCCTCTAGATTGATAACTAAGTTCTAAGAGAGTTCATCCCATTTAAAAATATGAATAAATATGAAAAATGTAACCAAGAGAGATGGTGAAAATCTAAAAATAGGTCTTCAACCATGTCATGATGTTAAAAGGTCCACATATAGCGCACCCCTTGATGTGCATGAATAAAGAAAACAGTGAAATAATCCCTCTAATAGATAGCTCCTCAACTACCTCCTAAAAATATCAAGTATGGTCTATGAGATGCATGGAAATTGTGACTATTCCACATGTGTGGATCTGAAGGCAAGGTGCTCCAACTAACTCCATAGATGAGTGTGCAAGAATGCTAAGTAAGTGGAGTATTACACATGCAAGGCTTTGTCAAAGGCAATGGTACCTTTAACAACATCCCAAAATAGCAAGTGTCTTCAATGTGTAACCTCCCAACATGAACATGTGCAATAAATACTCCAACAAACTCCTCAAAACCATAATTATATAATAAAATAATGGGATCCAAGTGGCATGCCATCCATAAATGTATAGTTTCTTCCTTAAAATAACATGTGTGGACCCAAGGTACCTCTATCATGTGAAAGTATTTAATATTTTGACCATATGTCAAAGTTAGAAAGGGTACCCTCATAATTAATTTATTATCACATCCTCTAATGCATAACCACCCTCTAGAAATGTGCGAGGAAGGATTCAACAACAATAAAATAATCATACTTGAATAACTCCACATAGGTGGGCCCTAGAGAAGTGTGCTCGAATGCAACAAATAATAAAATAATATCCACCATGTTGTAGATCCATATGCAACCCAATCAACTCCAAAAACAAGAGGATGTGACCTCCACTCACGCAAAATAGTAATAAAATATGGTGAACTACCTCAACATGTCTACCAATGAAAGGGTGCACTCCATCCCCACCATGGTACAAGATAATATTACAATAGTATGCTTGATCTGAAAGGACTATATTAGTTTTGTTGTGCTAAGTGTCTTTTCAGTTTATAAACATGTGCATAATTAGTTCATTAGTTTGCTTAAGGATTGAGGTGTTTTCCCATGAAATGTAGATCATTTTAGTGAATTAGAAGCATGAAATAAGCACAAATAACATTGAACAACAGTATAAAATAGAGAAATAAGTCACCACATATCATCTACACAGCAGGCATGATGAAGCAGTTCACCCCTCCTGGGCTACATCTGTTGGTCCAGCTACCAATGGCATGTCTATCTTTCATTATGCTAAAAATTTTGCTATTGCATGTATTTTCAAGCCTCTAATAGTTATTTTCTCTATGCCAATGGCTCCAGAATGCTCCAATTAGTCAAGAATGACTCTTCATTCACTATGAGTGGGCAAAGATTGAGTCTCCTACTCGTTTTCCCAGTTACACCTAGAAAAACTCCACTAAAAGTGGAGAACTCCACTTATCTGGAGTTAAAATAGCCAACTCCGCCCAAAATGGCGCGCTGGCCAAACCTCCGTTGGAGGAGAGACAGTGATGGATTATGTTATGCAGTATTACTATCCAGGGTCAGAACCTAGCAAAGATGGAAAAATAAACATTTGGGATGTCAGGGATTTGCCTTTGAGAACCATCCTTTTCACGATCGTTAAACTTGCTGGCACCGTTACACTCCATGTAGCAAACAGATCATATATGCAGTATGTGCTAGATTTTTTAGAGCCAACAGTATTCAACTGGTTTGAAGCTGTTCAATCTCAGATAAATGAACAACTAAATAAAGAAAAGGGAGGAAAGAAGAAAAATTTCAGTTATGGTTTCATCCTTATCTCCTTCGCTTTGGAACGGATTCCACTGATGCAGCCACAACATGTAACATTGGATATAAATAGTCCTAGAGATCCTCGAATGTAGAGATTGGTAGAACTCATGGGTCGGCATGCAAGCAAATCGACCATTGTGTTCTCGACTACATTCTTCGCCTGGTTCTGGAGACAAATCCTCGCCATCGATGAGTATGCATACGCAGGCATCGACTTCCGAGGTGATCCAGATCTAGTATTACCAGAAGAAGCTCAGTGGGGTGCAATGGGTAAGAATGATTCGACCACGTTTTTTGATTTTTATAAGGTTTATACAATATTTTTGTGTTTTGATTTCTTTCCAAGACTAAACTAAATGTTTAATGTAATGCAGATATTGGTCGCGTTCAACCAGTAGAGGAACCATAGCACGAGGCAAATGTGCCAGCAGAGAGGGTTGTCGGGAGAGCATTCCTTCAGGATCTTGATATGGCTGATGTTGATCAGCGGTTGTCATTGATGTCAACCCAAGCAGCACCAGGGGCTAACCCAATATTGCATGGGAATTTTGACCTACCAAATTAATATATTCTAGGTCAATAATTCTTTTGATGGTCTCTACTTGTCGAGATGTTTCCGTTGATATATGTCACGCCATGTAATTCTTCACGGTTTGAGAGATATTCATGTTTGAAGTTTGTACCCCTAGTTAGTGGGATAAACCCCATGGGGTTGGGGCATGTTTCATTGAAAAGTCATAATTAATATTTTTTAAGCTCCTAAAATCCCTCCCATGTTCACTTGTTGAAGCCCCTCTCAACCTAAGCATTTATATAAATTGTGATCTTCATTTCCTCCTTAGGCAAGGTATTCGGCCATCTGAAACAGGTCATCGTGGCATTTGTGCTCTAAATTTTTTTTCTACAAAGGTTTAGAAGCTGAAATTTTTATGAGGTGAAGCCAAAATCTTGAGGAAGCTACTGTAAAAATTCCAGATCAAGATGAGCAATATTTTTGGAGATATGATATGTGGAAGTTAGGGTTTTTGCAAGCTCCTGAAATTCATCTCAAAGAAGTGACCTTGGTAAATTCGTCATAACTCTCTCTCTGATTATCGGATTGGAATTCCATAAAAAGTGACATATAGTGCACAGTCTGTACCTTTCTCTCTATCAATTTCAAAGCCAAATTAAGAAACAGTGACACGTGGCACGTCGTAAAAGTGCGCTCTACTGAAACAATCCATAATTAGGGCTTTGTGAGAGATTGGGTATAACTCTCTCTTGAAGAATTCAAATTGGGTCAGACTTGTGGAATTAGAAAGATGACTCAGAGGACTACTATAGGACCAAAAATAAAATATTGAGGATATGAAATAACAGAGATACACCATATTCAATATCGAGCTCCTAGAAGGCAAGAAAAAGCTAGATCATGTGTTGTCAAGGGTTGCAAAGGACTAGACTTTCTATGGCATAAAAGAAAAGCAAGGTGCAGCAGAGGGTAGCATGACAAGAGTAGCAACCAAGGTGCATAACAGCATCAATAATTTCATCATATGAAGTCTTCAAGTGAGCAGCACTGCATACAATCATTGCAAAGGTATCATTGTAATTAGTCATTGTAAATACATTATTGTACAAATGGTACTAGTGTCTATCTGCCAAGGGTTGAAGAGGCAGTGTTGGGAGGTCTAGGATCATCATTAGGTGGTTGTGTGAAAGTTTGGGTTATGGTCTAGTATATCTTCTTCTTCTGCATCATTCTATATCATTGTAAAGTGGACCATTTTCCCTAGTACGGGAGTCCATTCTTCTTTTATTCTTCTATAGGGTGGTAGAGTGGTGCTAGGGTGAGTTGTAGCTCATTAGGTGTTGGGGCATCCATTCATTTGACTACTGAAGAATCTCGGGTGTTGGAGCATCCATCCAGTGGGAGCTGGAGAAGAATGATTTTCTAGATTCTACGAAGTTGGAGCTTTATTTTCAATTGGAGTTGAATATTAAAGAATTATTAGAAAAGCATTAGGTGGTTTTTGTCCCAGAGTGGGTTTCTGTTACACTAAAAACTGTCACCTTGACATTATGTTGACTGTATGAGCTCATTAACACTCATACATGCCTCCTCTGCAAGTCTTACAACCTTTACTCTTCATGTCAAGCCCTAAAACAGGAGGAAAAACCCTAAAAATCTCTGAAACTTTGGGTACGCAGGCAACATGAAGCCTGCCTGCATTCCTAGCTTGGGTACGCAGGTAATACACTGCTTACCTGTGTTCTAGAACACAGTTTTCCTTTGCAATGCATGCGTACCCTCCTCAAAGTCAAAAAGGCGAGAAAGTAAAGTCAAAAAAGTGGTTTGAGGTCAATTCTAGAAGGTTCTAGATGAGAATTTTTGGGGATGAGTACTCTTTGATAAGGTGCATGTATCCCTCACCTTAAGGAACTAATCCCTTGATGTGAGGAGCCTATCCCTTTGAAGGAGGATTTTATCCCTTCAAATGTGGAATCCTAACCTCGTCATATGCTCTATAAAAGGAGGCATTGGGTAGCCTCAAATGGTTAGATTTTGGAGATTGAGAATTAGAGTTCAAGCTTTATGGGTGATTGAGTTGAAGTGTTGTTGAGATTTAGTATTCTTTCTGCTGAGCTTTTGAGAGGAAAGATCACATACCTCTTTGTGCTCCTGGAGGAAGAGTGCAAGACTTATCAAAGTAGAGGAGACTCAATAAGAGACCACAGGAAAGGCCTAGACACACAAGGCTAAGGTTGTAAGGTTCTTAAATATATTTTAAGGTGTCTGATCAGAGTTTTTCTCAATAAATTGTCGTTCGATTGTTTATTTCAATAAGTTGTCGTTTGATCGTTTATTTCATAGATTCCTTGATCACTATGATAGGTATGTTTTATGATTATTTGTTATACAGGCTCTATTAATATTTTCTTGCTTGTGATTGTAGGTCAACAAAAGAACTCTTGTTGCGATGGAAGGACTATTGTTGTGAGGAAAGAACTCGTGTTGCGACGGAAGGATTCTTGTTGCGATGGAAGGATTATTGATGCGACAGAAGCTTTATGACTGCAAATAAGCATTTGGATCTAAGGTAGGATCGACACCTTCATAGAATTTATTTGTAAAATGAATATATTTAGAGAAAGACAAACTTAGTTGTTCGTTTGTTGCTAGATTGTCTTCTGACACTAGGGAGATCGGTCTTGTCCGCAAGAACGATTTATCCGGCCGACAGTTTCTACCTTAAAAACTGTGTGCATTTGTGTTCCTCTTGTTTGCTGCTATCATTATACAAACACTGATAATAATTGAAGATTAACTAATGCTCTAATTGAAAGGAATACCAATTCACCCCCCCCCCCCCCCCAAGTATTTCCAACAATTGGTATCATAGCTTGGTTCCTTCAACATCAGTTTAACAGCTGGAAGGAGGTCAAGGAGCATACCAATAATGGTGTACCTCTATTCAATGAAAATAATTATGCACTCTGGAAAGGAAGAATGGAGGTCTATCTCTTGGCGCAAGGTTACGAAGTATGGGACACTTTTTAAAATGGATTTACATTAACTACGGATGAACAAGGTAAGAATAATTTGGTAAATGATGCAAAAGCAAAGAATATTATTATCAGTGGACTTATTGAATCTGCTTATCATAAGGTGTTAGTTGTAAAACTACAAAAAATGTATGGGACAAGCTTGAGAATATATATGCAGGTGACTCAAATGTCAAAGAAGCAAAGCTTCAAATCTATAGAGAAAAATTTGAGCAACTCAGAATGAAAGAAGATTGCAACATTACTGCATACTTCCAATACGTTGATGAAATAACCAATACTCTGGAAGGATTGGGAGAGCTAGTTGACGAGAAGACTATTATACAGAAGATTCTTAGAACATTACCAAGGAGATTCAACCCAAAGGTATCGGTCTTAGAATACAGTGCAAATCTGGACAAACTCAG
This sequence comes from Pinus albicaulis, assembly GCA_034641835.2. Taxonomy (NCBI): domain Eukaryota; kingdom Viridiplantae; phylum Streptophyta; class Pinopsida; order Pinales; family Pinaceae; genus Pinus; species Pinus albicaulis. The sequence continues at coordinate 965,231,647 of CM076569.1, forward strand.
CAAAGAGGAATTACATGGAGTTCTCATAGCACATTAAATGAGACTTGATGAAGAAGAGAGTACTTCACATCTACAAACTGCGTTCGTTGCATCTAAGAAAACCAATAAGGATAAACAACCTTCAATTGAAAGAACTTGTGCACATCAGTGGCAGATAAAATGGAGTGAAGGAAAGAAGGTCTTTAGGATAGATAATAACACTTTACGATAAAACTAAAACGTGGTAAGGGAAAATTCAAAGGTAAACTTCCATTGATATGTTTCGGTTGTGGTGAGGTTGGGCATTCCGTAGAAAAATGTCCGAACAGAAGTGATGGCAACTCAAAAGGAAAGAAAGGCTTTAAGAAATTCAACAAGAAAGGATCCAAAAGGAACTTTCTCTCTAAAGAAGATATCTCATCATCCGATGAAGAAAGTGACATCAAAGAAGAAGCCAATGAGAAAGTATTGTTTATGGCCAAGCACAATAAATAAGAAGTATCAAACAATGAAGAAGAAGGGTTGACCATAGAAGAATTTTATGAGGCAATCAAGCTTATAAAAAAGCTCAATGCTGAGAAGATCCATTCCAATACTCTTGAAGAACAAGTTCAAGGTCTCAAAATTGAGGTTGAAGAACAAAAATGTATTAAAGAGTCACTTCAAAAGAAGTTGGAAGAAAGCAACCAAGAATGGGAAGCATTAGAAGCCGGAGTAGTCTCGCTGCGTAAGGAAGTGAAGAAGGGAAAATTTGTCCAAAACTATGCCAACAGCTCAAGGGCATTGGGAGAACTCATCAACAATCAACGATCTTACAACGACAGAACAGGCCTCGGTTACAAAGAAGACGAAGCAGGACCTTCTACAACAAAATACAATGAACCTATGAGATCTGACATACATGTAGACTTCATTGGACAAAATTCGCAAGCACATCCTTGGAAGACGATTCCTCGACGAAGATTTTCATCCAGGTACCAGCATATTTTTCATGGCTATTTTTATTCATGTGGAAAATTTGGTCATAAAGTTGTATAATGTTGCATGTTAAATGAAATAGTCCGAGAAAAATAATGATAACATACCAAGAAATAATTCTAAGATTCAGTGGTGTTTATATATTCATGTAGCAAATCCATCATATTCCATAGTTATGATTTTCTAGGAGAGAAAACACGACTTGAAGGAGATCATATATCATATGGAGATGGTTATGCATTCATCAACTAAGTTCTAGAGAAAAAAAAGTAACAAAACTCATTCAAACTACAATTCAATGGGAATTCCATGACAAGGTGCTTTGAAGCCACATCAACATCACATCTGATTGCAGAATCAACATTAAGATTGAATTATGAATTTCATGCATCTTGTCATGAAATTTATAATGGATGAATTTTTATCTATAACCACCAAGGAAATTTGAGAATCAGATTCCTATATTTCAACTACTATGTTTCCACAATCACATTTATTTTTGAAAATCATATACTTAGGGACAATAGTGATGTGGATATTTGATTTAGAAGGAATTAGAATTTTATATAAACAAAATCATCATATGTTTGGAATGGGGGGGATCATGGTATACAAGAAAATTTTGAGTGAGATCTATACAAATTCCCTTTTCTTTCTTAATATATTAGTTGAGTTCAAGGAGATAGTAGTCTTGTTGTGTATATGCTAAGTCTAGAGGACCCCCATGCTTTGGACATGTACATTTTTTTTTTATGTGATTTAATGTATATAGAATTCTCTATTTCCACTATACACATTTCTACATGGTAAACACTTTGTATTCTTCTCATCTTTTGGGAAAATTTTAAGGATGGAAATTTATCTTAAAGTGTAGAAACGTTGGTGAATACCACTGGTTCCTAATATGCGAATTTTAAAATGTTTGGAGATATTTTTATAAAAGTATTAAAATTTAATGATTTTATATAGCCTCTATAAAATTTTGGCGATTTTTAAGGTTAAATAATTTTATCATATAAAAATTGGGCAAATCCGTTTAGAAAAAAAAAAGTGACGAATCATTTTTTTGGAAAAAGCATGGAAAATTAGCTCGTATTATAGCTTTGCTTTATCCCAAGCTTGAATCTTCCCTCTAGTCACAATTCATAATGTTCATAATAGTATTTTTATTATCCCTATCTAGCCATAGAGCCATGATAAAGTGTTGTAACCTACCTTTCTACCAATGGAACCATAGTGGATGTTAGTTAAAAGATTAAAGATTGACCTCATATTTATCATTTGCTTAGTTAAATATCCATTTGCTTGATGAATGTTTGCTAAATGCTATTTCAATCATAACTAACATAGTGCACAAAGTATTGTTTCATGAACCATTCCCCAGATAGGCAATGATATCTTGCAACTTGAATTTATACCAGTGAAGTTATGACAAACTCAGATTGAAGGATTAGCTTAGCTTTGTCTTGCATTATAGAATTAAATTAGAATTTCTTATTCCATAGGATACCATTAAATCATAATAGAAAAGTAATATTTTACAAGATAAGAAATCGTTACCCTACACATACAGTGGATGACATCTCATAAGCTTATGCCTCTAGATTGATAACTAAGTTCTAAGAGAGTTCATCCCATTTAAAAATATGAATAAATATGAAAAATGTAACCAAGAGAGATGGTGAAAATCTAAAAATAGGTCTTCAACCATGTCATGATGTTAAAAGGTCCACATATAGTGCACCCCTTGATGTGCATGAATAAAGAAAACAGTGAAATAATCCCTCTAATAGATAGCTCCTCAACTACCTCCTAAAAATATCAAGTATGGTCTATGAGATGCATGGAAATTGTGACTATTCCACATGTGTGGATCTGAAGGCAGGGTGCTCCAACTAACTCCATAGATGAGTGTGCAAGAATGCTAAGTAAGTGGAGTATTACACATGCAAGGCTTGGTCAAAGGCAATGGTACCTTTAACAACATCCCAAAATAGCAAGTGTCTTCAATGTGTAACCTCCCAACATGAACATGTGCAATAAATACTCCAACAAACTCCTCAAAACCATAATTATATAATAAAATAATGGGATCCAAGTGGCATGCCATCCATAAATGTATATTTTCTTCCTTAAAATAACATGTGTGGACCCAAGGTACCTCTATCATGTGAAAGCATTTAATATTTTGACCATATGTCAAAGTTAGAAAGGGTACCCTCATAATTAATTTATTAGCACATCCTCTAATGCATAACCACCCTCTAGAAATGTGCGAGGAAGGATTCAACAACAATAAAATAATCATACTTGAATAACTCCACATAGGTGGGCCCTAGAGAAGTGTGCTCGACTGCAACAAATAATAAAATAATATCCACCATGTTGTAGATCCATATGCAACCCAATCAACTCCAAAAACAAGAGGATGTGACCTCCACTCACGCAAAATAGTAATAAAATATGGTGAACTACCTCAACATGTCTACCAATGAAAGGGTGCACTCCATCCCCACCATGGTACAAGATAATATTACAATAGTATGCTTGATCTGAAAGGACTATATTAGTTTTGTTGTGCTAAGTGTCTTTTCAATTTATAAACATGTGCATAATTAGTTCATTAGTTTGCTTAAGGATTGAGGTGTTTTTCCATGAAATGTAGATGATTTTAGTGAATTAGAAGCATGAAATAAGCACAAATAACACTGAACAACAGTATAAAACAGAGAAATAATTCACCACATATCATCTACACAACAGGCATGATGAAGCAGTTCACCCCTCCTGGGCTACATTAGTTGGTCCAGCTATCAATGGCATGTCTATCTTTCATTATGCTAAAAATTTTGCTATTGCATGTATTTTCAGGCCTCTAATGATTATTTTCTCTATGCCAATGGCTCCAGAATGCTCCAATTAGTCAAGAATGACTCTTCATTCACTCTGAATGGGAAAAAATTAAGTCTCCTACTCTTTTTCCCAGTTACACCTAGAAAAACTCCACTAAAAGTGGAGAACTCCACTTATCTGGAGTTAAAATAGCCAACTCCGCCCAAAATGGCGTGCTGGCCAAACCTCCGTTGGATTTAACTGTAAAACAAAGTGTTATGGTTGGGGTGGCCACATGCAACCCCCACCTGACCGTAACAGTCGGCGAAACTACAGGCATAAACCATGGGTTGAACAAAACTCTGTTTTAGTGGCATGAGTTAGCGAAGACTGTTTGTATTAACCGCGCGGAAACATTGCCATGTGACAAGTGTTATAAACCGTTTGTTGTCGGGATTTTTGAACTGTCGGAGGTTTGTAATGTTATGTTTAACAATTACCATGTGAACACTGTTGTGGGACCACTGGCGGGTTGGGACCGTCGGCAATCCCCAACCCCCAAATGCCAACACATTCAAAAATAAATATAAATTATGTCCATTGAATGTTAAGAACCACTTGCAGCGTGGACGGTAGACCACTCGCGTGCCCTGCAGGAGGTCTCGCGGTCGAACCCTGCAGACCCTCCAAAATTTTATAACACGGTTTCAGGGCCACGTGGCGGCCTCAGGGCTGGCTACGTGACAGCTTTTCATTGGCCCTTGAACTCATACGCCTAATAGAAATTTGAAAATTTTCAACATCTAATTGGCCCGGAAGGAATATTTTGGGGAATATTTCATGAATATTCCTTGGAATATTCCTTTTTTTTACCATACCTCCACCCTGCTGACTGTGCATCCCAGTCAAACCTGTCGCAAAATTTACCTGTTTGGCAATTCGATTAGAACATGATATCTCCCTCATACGACATCGATTTTTCGAACCGTTCGTGGTGCCAAAATCAAGAAGACAAGATCTACGCAACCATACTAGTTTCAACCCAATCCTGTAACTTTTAATTTTGAGCAAAATTTATGAACTCATGATCAATGCTTAACCTAAGCTTGAGCCTAAGGGTATGTTGTATCCTTTGCACAACTATTCCCTCGTGTGGTACATATGCATTGGCTGCAACAGGGGGAAATAGCCCCCCTGCAATTTTTTGGGGCAATTTTTGCATATGTTTTTGGCAGTTTTCACTGTTAGAGATTTTCAAGTGCATGGTGATTTTGCCCATTGTTTTGTAGATCTGGTCAAATGAACCAAAATTATATTATAACCCAGGGTTAATGGATTCAAGATTTATGAATGCTACAACATGTATATAATGTATTGTAACATTATAAAGGAACATAATGAAAAAGAACTATGGTTTCCCGAGTTTTGGGTTCCAGGAGAAAAATCTATATGTATATTTTGTGATTTCCATCGTATATTTTCTGTTACTTTCAAGAATTTGCTTGCATGTATTATTTGTAGAAGTTTAAAACCTACAGGTGCCACCACCAATGAACCAATACATCATTAAGCCTTATAAAAGGCTAGGTCACCATGAGAGACATGAAATAACCCCTCTAACTCAAACTTAGGAATAATAAATATCAACGACAGTATTAACACCATTAAACACACATTCCCCATAGGTGATGTCTAATATTACAAAGTGTATTACCTAAGAAAATCCCAACAATGAAAAGTGTATCACTATAGCATAGGACAAAGACATAAGAAAATTTATAACTCCTTCAAACATTGAGTATATCCCAACTACACACTCATCAAGAGGGGGGCATGTATAACATCCCTTACTAATGACATCAATAATATAGCATCACCATGCAATATTGCAAGGATTCATCAAGAATAATATGACATATGAAGTAGCATTAAGAATTCATATGTTAAGAAAAATTTCCATGAAGCAAAGGCATTAAAGTAGCACCAAACCATAAAATGACCATCAACCATGAGCATACACTATCGAAAAGTGAATAATCTCCACCAAATATCTCCATCAAGTAATTCAATGCCAAGAAGAGGAGGCCCCATGAATATGTATCCCCCCAAGTCCATCCCAATTCTCTAAAGTTACCAACTACAAACCCCATTAATTTGATAAGAGTCATAATATGAGAGCCCATACAATATGAGGTCTGACATGGTGAAAATATATATTCACCAAGAAAACCTACATTCGAGTGTTTTTTCATGCCACAAATTTCCATGTAAATTAATCCCACTACCAAGGCTACATTTAAATTTTATTTGGTGTGGATTAAATATGAACATAACACATCCTACTCCACAAAATTTTAGGTATTAAGTGGTTGCTCCACCAAAGAAAACATATGGGTTGTAGTTATTATCCCATTGTTCTTGTTCCTCAGAACCCTCTATATTTTTTCTTCTTAGGTTCCATGGTTTTTCTATGTTTAAATTGTTATCTTACAGGATGTCTTTATGAGATATATTTCTACCTCATAAATACACTATTAACAAGGAAAACATCAATTAGTGGAGGTTTCACCCGAGGCTTTTAGTGTCTCAAGACTGGGAAAAATTACAAAGATAATATTTGCAAAAACCTAGCCAAAAAACGTGAAGTTTTAAGCATGTTATTTAACAAATGATTACTATAACTAAAAATATGTAGTGGTAAAGGTTTTGGAGGATATTCTACAACAATAGGCATCTTATAGTATATTGTATTGATGTAGCATTATGTAAGATGCATTGATGCATATTATACATAGTGAACTGATACTCCATATATTGTTAAACATAAGTGTTGTATACCTTCTCGTGCACCACAAAATCTTGCTATCAAAGGTAATGATGTTATTGTTGTACTAATGAGCAATGGGGAACTTGATGTAGTTATAAGCATCGATGCTTCACCTACTAAAAATACATCAATAAACATTCACCGCATTAGTGCTTTTGATTTAAAAATAGTGTCATTTCTAAGATGTATAATATGCATCGACACACACATACATGCAAGGAACATAAAAATTTGCTATAACTCATGCATATTGATGCTTATTAATTGAACATGCACCAATGCATGCAAATGTTAATAATGCATTGATGCATCATGATTAAAAGACACCAGTGCATGTAAATGAATAAAATGTGTTAGTGTCTATAAATGAATAGAATGCACTATTATGTTTTAGTGTCAAAATGATCCAAGTGGCTCCAGAGACACACAGGGCAAAGAGGGCTTATCAAAGCTCAAAAATCAAAGTGACAGAATTTTGGAAAACTCAATTTCAGGTTGAAGATCTCGTCATCCTGATCACAACGGTGTGAACGGTTCATCAAACCAAATTCGTATGTGAAATTTAGAGCTATTAAAAGTTATAAGGTTGAATGGATGACTTGCCAGGTTAAAGAGGATGCAATTTTGCAGAATTCTGGTGGTCGGATTCCAGGCGAAATTGTGGGACGTTTAATTTGTCTCCTTCAGCCTAAATTCGGTTATTTTGAAAATGGGTGGTTGTTTTATTTTAACCAAAAAAATAATAAATTTAGAGGGGCAGGCCATGACCCCCCCCCCCCCGCCCCCCCGCCCCCCAAACCACCATATAAAACAATTATTATGGGGCAGCGGGCCATGACCCCTACCGCACCCTCTGCCCACGCATCCCATATAACAAACGTTGCAACGGGGGCGGGCCACCAGCGGTGGACCCGACCCCCACACCATATATAATATCAAAGTCGCGGTATATTTGGGTGAACCGCCCAAGGCAGGCCCGACCCCTCCCAAGAATAAAAACACGCCCAAAAATACTATATACATGTGGATTTTTGGGGGAGTCGGGATTTGATCCCCCAACCTCCCCTTAACAAATTAATTTTTTTACCACTGCGCGAGCCCATTGGGCTTTGGTTTATCCACACAACATTTTTTATATAAACCCGCCATTTCTTAAGCACGCCCAGGCAAAGGAGGAGCGTGGATTTCAAGACAAATATTAATTAATTACAGGTGGAACCCTAAACAAGTACAAGCAGTGGAACCATGATTTGAGCTCAACTTTCAAAGGGGCCAAATTTTCCCAGTATCCAAATTGGACAAATTTTATATGGATTTTACACCTCTCGACGACACAAACCGGACAGAAGTGTCAGTTTTTGCAACAGAGGTCTCGATTTTTCAGCCATTTTCCAGAATGGGATGACGGTGTCGGAATTCGACATGTGGACAGTCGATTTCACACCATTCGATGCCATGTTTGCGATGGTGCATTCAGATACAGTGATTAAGCAGCTTATTCTTCAGCCAGCATTAGAGTTGAGGTATATGAAGTGTTGTTTCCATGTACTTCATTGATTATTGTTGTAGAATGCTTTATGTCATGTCGATTCCTTCTTGATGTATGATGTGGATTCTTCATGTTTATTTGTTGTTGTTGATTCCTGTTGATGTAAGATGCATAATATTTATGTGTATTGATGTGGTATGTATTTATCATGGATGGTGATTTATGTTGTGATATCCCTTTGTTGCCTTGATGGTGGGAAACTCTTTGTCACCATGTGTGAATTTGTCATGCTGATAGGAGAGTTGTGATGAGTGAGAGTTCCTCATAACAGAACGTCTTGTGGAGAGAATTTTCCACTCATGTTGAGGGATTTTCCTTGTATGACAATTCAACACCATCCATTTACGTTATCACTAGTTACAACATTGAATGAAGCGACCAACACCATCAAGAAACCGAGGTTCGGAGATGTAGTCCACACTGGACGAACTCCATTATTAAACCTCTTGTGTGTTTTTGTCATATGATCGTTGACATGTTTCCCTCTTAATTATATCTGCATGTGTGTTCATTAATGCTTTGATAAAATGAAATTCTAACACATTAGCCGAAGCAAAAGGTCTTGGTTAAAAGGGTATTATAAATTTACCCGGATCACAAAATTCCTTGCATTTAATTCATTAATTTTACACGTATGTAAATGAAATTTCTTGTTTTTCTTTTGCTCTTATAAAATTTCAATTATGGATTATAAAATTAAATCATATTTATTTATATATGATGACTTATGTAATTTGGATATAACCACTGCTTTAATGTGTCAAATGGGTTTATCTTTGGTGGTTGGGCAGAATGATTGTTATCCTCCCCATCAAGTTTCAATTCATGCAAGTGACATGTTAAGCACATATCAAGTATATTGTTGTAATATCTTTGACCACTATTTTTTACCAGCCTTGTGCCCTAAATATTATAGGATTTACCTTGGGTACTATCCTCAAAATGAGGAGAAGTATTAAGGAGTTTTTTTGTAGGCTTCATAATGTGGAAACTAAAAATCATTGTTTTAATGTATTGTATCATTTAAAAAACAACATATCATCCAATTACATATGTTCACTATAAACCATTCATATATTTAATCAACAATGTAGCATTTTACAACAACATACACTATTATAGAATAAGAAACATATGTTATTAAATATAAGGAACCGATCGTTGTATAGAATGGGACAACATGAAGGTTTGTGATAAACAAAATGTCAACAAAATAAAATTTAAAAAAAAAAAAGTGCAATTATTGATAACCCTTCGTCATACCAAACGAAACAACATAAAGGTCCTTGTTGAACAAAATCTCTAAATTCCACAAATAAACATTCCAAAATATTATATTGGTCACATTACATTATATTGATCACCATTCATCACTTAATCTATTGTAAATGCTCAAGTTGTTTCCATTTCTCATTTCTTCATCACTTCTAGGGTATGTCTTTCGGCTAATTGCAATGTTTTGTTGATTAATATTGTTTTATTTTTCCTCTTCATCTTCCGTATACAAAGATAGAAATAAAGTGACATGAGTTTATATGATATGTATAGTACAATATACAACCCAAGGGGTTAGTTCAACTACTTGGCATCAATATTATATGGCATTTGGCTAGTTCTTTTCCAACATGTGCCCAATTTGAATCCCTCTAGGTTAGATGTACTAGTATATGTTGACACATTTCTAGGAATCCCATCCATGAATGTGGGAAGCATCCCTTGGGTTTCCCTATAAAATTATAGCATATTTTAAATGATTGCATGAGTTGTTGAACTTAAAGTCTCATTGAATGTTTTATAAACAATACACAATGGAGCCATGTTTCATGTCTTCTAGCAACATGTTTTTTGTTGGATCCACTCCATACTTTGTTTCTTATGAATTTTATGTGCCATAACATATTTTAAATATAATTAAAAGTTTCTTGTTGTTTTAATATTTATAAAATAGAGAATGTAAAGAAACATAGCTACTTATAAATTGTTAAAATATATGTTAGTACTCTAACATATGCTCTCAAAAGATATTGAACCCATTATCATTATAATACTTGGACGATTATTCTATGTATATGACAACATTGTAGAAAACATCTATGGAATTTGCAAATGAATTAATATATAAAAATCACAACAAATATAAAATATTAAGGGAAAGAAAATTACTCTTACAAAATTTTGCAAGTAACCCCTTTATGTTTTGTTGCCTATCTATGAGATGAATGGGTTCTATTTTTTTTTTCTTTTCTACTTGAAAAAACAATAAAAAGAAAAATTGATTTCACATTAAAAAGAAAAATGAATACATGTGTTCGATGCACATTGTTGTTGTGATTCTCTTCTTGTTCAATTATTCATTGTTATTTGAAAATATCTTTCTACACCTTGTTGGACATCCCTATGCTATAGACATGTTTTGGATAGCATCGTGTTTGGCGTCTCAACTTTTGTGAAAAACAAGAAGATAAAAAATTCAATTAATGTATCTATTTTGAATAAATATTAATTTGGTAATATTTTGGACTAGTATATTCATTTCATAGAAAATTATGTTTAGGAGTAATAATTTTAAATGTTTTTCGTTATTGAATGATTTTTTTATTCCAAGTCTCATGGATCTCATTGGAATTCCTATGGAAACACTTTTCGTAGTTCATACGTAGTATGATTTTTCGATTTTTGTATATTTCCAATAGATGTTTTACAATATTATAAAATCATTTTCCCTTATCATGAATTTGACAAGTCATTTCATGTAGAGTGGTGTTTACTCGGTATGTCGTATCCATATTTTTTATTTTCGACGTTTCGAATCAAATCACTATGTTTTATTTTCAAGAAAAGATCTATGAGTGAGTAAGATCTCACATTACATGAGGTATAAATGGGAGAAAGGGAAAAGAGAATAGAGGGAAAATAAAACGGAAGCCGACATAAAAATAATATGCTTAATGTATTAATTTAATATAATTTCTTTATTAGTTATTTAGCTTTATAATTATTAATGTGTTAAAAATGACTAAATAAATAATTTAATTGTTTATTTATTTTAATTTGATAATTATTAATATATTGATTTAATTGATTTGTTAATTGTTTATTTAATTTGTCAATAGTTTTTAAGAATTTTAATAGTTCATTAATAATATTAATAATGATAGATCTAAATTAATGATTTTGGTAATAATTTTTAAGGAATTTCAAAAGTTTAATTTTAATAAATTGATGATCCTTTTAATTGTGAACGATTCAAAGGGATGTTAGTGAATGGATTATCGTGATGAATTAATTTGAAAGTTTATTGAGAAATTTATGAAAAAATATTAATGAGTGAAGAAACATTTTGATTGAATTATTATTCCTAAGGAAAGGATTTAAAATATTAAAGGTTGTTTAAAGGACGAAAATGTTTAAAAGAAAAGGTTAAAGTTTAAAGGGAGCTCAAAGGTTGAAAGCTAGAAAGGATGAGGTAAGAGATGATTAAGGGGGAGGATCTTAGGTTTAAGGTATGAGAGCCGCCTATAGAGTATAAGGGTGTAGAGATGAAGAGGGAGGAGTGATGGAACCATGGAGTGGGTGAACTATGATGAGGGTATGAAGAGGAAAAGAAAGTTAAGGAGAAGAGATGGAACAAGAAGAAAAAGGAAAAAGAAGAAAGATGGTGATGGTATGTGTTAGGTGTGGGTAGGTTTATTGTTTTAGCATCGGAATCCAATTGTCGCTTATTTTCCAGCCCTCATCACGATTAAAGTTGTTAGGGTGTTTCCCGATTTCTATGGCCTCCCTAAATTTTTTGTTATGATAATGATCTATTTTGGCCAACACACAAGAGTTCTCAATACAGATGAAGTGATTATTTTTGCTGGAGTGCTCAACCAAAGCTGAGGTTTTGAGGCGGTTATGTTTTATATCAGCAGCATGTTCTTGAATTCTTGTTAAGATAGATTGACATGTTTCTCCAATGTATGGTTTACCACATGAACATGGAATCAAGTAGACTCCTTTGTGGCATCTGGGGTCAACTGGATCTTTAACAGATTTGAGGCACTTGCTAATCGTATTCATGGGTTTAAAAGTAGTTCTAATGTTGTTTTTTCTTAGAATATGCGATATTTATCGGTAATTCCTAATATGTAGGGTAGGTTGACCTTGCCCACCATATCATCCATGTTTGGTTTTTTTTTATTATGATTTACGGTGTTTTTAAAGGCTTTGATAACTTGGTTTCTCTTGTAGCCATTCTTTTGGAATACTCCCATAAAATGGTTTTTATCATGTTCAAAATGCTCATCATCTGATATGCGTACAACTCTGGTTGCTAATGTGTTGAGAACCCCAATTTTCTGATTCGGGTGATGGTGGGAGTTGGCATGTAGATATTGTTCGGTGTGGGTTTTCTTTCGATAAACTTGATGAGAAAAGGAGCCATCATGGTTTCTGCTGATGAGGACGTCAAGAAATGGGAGGTTGTTATTCTCTTCAACCTCCATGGTAAACTTGATTGAATCAGAGAGGCTATTCAAGTGTTTCAAGAATATGTCCAAATTTTCTTTGCCATGGGGTCAGATGATGAAAGTGTCATATACGTATCCTTTCCAAATTTTAGGTTTAAGAGGAGAAGATTTGATGGCTTTCTCTTCAAAATCTTCCATGAACGACCAATTCATCATCAATTAAATCCTTTGTAAGAAAAAATTATTAGGAAGGCCTTACGGTCCCTCAATGGGGCTCCTTGCGCAACATTCAACTATGTGAAATTGAATGTTTGAAACCCATTAACTATTATTTTATTTTATTTTTACTAAAATTGTAGGATTTGTATTAGTAAATTATGTGTTCAGATGATTCAACAAAAGTATACAAATATGAAAATACTACCAGAATGAGCCTATCCAAAAATTTAAGCTCAGAGAGAGTATTGATATTGACTACTGAAAATGGATACAAGCATTCAAAAAAATTATTTGTAAAGTTATCTCTATAGAATAATCCTAAAATTAGTATGAAAAATAAATTCATTAAGAGGGGCCTTGGATTTGAAGGCAATGATGAGTTGTTCTACAGTCATTTGTTTCTCCTAAAGATGGAATGTTCAAGTCATGGAGGAATTGATTTCTAGTTGGGGTTTGTTACCACATAAATTAGCAGGGGACCTAAAAGGGACTCTTGAAGGGACAACTGCCAGGTCAAGGGCAACGATGGATACTTAGACCACTGTCACCTCAGCTAAGGCTCCCTACTCTTTACAGACTTTCACCGATGGGAGGAGATCCGGTATAATTGAAAATCCCTTAAGAAGGATAGAACAACAAATGGATATGAAGTGACTTCAAAGATCATTTCCGAGAAGAAATTCAAGATTGGAGCTTGCTTGATATTTAAGCAAGGTAGAAGGCTTTCCAAGAGGATGAGATGACGATTTAAGGGCTAGGTTAAGGGAATGTGACTTGTAAAGGAGTTTCCTAATCCCTAAAATCCTTTTAAAACTTGGATTCTCAAATTGTCTTTGAAGAATTATCTTTGATAAGAAATGGGACCACACTGTCCAAGTGTACCCAACCTAGGTTAAGGGGAAATATTTAGCAATAAATGATGATCTTAACCTAAACAAGGATGGAAAGAGCATCAAATAAATCATTCCCACTTAAATTTGCCAAAATGATCCTATGAGATACTAGCGTAGGGAACACCAGGGCAAAGTTTGGTCTTAGGGCTAGGGCTTGTGATAACTCACAATCCAACTGTTGGAATTTCTTCAAATTTGGAGTAGACCTTAAGGACTCACCATCGCAGTAGGGGCCAGGAGATCGAACTTTTTCTATTTCTACATTGTTGGTAAAATGATGCCATAGGTGGCCCAGTGTAGCTAGACCTGTAAAGAGGGGGGGGGAGTGAAGAAAAATAGGTTTTAAGGTGATCAACTTATGGTGGATCAGTGCCTAATTCCCTTGGGGATATGGAGTCAAGAATAATTATGAGAATGGATCTCGTTTCTAGCTCAAGGAGGCTTTAAGGGAAACTTTGTTTAGCATTAGGGAAAAAAAGAGAGTGAAATAAAGTGTTTATACTTCGTTTGCAAATCAAGATGGCTTATCAAGATAAATTATATCTCTAGGAAGATTCGTTCAACAAACATTGCCCATTCATAGAGATATGCTATATAGAAACATGATTCCACAATGAAGTAGTAAATGCATGTAGAAATTAGCCCTAAAATAGAGAAATCACGTGATCAATGTATGTGACAAAGTAAAAGAAAATAGCATAAAAATTGTACTTACATGTAAGAGAATTTATCTTGCCATCAAAATATTTTCCAATTAAGCTCCAAGATAATAAAATGCAATCCAAACATCAAAATTCATCCATATTACAACTTCGTCCACCAAGAAGGAAATGCGAAAATATCAAGAGAGAGAGTGATCCAATCCAAGTGATGATCCAAAATGAATTGATGTAACTCCTATTTATACATTTCTTAGGATTCTGAATTGCCTAATTGGGCCTACATCAACCCCTAAAATAAAATAATGTGAAAAATAACTAACTTTTGGTTACAAGCCCACCAAACTAGCTCATAAATAAAATTATAAGCCTCTCAAGAAGTCAAATGATAAATAATACGTCTTTGGGCCCTCTAAGAGGCCTCATGAGGCCCATGAGTTCCATAATGATGAATAGGACCCTCAAAATAGATGGACAAGGGGGTGGCCCCTTTCTCTCCAAAAAATAAACCCGAGGTGCTCCCAATGGGTGTGGGGGCACACCAATAACCTCATGGGTCTTCAAGTAAGTCGAATATGCATGTAGACCATCTGTAAGGGCTCAGATGATGGAATAAATGATGCCACATCAGTGTACAAATCCTAGGTCACTTGCCAAGTGTATGGTGCAATCATGGTGTCTTTTAGGCATGGTGTACCAGGTGCATCTTCCTCATCCAATAGGTGGATCTCGAGCAATACCTAAACATATCTAGGGATCCATGGAGTGTTTTCTACTGTTGTGGAGTCCCATGGCTCTCTATACACACCCTACATGTTCCAATGTATCCCTTTGGAGAGTTATTACCCTGTATAGGGAGACCAAACTCAGGATGGATACAATCTACAATCCTGCATAAGATCCAATGCATCCCCTGGCCTTCTAGCACAAAAAGTCATTAAAGTAATCAAGTAAAAGTTCTTACAAACCATGGACAATAAGTGGACACTTCATAATGGAATTCCTTTCCATATTTGGATTTGGCATGTGCTAATGTCTCCAAGCTCCAAATGGGGTTAACCAAGACCTTATTAGGTGGTTTCTACCTTTAGAGGGGATAGTATGTCCAAGGTACATCCCTCAAATGGTGGTAACATGTGATAAATAGGTGAATTGAATAAAGAATGAGAGGGGAAATCCTCGGCCACATATCGGGGTATAGGGGTAGATAGAAAAAGGGAAGCCCACACTTTGGTATATAATGTATAGGAGGGAGAAATCGTGGTGCATGAGGTGCCCTGGCCTTGATTTTTCCACCCTTTTTTATATGCCTTTTGCCTTTTATGATTTTTCTTTGATTAACTACTTTGGGCTCAAAGGATAAGAGCATGATGTGTAATATATAGCAGTAGATACCTCCTTTTAGGTGGGGCAGTTCATTTCCCCCCAGGGGTTGGGACAATCATGGGTTCCTGAATGATAAAGGAGACTCATCTAGGGCCTATGGAACCAAGGTGATGGCCATGGGTATGGGGTATATATCATGCAATGGATTTTCCCACATGCTAAATATGTTTGTCCCGTCCATATTTTGCATATTATGGTACATTTTCTTGTTGAATGTGGCCATTTATGCTTTTACTTTTTCTTTTCAGCTGCTTCAATCTTTGGGGCATTGTTCCAAGCCTTACCCAAGGTGGGGGCAAGGGAAAGGGGAGGCTAACCCTATGTGGACCCAGTGACGAAATGTGGACCCAGGTGGGAAAGATGATGAATGGAATTATAATGAATGGAAGGGAAGTGTATATGTGGATCAGAGAGGGGCACCACGCAACCAAAATCGGGGTTTCCCAATTAGTCCCACCCTAAAACCAAATGTTCATTAAATGAGATCCCATGGGACTAAAATCCAACGGTAACATCCAAAATAGGTCAAGTGGATAGAAGCACAAACTAAGTCCACTCTTTCCTTTGAATCCCCCCATTAATCCATGCCCGGAAGTGTCCGTGATAATCAAACTCAATACTCAATTACCAAATGACAAGATATACCTTTAGGTTCGGGAGGCCCTGCACCTTCAAACATACGATCATGACAGATGGGTGATGGACCACATGACTGGCTCGGGTGGCGTAGAAATGGCACAACGAGCTAGTTGGTGGCTGGAAGGGGTTGATAGATGTTGGCTAAGGACTATCTTGGAGAAAAAAAATTCCTAGGGATATCACCCATGAAATGGTGGGTAACATTGTGATCTCTTGAAGAAGTGGGTGAAGCTACTCGAATCAGGAGGTTACGAAAACTCCAATAATCTCTTGGTCACCATAAATCACAGGGAAACGTGCTTTTCACGGTGTCTTATGATTACCCATGCTTATTTTCAAGTTGTAAAATCAACAAGTAATAAAAATATGTAATTTTTAATCTAAATGCAGCTAATCTACCATGAGAAACATCATATGACATTAGTTCCAACGCAAAAAATCAACATGCGATGCATCCTACTCTAACATGCATATAATACAATGTCACATATCGAGGAAATGAGTGATGCAACTTAACTTCATCGAGTGTGGCCATAGTTCTTCATTGAGTTTAGAAATGTAATAATAGTCATCCCCAACCTTTCCATGAATCTTGATGGGAACCATATCTTTGTCCTCTAATACCAAGTCCCCTACTTTATATTATGTTTTAGGCTTCCACTTTTTGCTTGGTTTATGATTCGTCCTTTTGAGGATACATACCTCTTATGAAGGGAGAATAGGAGAAGGCTTCTCAATGTCATGTGCTTAATAATATGGTCCAGGCTTAATCACATGAGAGAGGTAATTAGGTTCCTTATTAAGGATGAAAGGGGTCCCATCGGATTGCAGGATGGGAGCATATGATAAGTCCATTTGAACATGATCCCCAACGATAGCCCCCCATTTCCTATATAATAGCATCCCCCACACATCAGGAATATCGACGACAACAACATCCATGAGAAGGGATATGTTGGGGTTCCTAGCCAAAGAAACCTTAAGGTCCATTATGAGACCTTCCACCTCCACAGGGTTGGATTTAAAGCCACGTACCTTCTTGTATGGTTGAGTGATGATAAGACCCAATTTCTTCATAACTTTTAAGGGCACGATATTCACAGAAGCCCCTAAGTCAAGCATACAATTATGGAGATAAAGGTCATTGACATCCAAAGTGAGCATAAAAGGTTCATGTCCAAGGTTACGATTGGGAATATGAATGTTTTGTAAGTCTTCAGGTAATTATTTCCCTTCAAAACCCAAGGAATTATTAATTTGTTGTTGTTGTTCATGAATTTTCGCAATCTCCTCTAAAGGAACAAACACAATCATCTTCCCTATACCAGCTTCCAAGTCAATATTAAGTCCTGACTTCTTCCCTTTTTATTTCTTCTTGTAATTTCCTCCCTTTTGGGAACCCTTTTTAGGCTCAACTTTAGCTTGGGAATCCTTTTTAGGAGGATCTTTGGAAAGGGTTTTCTCTTTAGGAGGATATTTAGAAGGGAAATTCCTAGGAGTGTCTTGGCCTCATATTTGTTAAGTTCCTTGGAGTTTTATGGGTCCTTATTATTATCATTTTGTGAATATTTCACCCCTTTGAATCTTCCATTACTATCATCAGCGTTAAGAATGGGTTCCTCTTTCTCTTCTTTGGTTTTGACCTCACTAACGGGAGGATGAGTGTATGAACCCCCAAGAAAACTTTTGAATACATTGGATTCTACGAGATTAGCTTGCTCATTTGTTTCATCTTCATCACTCTTGTCACTCTCACTTTTCTCATACTTGGAAGATGAGTCTTGGTCCACTGCATTGGTTGGAGCCAAAGTGTTTAGGACTTGAGACGAGCTTGGCTTATCTTCTTCACTTTGATTTTTAGGAAAAGTTTTCCCATTTGGAATGTAGCTATACTTTTGGGCCTTCTCCAATGCGATGATTTTGTTCATAGCAATCCTATCCTTTGAATGGAATTCTTCACTAATATTTTCCATCTTTTTTAGGATAGCCAAAAGGGCTTCTTCATGTTGATCCTTTGATTTCTCCTTCTTGGCCTTAGTTTTGGCTTTGGGTAGGTCACTAGCAACCATTCTTGAGATAAAAATGGTTTCTTCAAAGTGCATTACCATTTCTTTAGCCTCAGCCAATGTGGAGGGATTCTTGTCTCCTAAGGCATAGGTTAGGTGCCCCTTACGACATTGACAAAATTGTCAAGGATGTTGGCATCAGAGGGTTTTAGGAGACCAGGGATATCCCGGACTACCCTATCAAACTTTTGAATGAATTCCTAGGTGTCTTATACTCCCCTCACTATTTGATAAAACTTCTCAATGTTGAAGGTCCTTTGGGCATTGCATGACCATTTTTTCATGAATAGATCCTCAAATTCATCAAAATCTTCAATACATGTCAGGGGGAAACTAAGGTACCATTCTGTAGGTTATCCCTCAAGTGTTAAAACAAAGAGAAACATGAGCCTATCTTCATCAAAGATCATCCTAGGGGACATGTGCCAATATAATTCTTCAACAAAGTTACAGGCACTTGTGGTAGCATCTCCTTTGAACTTGGGTAACCATCGGTTGTATTTTTCAAGTAATGGTTTAGGATCATCACTGAACTTCAAAGGAGCGAATAAACTGACCAAATGTATTTCACTTTTGGTCATCTTGGGTTTGTTAGTGGTATAACTGGATGCCATATTTGTGGTGGGATCACTAAATTTTTTAAACTCAGGAGGAAGAGTAGTTTCAACAAGTGAAGGAGCTTGTTTCTTCCTTTTTGCAAAAACCCTAGTTAAAGGAGTAATATTGTCACCTTCAATCAAACTAAGGGCTTGGAAAATGAGTGGAGTCACTAGAGGAATAATAAAATTTTCTTTAATGAATCAATTCCTAAATTATTCACTAGGGAGGCAGACATGCTTCCTCTCCAACAACAACACCTGAAATTTTACCACTCAAACTAGTTGGGGACCTAAAAGGAACTCCTGAAGGGATAACTACTAGGTCAAGGGAAACGATGGAGACTTAGCCCATTGTCACTTTAGCTAAGGCCCCTTACTCTTTATAGACTTTCACCGATGGTAGGAGACCCAATATAATTGAAATTCACTTATGATGGATAGACCAACAAATGGATATGAAGTGACTTCAATGATCCTTTCCCAGAATAAAGTCAAGACTGGGGCTTGCTTTCTCTTTAATCAAGGTGCAAGGCTTTCTAGGAGAAGGAGATGAGAATTTAAGGGATAGGTTAAGGAAATGTGACTTGTAAAGAAGTTTCACAATCCCTAAAATCATTACAAAACTTGTATTCCTGAATTGCCTTTAATAAGAAATGTGACCACATGGGGCCAAGTGGACCTAGCCTAGGTTAAGGGGAGGGAATTTAGCTACCAATTATGATCTTAACCGAAACAATGATGGGAAGAGGATCAAAGAAATAATTTCCACTTAAAGGTGACAAAATGATCTTCCGAGGTACTAGCTTAGGGAACACCAGGGAAAAGTTTGGTCTCAGAGCTAGGGCTTGTGATATATCGCAATCACACCGTTGAAATTTATTCAAAATTGGAGGAGGCCTTGAGGACTCACCAACACAGTAGGGGCCAGGAGATTGAATTTTTTCTATGGCTACTTTGTCGAAAGAATAATGCCCTAGGTGGCCCAGCGTGGCTAGAACTAGAAAGAGGGGGGGGGAGAGTGAAGAAAAATACATTTTAAGGTGATCACCTTAAGGTGGATCAGAGCCTAATTCCTTTGGGGATAGGATTCAAGAAGAATTATGAGAATGGATCTCAATTCTAGCTCAAGGAGGCTTTAAGGGCAACTTTGTTTAGCATTAGGGAAAAAAAGAGAGTGACCTTAAAGTGTTTATACTTCAATTGAAAATCAATATGGCTTATCAAGATAAATTCGATCTCTTGGAATATTCGTTCAACAAACATGGCCCATACATAGAAATATGCTATATAGAAGCATAATTCCACAATGAAGCAATAAATGCATGTAGAAATTAGTCCTAAAATAGTGAAAATCCCATCATCAATGTATGTGACAAAGTAAAATAAAATAGCATCAAAATTGTACTTACATATAAGAGAATATATCCATCCATTAATACATTTTCCAATTAAGAAAATAAAATGAAATATAAACTTCAATATTCATACATACTCCAACTTCGTCCACCAAGAAGGAAATGTGAAAATCTGAAGAGAGAGAGTGATCCAATCCAAGTGATGATCCAAAATGAATTCATGTCACTTCTATTTATACACTTTTTAGGAGTTCGGATTACCTAATTGGGCCTACATTAGCCCCACAAATAAAATAATTTGAAAAATAACTAATGTTTGGTGACAAGCCTGCCAAACTAGCTCATAAATAAAATAATAAGCCTCTCAAGACGTCAAATGATAAACAATACATGTCGTTGGGCCCTCCAAGAGGCCTCATGAGGTCCACGAGTGCCATAATGATGAATAGTACCCTAAAAAGTGATGGACAAGGGTGTGGCCCCATTGTTCTCCAAACAATAAACTTGTGGTGCTCCCACTGGGTGTGGGGGCACACCAATAACCTCATGGGTCTCCAAGTAAGTCGAAGATGCTTGTAGACCATCTGTAATGGCTCAAATGATGGAATGAATGATGCCACATCAGTGTAAAATTCCTGGGTCACCAAGTGTATGGTGCAACTATGGGGCCGGTTGGGCATGGTGTACCAGGTGCATCTTCCTAGTCCAATAGGTGCATCTCGAGCAATCTCTGAACATCTCTGGGGATCCATGGAGTGTTTCCTACTGTTGTGGAGGCCCCTGGCTCTCTACACACACACTACATGTCCCATTGTATCCCTTTTAAGATTTAGGATCTCATATATGGAAACCAAACTCAAGACAGACACCATCTGCAATCATGCATAAGATCCAATGTGTCCCCTAGCCTTCCAGCACAACAAGTCATTAAAGTAATCGGGTAAAATAGATTAAAAACCATGGACAATAAGTAGACACTTCATAATTGCATGCCCTTCCATAGTGGGCTTTGGCATGTGCTAATGTCTACAAGCTCCAAAGGGGGTTAACCAAGTACCTTATTAGGTGGTTTCTACCTTTAGAAGGGATAGTATGTCCAAGGTACATCCCTCAATTGGTGGTAGCATGTGATAAAGAGGTGAATGGAATAGGGAATGAGAGGGGAAATCTTGGGCCACATATCTGGGTATAGGGGTAGCTATAAAAATAGAAGCACACACTTGGGTATATAATGTATAGGAGGGAGAAATCGTGGTACACCCCGACCTTGATTTTCCACCCTTCTTTATATGCCTTTTTCCTTTTATGATTTTTCTTTAATTAACTTCTCTGGGCTCAAAGGATAAGATCATGATGTGTAAGATATAGTAGTGGATACTCCCTTTTAGGGGGGGCGGTTCATTTCCCCCCAGAGGTTGGGACAATCATGGGTCTATGACTAATAAAGTAGACCCATCTAGGGCCTATGGAACCAGGGTGATGGCCATGGGTATGAGGTAGATATCATGCATTGGCTATTTCCCACGTGATAAATATGTTTATCCTGGCCATATTTTGTATCTTGTGGTACATTTTCCTATTGAATGTGGTCATTTATTCTTTTAATTTTTATTTTCATCTACTTCAACCTCTGGGGCATCGTTCCAAGCCTGACCCAAGGTTGGGGCAAGGGAAAGGGGAGGCTAATCCTATGTGGACCCAGTGACAAAATGTGGACCCGGGTGGGAAATATGATGAATTAGGTTATAATGAATGGAAGGGAAGTGATATATGTGGATGAGGGAGCAAGACCACGCAACCAAAATCGGGGTTTCCCAATTAGTACCACCCTAAAACCAAATGGTCAGTAAAGGAGATCCCACGGGACTAAAATCGAAGTGTAACATCCAAAAGAGGTCAAGGGGACAAAAACACAAACTAATTCCACTTTTCCGCTAAATTTCCCTATTAATCCATGCCCATAAGTGTCCATGAAAAGCAAAATCAATACTCAATTACCAAATGACAAGACATACCTTCAGGTTCGGGAAGCCCACCTTCAAGCATACAATCATGACATATGGGAGAGGGACCACATGGTTGGATCGGTTGGTAGAAAAATGGAACAACGAGTTAGTTGGTGGTTGAAAGGGGTTTATGGCTGTTAGTTGAGGAATATTTTGGAGAAAATTTTTCTCCTAGGGATATCAACCAAGAAGTTGTGGGTAACAGGGATGAAGTGTTATCAAATATCACTAGAGAGGATAGCCCTTGTTTTTCACCAGTTCGCATGGTTTGTGGTTCTTTAATCAAGAATTGAAGGGCATAAATTTCATCATTCATCCTTGGGGTGGAGTATAAGTATTTAATTAGTGTGTTGAATAAGACTTCCACTTGAGACTCCACCCCTAAATTTTTTATCTATAGGCCACCTTTCTTAGTGTTACATCAGTCATAATTTTTCCCCTGATGGTCCTAGAAAGGTCTAGGTGATGAAATGCTTTTGAATGAAATCATGCCAAGGTTAATACTATTTTCATGAATTACTTCCCAATGGATAGGGTTTAAAGCCACAATGGAGCAGTGATAATAAACTCATACTCTATGCCCAAACAAAAAAGAAAAAAACATTAAACTATTATCTAGGGTTAGTGTGTGCACCTGGGAATACAAAGGTTGATGTAGATTCCTTAGTTGAATCCTACTCAATCAATCTTATATTATAAATATATGTACATTATATTAAACAGAGAGTGGATAGTTTCATATTCAACAAAAACTTGATTGCATAACTTGAAATAAATTCATAATTCAATGCAAGCCTTACTATACTAGATTACATGAACTTCAAATTGGACAGGGGAAAGAGTTTCTCGTTATTGAGTAAATAATAGTAAAAAAGTATAGAAAATACCTTGTAACATGGTCCTTTGCTTCCAAAATAAATGAGAGATATAAATGGATTAACTCAAGACCAAGAAAGAAGAATAGGAAATATGTTTTTCCTAGCTAGGAGAGTGCTTAAAATCATGGTGACGACACCTAGGTTGTAACAAGGATGACTTGATGGAGTTCGTCTATATTCTAGGGTCTTGGTCGTCTCATCTTGAATCTACTGAAGGAAGAACTTTGACCGGGGTTTCCCCAAAGAGTGGCGTTTTTCCCTGGAAATGTGCCTACATCTTGTGTCCTCTTGTATTTTTTGTTTGGAATTATTCTTGATGATAAGAAAAGATAAATTGAAAAAACACATAGTAATAATGTAAACATCACAAGATAATGTCATAATAAGGAAAAACGGTTACACTTCCAACTATATGGATCTTCCAACATGGTATCAAAGCTAAGGTTGTGATCAAAGACAATGAAAGATTCTTGAAGAACATAGATGGACACTTTTGGGCTAATGGATCGAAGACTATAGTGAACTAGCTAAGTCCTAAAATCACCTTGAAGAAGCATGAGGATCTCGCACATACAACAGTCAAGCAATTCGGATCAAGTAAGGATAATTTCAGAGGATAGTTTCGATGTTACAATATTAGTGTTATAGTATATAGCCTCATATCACATTTTAGATGTCATAGTTCAAGGTACATCATCATATCACAGTTTGAATCATATCACAGTTAAATAATATCAATCTCGGGAATAAGGTCTCGATAATATGACATGAAGAACGTCTCAATACTACCACATGATTTCAAAAGTAAACTCAATTTGGAAAGTACAGTAATATGGGTTAGGTGTCAACATCGCAATGAAAGAAGTTTTGATGTAGGCGACTGGGTATTTTTACGACTACAACCATACAAACAAATTTCCCTCAAGCAAGCTAAGAAGGATAATAAATTATCACCAAAGTAGTATGGTCCTTACAAGGTGTTGAAATATATTGGTATATGATGACCATATACCTTCTATGATATACCATAGTGTAAAGGATTTGTTATTACAGTCAAGGGACTCTATATCATGCTACTATTGTCACAATGTCAACACATAATCACAATCGCAGTGCTTCCATAATGCAATGGTCTCAGTTTGTTGTTCTTACATTGAGAAAATTTGGTAGTATCACAATGAAGTAGTTCAGTATTTTTGCAAAGAAGATGTTCAGCTCAATGACATTGCAGTGATGAAATTGTGTGACCAAGCTATCAAGCATACTCCTGGACTATTTCATTGTTGATTTCTGGTAGCATCGGATGTGCTCTAAGCCTCAAAATTTGCAGGGAGGCTTGGACACATGCATCCTCCAAAACCCAGAAATATTTTTGTGAAATTCCACCTAGAGACAGTTTTATTAAAATAATTAATTATTTTCAATGGATGCTTAAGTCTAAACTTAGGAAATTAAAATAATTATAGGGTAATAATTAAACTCGATGTGAATCTTCTAGAAAAAAATGGAGATCGAGTCAATATGATCTGATCCATTGATTAGGAATTAATATGGGTCATTGAATTTTCAACGAGAAGATTATAAGAAGAGGCTTGATGGGCACTTGGAGGAGACATCGAATTGGAGATCAAGAGATTGATTTCTCAAGAGAGCAGCGCAGTAGTTTTCGGAGAAGTGATCGAGAAATTTTTTGTAGTGAGAGGTAGGATAGTTTGTCAGTGGAAGTATTCCTAATCCGGCGAATACATTGCAGAGGAGGCAGAGAGAGGAGCAGAAGAGGCGGCGCAGAGCTATGCTGGGCAATGTAGATCCATGCAAAGGCAACGCAAAGCTTCAAAGGTAGTTCAAAGTTTTGCTGAGGATTAGTTGATATCTAGTACCAGAAGTCGGGGTGTCAGATCGAGAGGTCAAAGGATCAAGTTTCCATCCAACAAAATATTAGTCGGGAGGTGTAACACAGTCCTTTCAGCAGTAACGCATTAAGTACGTAGATGTGACACAGAGTTGCGCAGAGACAGCGCAAAGGTCTCATTTTCAATCAGATCAGTATTTGATATTCTCGTACCAGTGTGAGGTTATCTCACTAAATTTCTCCCTATATATATTCTCTGTATCGGATAGCCAGTAAGGCATCCAAGATTGTATTCAAAAACTACTGCATAATAATACAAACCCTCAGTTGTTGCACCAATTTTCCCGCATTAGGTTTTTCCGGGGACATTGTCCAAAAATAACGGTGTCATGTGTGTGTTATTTATTTCCTATGTTATATTTTGTTTCCGCAAAATTTTATATTTGTGAAGGCTGCAGTGTGTTAGTTTCGTTATTTACCATAGTAAACAGTAAATACAAAGATCGAATCAAAATGATATGATCCATTGATTAGGAATTATTTCAGATCATTGAATGTTCAATGAGAAGATTATAAGAAGAGGCTCGTTGGGCACTTAGATGAGACATCGAATTAGAGACCAAGAAAATGATTTCTCAAGAGAGAAGCGCAGCAGCTTTCAGAGAAGTGATCCAGATATTTCTTGCAGTGAGGGGCAAAGATAGTTTTTCAGTGGAAGTATTATTGATCCGGCGAATAGAGGTGTGACGCAGTCCTTGCAACAGTAACATAGTAATTGCATAGGTGTGACACATATCTGCTCAAATATTGTGCAGAGACAGCGTAGAGGTCTCATTTTGAGTCATATCAGTGTTGTATATTCCCGTACCAATGTGAGGTTATCTCACTAACTTTCTCGCCAGTTATATTCTCGGTATCGGATATCCAGTAAGGCATCCAAGATTGTGCTCAGAAACTAATGCATAATAATACAAACCCTCAACTACTGCACCGGTTTCCCGCATTGGGTTTTTCCAGGGACATTGATATGAAAATGAGTTGGATAACTTGTTATGCTTTTCAAGAACCTCCCACTCAGTTAAACAATTAAGATCTAGTGTATTCTTGACTTGTGCGGAAATTAATACTTGAAACAAGTGTACGTTTTTTTTATTGTTTAAGTGCTTTAAGAACATTTGTTTTTTCTAATATTAAGCATGTGCAACAACCATATAATGCAGCCTATAAGCATCAACACATAACAACAAATTTAATAAATGAGTTCACCTGAATATCGTGGGCTACGTCTCCTTGAGCCTTTATAAATTGACTTGGCTCTTTGGGATTAAGATGAAAAATTTATTTTACAAGTTACAAAATCAACTCCAATGGTTATTTGAACTGAACCAATGGGTTTAGAATACCATTTATATCCCTGGAATGGCTGAAATCTCTCTGAAAATGAACCTCGGCTCCCTTGGACTTGTTTCCTTGAGTCGGTGCTCTTGAGCTACCCTGAGCTTCTTTATGGCACTAACTCCCTCAGAAATCCTTCTTTATTCCTGAAACATTTTATATTGTCTCCATCATACAACATACATCCAAAATAGGTTGTTCGTTTGCTCAAAATGAGCACTGGCTCCCCAATCTAGGCCTCCGTCCACTGTTGGCCCAGGGCTGCCCGAAACTTCCCTGTGGCTCTTAGACCTTCAGAATTCTTCAAATGGCTCTGAAAATTCTTTCATTTTCAAAATTTCCAAAATAGTTAGAATAGACTTTTCACTTGCAGAAATTGGCCTCTGGCTGCTCCGGTTTCGCCTCCAACACCTGGTGGCACCCCTTGGCTCTTGGTTCACTGAAAAATTCCCTGAAGCATCTCGACTTTCAGAAATCCTCAAAAGCTTTTGAAAACTCCATAAATGGATTTATAAGTATCAAAACAGTCATAAATGACTATTTATTTGCTAAGAATAGATACTGACTGCTCTAGATAGGCCTCATTCTCCTGCTGGCACTTGTGGGCCCTGGTGGCCCCTCGAACTTATCTGAATAAAATAGGCCTTCATAAGTCCTATAATGGCTTTTAAAACCTCAAAATTAGTTCTATAATTTCTGAAACATCCAAAATTGACTATTGGATTCCTGAATAAGGCCTCTAGCTGCTCTGGCTAGGCCTCAAACTGCTGCTAGCCCATGGTGGCCCTAGTGGCCCCTAGAACTTCTCTGAAGAAAAAACCTGCTCAAAAGTCCTCTGATGGCTCTAAAACCCTCACCAATGAGTCTGTAATGTCTGATATAGTCAAAATTGACTATTGGCACTCTCAGAATGGACGAATCTAGCTCAAGATAGAGCCTAAACAGAGTTTGTCCAATGACCCCTAAATCAGCGCCACTAATTTTGGAGCAACTTTACTTAACTGAAGATTAACTCGCCAACCGCCCTAAATTTGGGGTGTGCTGCTATTTCTCCGCCAATATAAACCACTAGCATTAAATTTGAACAGTTGATCACATGACCGCACTCAGCGGTCTTCACCGTAACTGTCAGGGTATTGCAGTTGGAGGTCCAACCGTAACTGCTGGCTACAAAATTGTTTGCATGTGAATAGGTTTTAGCATTCGCAAAGACGGTGGGAGGTTTAACCCGTGCGGAAACTGTTTTGTGGTTTTTTTTAACGTTTTTCGTGTGACCACAAACGATAGACCACTAGCGGGTTGTATTTCCACCTCGTTCCAAGGCTAAAGACATATGGGGGGGCTAGCCCCCTCCGACCCCCAAATGCACAATCTGCAAACCTTATAATAAACTTGTGACCATAATGGTTAATTCATAACACGCATAGAAAGTGGTAAAGGCATGCGCGTGTGGGCGAGAGGTCTTGGGGTCAACTCCAGTGGAGTCTGACCAAAATTTTGTCACACCAAACCTGGGCCACGTGGCAACCTCCGGGCCTGCCATGTGGTGGCCTTTAATTGGCCAAAATCAACACGTTCAATACACTGTCGAATGAAATGGTGCCACTTGTCAGCATATGACTGGCCCTTAATGAATATTCTAGGGAATATTTTGAGGAATATTCTCTTTTTTGAATATTCAAATGCCTAGTCAAACTTGGTCAAAGGTCGAAAATTGCAGTTTACTGGACTTTTCAAATCGCGATAACTTCTTCATACAGTGTCGGTTTTTCGAACTGTTCACGGCGTCGGAATCAGGAAGACAAGATCTATCCAGTTGCTCAGTTTCATCACACTTTCGAACACTTTAAAATTTGAGCTATCACTTAAGTCCTTGATCCAAATCTGATCAAACATTGTCCAAAAATAACGGTGTCGTGTGTGTGTTATTTCTTTCCTGCATTGTATTTTGTTTCC
Source organism: Pinus albicaulis (assembly GCA_034641835.2). NCBI lineage: Eukaryota > Viridiplantae > Streptophyta > Pinopsida > Pinales > Pinaceae > Pinus > Pinus albicaulis. The sequence continues at coordinate 965,260,166 of CM076569.1, forward strand.
GCGGCATTTTATATTTGTGAAGATTGCAGTGTGTTAGTTTCGTTATTTACAGTAGAAAACAATAAATAATTTTGTTCATTTATATAACAAAATAGAAGAAACTTAACCAGTTGTTGTACAAGGATTCCAATCGTGGAATTTTCACATGGTATCAGAGTGCAAGTGAAGCAGAGAAGAGCTCAGAAGTAGAGCTAAAGAGAGAACTCGAAGAGTTGCGTAGGCAGCATATCGAATCCCAAGAAGGTAGCATAGTCTAATGCCAGGAGGGAAATCTTTTCGTGGAAAAATCCTTCGTTGAGTGAGTCGACAGAGAAGCAGATTTTCCATATCGAAATTTTTCAGTGGCAGAGGGAGCAGTGCAGCAACTTTAGCGCAGAGCATATATTCAGCTGGGACGCAGATTTTTTGCAGCAGTTTCTCATGTAGAAAAGCGTCAGAAGGGAAGAATAACACATTGTGGGAATTATGACCTCAGAGAATTTCTTGCCCATAAATTATAATTTCCCACGTAGAAGCAGCAGTAGCCGAGAGAAGTTTATCTCACTCCAATGGGGATTGCATAGATCCATTCAGCAGCTCTGCATAGGGTCAAAGGTAGATTTCGAATCTTTTTTGGCGTGATGGCAGCAACCAGGCTAAGAGATCACGATCGATTGGAGGGTACCTCCAACTATGTGATCTTAAAGGCAAGGATATCCTTCCTTCTAGGTGAGCACGATCTCAAAGCCTTCATCAAAAATGTGGTATTTTTCCCTACATATCTACATCCATTAAAGGCCTACAAGAAGGATAAAAAAAAATACAAGAGGTTGATCCTTGTCGGAGTGAGGGATCACATTTTTTTCTCGCATATCTAGCAAAGGGACAACAAAAGAGATGTGGGATGCCTTGGCTACGTTGTATGAGGGATCTTCTGAATAGCGGAAGATGTTCTTGTAGGAGAAGATGAGATCCACAAGGATGAAGATGGGGGAGTGCATAGATTTGTTCCTTTCGAAGCTTTAGGAAGTTCGAGATCAGCTAGAAGTTGTAGGGTCAGCGCCTCAGGCTACGGAGATGGTGAGATTGGCCCTGACATTCATCTTAGAAGAATGGAAATTATTCGTTAAGAGTATCCTGGGCAGAGAAAGATTGTCGGATTAGGAAGGGATGTGGGTTTCTCTTCAACAAGAAGAGATGAGGCGGGACTTAGTAAAGTGAAAACTAGATGGCAGCAGCAGCACTGGGACGAAACACAAGGAGGAAGAAGAGAATGCAGCCCTTGCATCAACAGGGAAGCAGGAGCAGTGGAGGCAGAAGAAGGACCTCTTGAAGATCAAATGTTTCAAGTGTGGTGAGCTTGGTCACTACGCTATGCAGTGTCCTCTCAGAAAGAAGGACAAGGAAGAGAAACATGATCAACGGGCTGCAACTGTAGGGATTGAGGAGGAGGATTTTTCCATGATTTCCCACATACTTCCAGGGGAGAGGTGGGGTGATCTAGTAATGTGGTTCCAGAGAGCTACAGATGGGCAGAATCCTTGAGGATTCCACCTCTTGGATCAATACCTTGCTACAAGAGCCCATATCAGAAGTAGCATGATGGACAATTGTTAGTTGGTGTAGAGGAGTGTCGGAGTGACAATAGCAGTGGCTATGAGTGCCAGAGACTGAGTAGCGCAGAGCAGAGTTGGCAGTGGTGTAGTTGGAACAGTGCAGAGTCAGCAACAGCGCAAAGGCTTCAAAGGGTCAGCGCAGAGACTAGCAGCAATCAGAACTCTAGTAACAAATGCATCATACTGAACACATTTGGTTCAGTATTTTGGATGTTTTTCTGTTGCAACAGCAGCAGAGATGCAATGCATATGTAGTTGGCAGCAGCATGTACAGTCAGCAACAACGTAGATGCATAATTTGTGCAGTACTCGGTGGGCAATGATGTCATACATCAGCAGCGCAGAGGGAGATGATACAGAGTCATGGTGATTCTTCAACAGGTTGCATTACTGGAGCACATTCCTCGCTAAGAGGGAGTGTTGATTTCTAGTAGCATCGGATGTGCTCTAAGCCTAAAAATTTGCAAGGAGACTTGGACACATGCATCCTCCAAGGCCCAGAAATAATTTTGGGAAATTCCACCCGGAGAAAGTTTTATCAAAATAATTACTTATTTTTAATGGATGCCTAAGTATAAACTTAGGAAATTAAAATAATTAAAGGGTATTAATGAAACTAGGTGTGAATCTTCTATAAAAAGACAGAGATTGATTCAAGATCATTTGATCCATTAATTAGGGATTAATCTAGGATATTGAATGTTCAACGAGAATATTACAATAAGAGGCTCAATGGGCACTTGGATGAGACATTGAATTGGAGATCAAGAGATCGATTTCTCAAGAGAGCAGCATAGCAGTTGCCGGAGAAGTGATCGAGATATTTGTTGCAGTGAGGGGCATAGATAGTTTTCTGGAGGAAGCATTCTTGATCTAGAGAATACATTGCAGAGGAGGAAGAGAGAGATGGAGAAGAGGCAGCGCAGAGGTACACTGGGAAGCGTAGAGCCACGTAGAGGAAGCGCAGAGCTTCAGAGGGAGTTCAAAGTTTTATTGAGCAGCAGTTGACATCCAGTACCAGAATTCGGGGTGTGAGACCAGGAGGTCAGAGGATCAAGTTTCCAACCATCAAAAGATCATCCAGGAGGTGTGACGTGGTCCTTGCAGCAGTAATGTAGTAACTGGAATTTCCCATACCAGTGTGAGGTTATATCACTAACTTTCTCACCAGTTATATTCTCTATATCGGATATCTAGTAAGGCATCCAAGATTGTATTCAGAAACTATTGCATAATAATACAAACCCTTAGTTGTTGCACTTGTTTTTCCCGCATTTGGTTTTTCCAGGGACATTGTCCAAAAATAACAGTGTTGTGTGTGTGTTATTTCTTTGCTGCGTTGTATTTTGTTTCTGTGGTATTTTATATTTATGAATACCGCAGTGTGTTAGTTTCGTTATTTACCGCAAATCATTTTGGTTAGTTATATAACAAAATAGAACAAACTTAACTAGTTGTTGTATAAGGATTCCAATCGTGGAATTTTCAGTCATCACTAAAGGAATATGAAGTCTATCCTATGGACAAATGAATTTGACACTCCAAGGAACCAACTAGAAGAAAGGACTCCTTAAATATTTGAAGTACAAGGAATCAAGTAAGTATTACTACAAATCCAACAAGAAATCAAATCAAAGGTATGTAACTACAAGGTACGTATGTTCATGAATTTCTAAATTTGCAATATATCTAATAATTCTTGCTTATAGCTAGTCTAATTTGTGATCTTTAGATGGCATACATGTTTGGACCTTAATCTTTGTCCTATAGGATTTACAAAGTAATATAGATATAAAATAAATGTATTGTTGTCAATTAATTGATCCTCAAATTCTATCCCCCATGGTTGCATAAAAGATATAACTTGAGAAATTAAATTATGCCCTTGGTATGACGGTTTTGCTTGAAAGTATGTATTACAGGTATAGAATACCATGAATTACACTTCTAGGAAATGACTTGTTAAATGATCAAGGAGTATGAAGGAAGGCATCAAGGGAAGGTTTTTCGAGAAACAAAGATATGTCTTAAATTATAAAACTTCGTTAATTCTCTTTGGCAAATCCATTCTACACTACTAGCATTTGATGTAACTATCTCTCTTGAATCTTAAAAGATTCTTGTTTGGATTGATTCATCATCTGATGAATATACCCACCTTATATCTCTGAATGCTTTCATAAGATAACCCTAAAAGGTTCTCTAGAAAACCCTAACCTAAGAGTATGTTAATAATGTGTGAAACCTTAAACCTACTCACGACTATTATTGAAGAAATTGTTATTCTGGTGATGTCATGTTTGGGTTTCGATATGATCATGGAAGCTCTAACTTATTAGGGTTGAAATGATATTGTTCGAAATCCCGAACCTTTGAAGTCTTGATATAATAAGGTTTTTCTTTGATATGAACTGAAACCCTAAGTTTTTGTTAGGTCTACAAGCAAAATTGTTTTTATGTAAAGTCCTAGGAATAAAACCCTAGGTATATGTTCATTTGATTAAATCTTGGTATATGTCTAATGTTTTAATATTGTTTGACATATGATATGCTTATGCATTGTGGTAATCTACTAGATATGTGTGTTGACCAAATTTCTAATGGTCATAAGTCCAAGGGTTTGGAAACAAGTCCTAGTCTAAATTTGAAGTTCTAGGATGATGATTGAAAAGTCTAAGGTTTAGTAATGGTTAAAAGTCTCTAGTATGTGTATTTATCTGAATCTATATAATGTTTTTTGAGAATTTATAGATATAAAAATCTAGGGTTTACATCGAACCCTAGTAGAAGATATTCATGTTGTTATTGTTTTGGTTGAGTAAAATATAGGGTTCATATAAAAACCTAGTGGAAATTCAATCATATGGCTTCTGAAATTTATTAGATACCTTTATTTGTATTCTGACTTATTTCTAGGGATCGCTATATGACAAAACTTATTTCTTTTGATTATATATTTTGAAAGTATATTATTGATTAGGGTTTTGTTTGTACATTTAAATCTCTCAAAGAGCATAAATGTTATCGATCAGTTTGTCAATTGGGAGAGATTTGTTGCTAAGGACTTTCGAGTGAAGCATTGCCTGGAAAGACATCATGTCGGCACTTTGTTTTGATGTCTGGTAGGGAGGGTGGCATCGGGTGGATGTGCACCTAGTTTCCTGGGTTGATGGTTAGTAAGCCTGATGGTACCTATAGAGGTTGAAATATTTAGTCCATTTTAGTCCCGCTTGGATAGATTTCCCTAGTCAGGAATCTAGTCTGTGGAATTCCGGTGCCTAAACTGTTGAGAGACCAAATGGATAGATTTCCCTCGTTAGGAATCTATTCCATGGAATTCCGATGCCTAAACGTATTCATAGATAAATTTATATCTTCCATAACATCACCCTTGAAATAGAGTGCAAACGTTCAAGAAATGGAGGACAACTTAGGGAACCAACAAGGGGTTCTCAAACTATTTAAGAAAAATTGAGTTATATCATGAAATAACATGAAGCAACAAGTAGATCAACATCACAGTGAAAGTGATTTTGAAGCAAGTTTTTATGTATTCTTGAGGCTACAACTATATAAATATATGTCCCTACAAGGTGTTGCACAAAATTGGAAATATGACTCACAAATTGGAGTTATATACATCTTCACTTGTACATCCAATCTCCCACATTTCTTACCTAAAAAATGTAATCAATGAAAAGATCCCAATCCAAAATATTTTACTAGAGATTAATGAATAATAAAAAATCATACTAGAACTAGACCCAATCCCTAAAACAAGATTAAGTAGTTGTGAAATTGCGCAATTACTATGTACCTCATCAAATTGAAGAACCTATTGTTGATTTTTTTGTAGCATTGGGAGGTATTCTCACATGCCAAAATTCATCCTAATTCAACCAAGAAAAACTATGAAAATTAAAAATTAAAATTTGTATTTTTTGGGCTACATGTAGGCCCTAAACTGCCAAGTCAGCCCCACCATGAAAGGGCATAACCCTTGGTCAAAATGGCACCCATTTGACAAATACAAATGCATAAGTTGACTTCCTTATTCAACCAATTTGAATCCCATACATTCTTCCATTTTCAAGTTTGCACATACGAAGTCAAAAGGTGTAGATCTGAAGTTTGACTGAGATAAATAAGCTAACAATTGACTAAGTTGGATCTACTCTATTTGACCAAGACTCTGTTGTGTTTGACCGAGAATTTGACTAAATTTTACCACAAAGGAAGGGGTAAGTTTGACCATACAAGAGGAATACTTTGGCTAGATATTTTGGCTATAGTTAACCATAGTTGGCCGTAGACCCTTTGACCGCAAAACTGAGCCTAACCTCAAGTCGAAATTCATATTTTATACTAGCAATGACAAGCATTAATTTCTCTGATTCTTGGTGGTTTAACTAGCATTTAATAACTAGTATTTCATCATGTTTGATTGGTATATTGGACTTGAAGTTTGGAACAAATTTCTAGAGTATTCTTGGAATTGTAAATATTGTTGAAGAACAATTTCTCTTTAGAAGAAAAGTTGTTGGGTTTTCCCCAAGGTTGGGTTTTCCCAGGGTAAATTTGTTGTCTCTATTAGGAATGGTTGTCTCTTTATGATCCTATTGTTTTCATTGCATTACTATTAGGCCCAATGGATTAGGACTTTGATCCATAGTTTAGAATCCCTCATTTCCAGTCCCCTACTATCTCTATGTCGAAGAATGAAACTAGGTTCAGTCTTCATTGTTAATATATTTGTCAAAAGGAATTTTTTATTATTAAATGAGTTATTAAAGCATGGGTTTCATGCTTGGGTCATATTATTTAGATCAAGGTCCGCACTGTGGACTTCTAGGTTAGTCATTACAGATTTAGATTGATCCATTCTAGGTTTTTAAATCATGTAATTATAATTGAGTCAAAGTCAATTTATTGGACTCCTCCATCAAGTCATCATCTTTATCTACTTGGCCTCTTTATCAAATTCATCAAAGCAAACTCTTCAAGTGGGCCTCAAATTATCTTCAAATTAACATACTCAAGTCGGCTCAAAGGCACACCTCTTCACAAGGACATGTCCACTTATTTACTGATGGAAATCACTATAAATACCAGTGTAAGGTTTCACATTACAACACAATTTTGGCCGACCTTGCACATAAGTGGAATTAATTCAAAATAAATGTTCTGCTCATCGGATCAAGATGATCTTTAGATCGATCTTGCACCTCTCCGGAAGAGGATTCCATTAAAAATATTGGCATCTTCATCTGAGCATCACAACATGGAGTTTGGAACTAGTTGTCCAAAATTAACAGTTTTTCCTCTCAACGAACCCTTTTGTTTGTGTTGTGTTGTGAAGATGTTCAAATTCATTCACAACACCTCTTATTTATACACCAAACAGAGGGCTTCTTCAATGTCATTCTAGGGCTTGAACATTTGTCACGAGTCATTTTTACACCAAGCCAACCTTAACACTTCATGTGCAAACCCATTAAATAACTTCAAAAAAATCACAACTCCATTTCTACAACTCGGAATCAGATGATTCTCATTGCGTTAGAATCGTCTCACCGAGAGCTCTCATCCTCATCCATCACATGTCGAAATGTGCTCATGGTTTTGGCCCAAATCCTTATGGGTGCAAAACCCTATGCTTGTGTTCCAAGCCCACAAGTTCCTCTTGTGGCGCTTTGTCCTCAAATCCTCGAACCCTAGGGCTTGGAGTACCTCCCAAGCTACCAAAAATAAACATATCATAGCCTACTAAAAGAGCAGCCATTGGAGTAAGAAAAAAAGCCCTAGAAGAATCATAATATTCAAAAGAGGGACTAACCAAACTCTATGACCATATTTTGAAGGACAAGCTAGTTGGAAAAGGCTACAAGGAAGGATAATCATAGCAAGTTGACAATGAGCAGCAAGTTCATCAAATAAAGAGGTCGACAACAATAGACAATCAGAGACATTTGACGCGGGACTTTGTGTATCGCCATTATTATAGCAATTAGGCTTGTCCATATCTCTCATACAACGTAATTAGAGAACTTACAATGGGAATACACATACCCATACAATTTGAGTAAGTTTAGCACAGTACTAGTAGGCAGAAAAGAGACATTGCTACAGTGCAAGTTCTCATCATGTGACCAACTCCTAAGCATAATCCAAACCAAAATTTCACTAGATACAATTGAAAGGAGACTAGATTACATATGGCTACGTTGAACCAATGATTTAGTGCCAGGCATTAAACAACCATTGAAACAATTTATAAATGTAATTGAATTGGGAAAAAAATAGTTGAGAACATGCTACCATTGAGAACCAAAAGAGGAAGATGTATAACATATGTCTATTGTAAATACAAGAACAATCATTGATAACATTAAACCAAGATGGAATGATGGCAGAATGAGCCCAAATTAGATCATTTTGAGTAAGGCTTTGAGAATCATGTGTCAGATAACCTGTAATGGCTAATATAACTAAAGACTATAATGTGATCAAGAAGGAGAAGGTTGTTGTTATTATTGTTCAGTGTTTTTAGTCCATTTTCCTAGAACTATAGTAGCCTGTGGCTTTAAAAGCAAAGCATATTGCGGATGCAAGCCTTATGCTGGCCCTGGAGACCCTTTGCGTAACTTCTGAAGCCCCCTGGAGCCTCTGAGTTGTCCTACATAGCGGCTGCGTAGCTCCTGCTCTGCTTCTCTGCGTTGTCCTTGTTGCTGCTCCTCTGCCTCTTACTCACTCTTGGCTCTGGGATCAGATCATCCCCTTAGTCAATACTACCCCTCGCTATAGGAAATTCCTCCAAAAATTCTTAGCAAACTCGCCCTAGAATTCCAGATCTATTCCTCAGCTCTACAACTGTGTGTGTGTCTCCAACTTACCCTCAAGTCTTTTACTTATACTTTTTCAATGATCTCATCAACGACCGAGATTAAAACATTCATCAATGGTTGAGATTAAAAGACTACTTGATCCATGTGACTTGGGACAATTTCAGCACTTGTGTTAATTAATTCACTTTAATTATTTAATTTTCCTACGTTTAGACTTAGGAAATCCATTAAAATAATTAATTATTTGAATAACTTGAACACCAATTGAAATTTCTCAAAACACTTTATGGGTTTTGGAGATCAAATGTGTCCTAGCCCCTCCACAAAATTTCAAGGCTAGAGCACACCCGATGCTAAACCAACTATACAAAATCTCAACACTGAGAAGCCAAAAGAACTTGGATGCCATAAGGACTTGACCAGGGCATGACCATAGGAGATTGATACATTTTCCTAAGGAGCAATAAAGGACTTTGGCCAAAATCCCTTGATACTCACGTACATGTGAGGAGTTACATTGCCTACTCCATGATGGAGTTATCTTATAGACATACATCAACATGGCAAGCTCGTGAACTTTTCTTGAGGGAGAAATTTCAGTAAAGGGAAATATGTTGCAAAGAATATCTCCCTCGCTAATAGGGAGTGTTGATTTTTGTGTAGCATCGGGAAGTATTCCTGCATGCCAAAAATCCTCCCAAGTAAGCCAAGGAAAGTTATTTAAATGAAAAACTAAAAATTTTAGTTTTGGGGCTTCATGTAGCCCCCAAAGTGACAATTTGGCACCTAATCTTTGAACATTATCACGTGTGAAGTCAAGAGGAGGAGATATGAAGTTTGACTCAGAGAAAGAAGTTGCCATTTGACCAAGTTGGATCTACTCTTTTTTACCGAGAATCCATTGTGTTTTGACAATGACCCAATTTATCCATTGTGTTTGACCGTGACTTGCAAGTTTGACCACAAAAGAGAAACACTTTGACCATAGATTTTTGCTGCAGTCAACCATTGTTGACCGCAAGACCAAGCTTGACCTCGAGTTGAAATTCAAAATGTTGACCAGCATTGACTAACATGTATTTGACCAAGTTTGACTAGTATCTTGGACTTGGATTTTGGCACAGATTTTAGAGTTTTCTTGGAATTGTAAATATTGTTGAAGAACAATTTCTCATTAAAAGAAAGTTGGGTTTTTTGTTGTCTCTAATGTGCATGGTTATCCCTTTATCATCATTTTTTTTTTTTTTTCCTTTGCATTACTGTTGAGATTTTGTGTATAATTGTTCAACAATATAATGGTAGTGCTAATCTATTCAACCAATTGTTTAATGGAAAAGGCAACTTGGAAGATGAGTTATTCATGTAAAAACACCTAATGTTAAGAAAAAATACGTGTTTGAGGAGAGGGGCATGCTAAACACAGAACTTCTTATTAAGCCCTAGATATTTAGTTATTACATTGCTAATGTTATATTAGTATATCAACAAAAACCTTTCACAATATCCTTTCATTATAATTGTATCATTTGTCTCCCATATATATTACCAAAGAGAGATAAAATTAGGAGCATCTCATATTGTCCTGTGTATTGAATGCATTGTAAAAACAGATCTCCTCTGAAAATGAATTATATCAATTGATTTATTATAATTTTTTAAATACATGATTCATAACATTCTAGAAAGTATCACACAAAAATGCATAATCATGTTTAGATGAACCAAATAACAAAATGATAAATTCAAACTCGCAAAGAAAAATCCAAAAGAAATACAAATAAAAAAATACAACACCAAAACCACCAAAGCTTCCCCTAAGAATCATAACAATGCTAAGTCACAAAAGTAGGTGTGACCAAAATTCTTCCAATATCAATGAAGATGCAAGTGAATTGCACCTAGGAAACAATTTCATTGTTAGGAGGTCAATTTTACTTTGGTTTTACCACCATAGAGATAGGATTTGTGACCCCATAATTTGTACATATTGATTTCTTGTTTTTGTCCATTTAACAAAGATTGCATTACCCCTTCCTAAATTGGAAAGGGGCTTATTATATATTTATTAAAAAAAAAATTAATTGGAAATAGGTTTATAATATCTTCATAAAATGCTAATTTTCTTTTTCTTTTTAAAAATGGAAATAGTTTCTCCACAAGGTGTAGAGTAGACAATGATAAGATGTTTTATTAAGGTACTTTGTGGTGTAAAAATCATTGGTTCAAAACTTTGTGGGTAAAACTCCAACCATGTTAAGGGCTAGTGTGGCCCAAACTGTTTGCAATCCCCAAGTGATTTTGGCAACGTAGATGCCCCTAGGACACGACTACTCGAGCCACAAATTAGGCATACAAGTGATCTTAGGATTCACATAATCTAGCAAACAAGGAAAAAAAAGGGAAAGAGCTCACTATTTCTTTATAAATTTTTATGTTTCCTATTACTTGCAATATAATTTTCTTGAAAACAAATTTTTCTATCGTTTTTTTAACCATGGTGAATCAGTGGTGAATCTAGGACCAAATATGCCAACTACCACTACAACACCAAGAATATATCTAGCAGTGCACAAGCCAAATATACCAATATCTAGTGACTTAGCAAAAGACAAGAAATCACTTGGGTAGAGGGGCATATTCTTTGAGCCTTATCACAACCGGTCCAACATGTGCCTTGACACTGAACCTGGATGGATGGGAGAACAAACCATGCTATCAACCATTTAAATTATCATTTTTTTTTAAACCATATGGTGAATCCATTGCACATTGGAATAATCTAGGCAATGCTTAGGATCAAATCTTCTAGCTGCCACCGTAACACCAAGAGTATATCCAACAACCTACGAGCCAATTATAAGAAGAGCCGCAACGTCATGTCGCACCTACTCTTTGAGCTTTATCAGAAGGGGCCAAATAGATCCCTTTGAATTGAATCCAAGTTGATGGTAGAACAAATTGGGCTCCAACCACTCGAACTATCATTTTAAGTGTAATCCTCTTAAAAAATTAAAGAATTTGCCCCAAGAAACATTTCTCAATCAAAAAGGATGTCTCCAAATTATCCCAAATTATAAAACACATTCAAAAATGTCCTAACATCCTCAAGTTCATTTGGATGCGTTCATTTGACTGCATCTAAGACAAGGTTGTCCCTTTATAGGATGGAGGGGTATCCAGACCATAATAGAAATTATCTAAGCTAATCATCACCAACAAAAATAGAGCCTCCAAAGAAATCATATTTTTTAACATGAAAATGATGTGTGCCTTTTAAGTAACTAGCAAATAAATAGGGCATTTGGTCCAATGCAATTATCATGTCAATTGTTGCCCAAGATTTTAAAATCAAAATATTGTCATTGGCTTCATATGGTGCAGTATCTCCCCGCCACAAACGAAATGTGTATATATATATATATATATATCAAAATATTGACCGACCTTTATATAGTGCAGTATCTCAAAAGAAAAAAAGAAAAAAGAAAAAAAATGAAAACAAAAGAAAAGCATCGCATTGCACTAAATCTCAAGTCCCTTATCAAACCCCTCTACATTAATGACTGTCAACCTAGCACACAGGAAGACAACAACCACTAACTCTCAATAACAGCTTCTGATCAAAAAACATCTCGCAGGCACGTGCATTCTTCCTCTCTCATTGTTTAAAGAAACGGAAAGATCAGAATTGATAAATCTGGGACGTGCAGCTGAAAGGAACAAAAACTAAAGTGCACACCAAATTTCTCACATAATATTTATTTAAAAAAATTACCCATAATGAGCAAAATTTATTATCGACAAAGAAATCCCAATTTATACACGTGAAACTGAATGAAAATGTGAAATTGGAAAAGGCTGTCGTCAGGCAACCAAACAATGCTTCCTTCATATGTAGTGTCGAAGAAGAATGCAAGCACAACGTATAGCTCAGAGAGAAATTTACCAAGAAATGTTAAAATTTACACACACAAAACGACCAAATATGTAAAAAGATGCCCTGTCCGTCTCGTGCACCAGAGGTCATTTCTATAAAAATAGTACAATTTAAATTAACATTAGAAATAGTGGATATCCAAAGCAACAGCTAACTTGTGAAGGCTTTTGACCAAGCTAACTCCATGCTGGAATCAAGAGGAAAAGTGCTGCAGAACCACGTGGTTTTCAGCAGAGTGCCAATGCATTGAGATAACGTGCAACATAACTATTTGTTTGTGGTGAGGCGATGGCTACTTTATTGCATTGTTTATAGTTTTATTTGTGCCAGGTTAAAGCTCGTTATCATGGCTACTTCATTGCATTGTTTATAGTTATTTGTAGCAGGTTAAAGCTCGTTTTCATTTAATCCACAAAACATATATAATGCGAGAATGATTAAACATTGTACAATTTCAACTCTAAAATAGCAGCAACGTATTGAAGGGAAATAGAAGGGATGACAGCTACCTGTGAAAATTTGACAAAAGTTTGCACTCGCAGGCTACATGTATCATCATTTTCCTCAGCAGCTTTGACTTTTCTTGAAAATGTAGTACAAGTAATCCTTTGATATACTCTGCAATGTTAGCTACTAAAGTCTAAAACTAGGGGTAGCGCGGAGATCATTTTTTATCCCCTAGGAAAAGTGGAGATAGACTTTGCTTGGAGACTAGGTATTGTCACCAATAATAATGCAGAGGCAATGGCAGGATTTCAAGGTTTGCATTTGCTAAACGAGCAAGCGATGATTCCTTAATTATTATGATGTTCCCCCATCTATCAACTCCTCAAAATCATTGTTTATCTCGTTGAGTTCAAATAATATTAGACTGGCCAAACACTTACAAAGAAATCTCATATTATCAAGTGTTGCAAAGTCCATAATAAGGAGGCAGGGCCACCTGAAAAATATAGAAACAAACCTTAGTGAAAGATCCATAAGGAAAAAGGGGGCTCCTCATTTCATCCCCCTTCCATGACATTTATTAATATTGAGTTCCCAATATAAACTGTGCACAAGTGTCTCGTATTGCAGGTCCAGCAGGGTAATGGGTTATAGCCTATATTTCACACCCCAATCCCTGATGCAATCAGCTGCCAGTTTTCTCATTTATCAAGTGCATGATGGATCAGCTCCTCTCCACCTGTGGTTTAATTATTGTTGCATATCCAAAAAGATCATCTCCTCTCCCTGTGTTGTTTAATTTCAGCTGGGGTTGCAAGATTGCCCCTCCCTCTTCCTTCTAATTCTGTGTACGAGCCCAAGGGCTTGCGTTAATTATTTCACATCAAGGATTGTGGTGGGGAAAAGGCCTCTGCATTTTTTGGCTGGCATTGGTGTCCTAGTTGGTAGCCAATCGATCTGGGATTTTCCCAGCATTGAGGTAGCAACTGCTCAACGCAGAAACAGACACTGTAATGTGTGAGTTGGTGGAGGTTAGACAACAAGAGAAGTGGTGTGAACAGGGTGTGGCAGAAGCCCACAAGTCATGGTGCACTCGGAAATCCAATGTTGTTGGTGACATGACGCATGGTAAGAACAATTCACAGTAGAAATCCACAAGTCGAACAGGTATGCTGTGGAGACTGCCGCTCAATTGAGGACTTTGTAGGAATTGGGTGGGAGTTCAGGGCATTCATGCAGATACAGAGAAGCAAATGCCTGGATTAACCTTAAAGTAGGATTTGGCAGTCATTGTTAGCTTGTATTCTTGATTTCTTCCTTAATCTCCCAATTTGAAATTGGAAGCTGCAGAAGGACACAAGCCCTGCAGAGCAATCAGGACTGGACAAGCACTATGAATACCCCAAGGAAATTCAGGTGACAGAGGATGCCCTTCATGGGCCTGCATTCAAAATTTGCATGTTTAGCATGTTTTTTCAGGTTATTATGTTAGTAGGTCAGTTAGTTCCATGCTAGCCAATCTAGAACTTGGTCAAATGGCTGTAGGGATTTTCAGAAAAATAAGACATTGTCATTTTGTTTATGGGTTGCGGCCATTATACTCAGTTTCTATTACAAGACACTACAGTTTGGCCACAGCTGTTTCTTCTAATACAATGCTATCATTGTTTAAGAAAGAGAGAGAGAGAGAGAGAGAGCAGCTACTAAACTTATATTTTATCTGTAGAAATATAATTCTGGACATGTTTGGCCAGAAAACCATACTATATAACTTATCAGAAAGTTTGTATAGAGACACATAATAAAACAAACCATGATTGAATTTATAAATAAGTTAAGCAAAACATGGGAATCCATAAACCTTGAATTTCTCTAGCCAAGCTAACTACTGAAAAATGAGAAGGCTTTTCAGCGTCAAAGAACATAATTTCTGCCTAGTACAGGCTCGTGAAATATGTAGGTGACAACATTACTTCTGTTTCCACAAGTTATGCCATAAAGCACTTTTGCAATAAATCCTAAAGTTCTCTGAGCAAAAACAACTCTGCAATTTGATGTTTTTGAAAACCTTAATCTAAAATTCATCGTCATCTTCCTCAGCAATATGCTTTGCAAGTTCTTGCTCCTGCTGTTGCCTTTCTCTGCGTTTCTCAGCACTTTCTCTCTCCTTTTTGTGTGCATTAGGAGGGAATCGCAAAGCCCTCACAGCTTCATTGTGCATGTTAAGACAGAAAGCTATTCGAGAATTGAATGCAAGTTGAGGCTCATTTGTAGAATAGACATCACCAGTCTCTTTAGAGAGCATCCATCCATTTGCATGGTCAATAGTTGCATCAATTGCACCATCACGAATTGCTTTTGCAACAATGCTCTGAGCATCTGCCACCGGAGTGGCTGAGTTGAGCCTTAATTTGGCAGCAACATCAACCAGCGAAATTCGGGAATAAGAAATGCTGATATTCCGAAGTCCAGTTCTTATCACATTGTGTCGTAACCGTACAATCAAATTATGTGTTCTATCTGCACTGAATGTCTTTGAATATTTATCCGCCACACTACGGAAAAGATCTAAATCGCCTATACGAACGGCCTGCACCATTACATTTAAGTCGTTTAGAATTAGCATCAATGCAGGTCAGAGTTAAATGTGCAACCCTATAATTACTTGAAATACAAGGGTAGAATGAATGCTGAAATCAAATATCCAACGGTACCTACATTGGTAAGCTCGAAGTAGGGACTCAAAGCTTTCTTCATGCCATTCTGCATGAAAGTTGTTCTCTCTGGAATTTCACCAAGAAGCAGGCGAACAATTGCAGCCCATTTATTGCACTGAATACGGAAGCCCCGAGCAGATGCTGGAGCTTTACGAGCTGCTTGTAATAGACTCTCTTTTGCATCTGTGTACTCTAGCTGTATTGTTCGTATTCTACCCAAGTAGTACAAATACCGACAAAACTAAAAGACCACAAGTTAGAGGGATATCTCCACTGATCACACTATGTATAAAATGAAAATTATACAAAGTCATTGCATACTTGTTGATTTGAATGAGCTTCAAACCGCGGAGCTTTGGATCGTAACTTCTCTGCCTGGTCATAAAGGTTGTAGTGTAAGTAATTTCGAAGCAGGAGATTCAGCAATGTTTCCTGATCAAAAACCCAACACAAAGCAATTGACTTCAGTATAATAAACAGTACACAGCCAGATTTATTGCTTACCATAAAAATAATCAACTTAAAACTGAAATATTTAATACAAATCAGCCATACCTGGCCCAGCTCATCATGTCGCAGTGTTGCAGTTCGATGTAACGCAAGAAGTGTACTGACACCACAAGATAATGTTTACATGAGCATCACTTTTTCATTTTTAAAAGGATCTAATGCAAAGGCCATCGAACAATTCCAATGGTATTACCTACCCTCTTATTTCAACAAGGGAGTCTGTTAACTCATAGCTATATGAGTAATAAAAGTATAATCTAGCAGCCAAAACATCAAGTGTTCTTCGGTTCAATTGCTTCAATCTAGAAATTGCTGCTGAAGAGCAACTTTTGGCCTGCATAATAAGCCACGCTCTTATACTATGAGGAGACAGTTCAAACTAAAACAATATTAATCAGCACTTCAAAAAATAAAATATGAAATACAAAAGCAACTTGACAAATTAGCTCAATATGCTCTCTCTCTCTCTCTCTCTCTCTCTCAGAATCTTAACTCACCTCATTGTACTGTTTTTGGTCAATCAAGAATATCAACACTAACAAGTACGCAAAAATTTCCAGCTCAGGAAGAATGGTGTGCTTAGATGGAACAGTTTGACTGGTCGATGAAGGACTGTCAACTTCCATATCCTTATCGTCTTCCTGCCACATAACATACCACATTTCAAATTCAATAAGAAAAAGCCTTCATGACTCTATTAAGTGTGACTAACCTATTTTGGTCGTTAATGGACATCAATATAATTTTATTTCATCTAGGGTGCAATCTTTGAATTTGCATGTGTTTTTTACCCATATGAACATTTTATGGCTATATAAGATCAAATGGATGGATCAAAGAAGATTGTACAGCCAGGCATGTTCACAGAAACAAATGTATCTTCACTGACTCCGATCTTAAGGTACAGAAGCAAAGTTATCATTTGGGGTTTCAACATTCTCCTTTTTTGCAATATTTGTTTGAAGTTTAAATGTTTACAGGTGTTTTCTAGCCGATGAGGATCCGGGAACCAGAAGCTATGAATAAGACATGCACACATGTTGGATCAAAAAATATTGTACTGACAGGTACATTCACAGAAACAAATGTATCTTCAGCGACTCTGATCTTGAGGTACAGAAGCAAAGTTATCATTTAAGGTTTCAAAATTCTCACTGGCATTTGCAATATTTGTTTGAAGTTTAAATGTTTACAGGTGATGAGGATCCAGGAACCAGAAGCTGTGAATAAGACATGCACAAGTCAGCTGGATATTTAAGGCAATCCAAATCTTCTATAATTCTCAAAAAAGTATCTTTCACATGTCATCCAGATTGGATAAGTGTACAAGTAATAGAATAAATAACCTTGAAGATCAAAGATGAAGATGATTTCTCAGCTATAAGTTTGACATCCTTTATCCACTTCTACATTTATTTAGAATCCTGTACCATCCATCTATTTACATTACCCCATGCATGTGGCATGCAACATTAAATTGCCAATCATGCTATATTATACTTCGTAAAGTAAAAATGATGTCCTAAAACTGCACCCTCCCAACCAGCTAAACTCAAATTTAACAGAAGACCTATAATTCCTCTCAGAATATAGCAAAAAATTATGTAAAAACTACTGGGCATGCATGAAATTTAACTAAATAGTAAATTAAACATTTAGCCATCACATGTTATGTAGGTTGCAATCTAGCTTGTTTCTTATACAAGATGGATGCCCCAAAATTCCATGCTCTTCAACAGGTTTATCCGAACTCTCAACAATTTGTGTTTTCTAGGAATCAAGGAAGCCTAGTATGATATTAATAAATAATGTGCAAGCAATGAAAACCTCTAAGGTCACTATCAACAATGTTCCAATAGATATTTAGAAGCAATAAGAGTCAAAAACAATGACATAGCTTTCATTGCGGCAAATTACCAATGTTCCACCAAGTCCCCTAGAGGTGAGAGCGAGGGGGCGCGGGAGCGCGGGAGCGGCCTATGCAAAAGCTCCCTACCAATTTTCAGGAAACGTGGGGGGACATCGGGGTCATAAAAGTTATAAAATATAAAAATATATATAATATTATAATATTATATATGATATATCATTGAAAATTTAAAAATAAATATTTATAATGCAATTGTATTTTTCATTTTTGCAAGGAATGTATATACAGTCATCATACACTTACATCATGAAAGATAAATCATAAATGATAAAATTTAAAAATTATAAATCGATGAATGATGAATCATCTAATTGAAACAAATTTAAAAGTTAAAAGTTAAAACATACATCATAGATTCATATGTAACTTTGTAACTGTATAATCATTAATGTAACTACTAACAATGTACAATGAAAATAAAGTTTAAGATATCATATGAGTCATGACATATATGATATTATGTCAAGATTCAAAATAAACTTTAAACTGAAGTTTACAACTCATGTCTGAAACAGTGAAACATAAAACATAACTTCTTCCGATTGCAGGCTGCTGCGGGCTTCTTCCGGCAGCTGCGGCAAGTGCTAAGGGTTGGGCGGCAAGTGCTAAGTGTTGATGATACAATGATACAATAAAAACAAATGAGACATAAAAATTAATTTAATTAAACAATCGATTATTAAAATATATTTTTTATTTTTTCATTTAATTTTTTTTTTCCTTTAAATTTTTGTTTTTAATTGTGGGCCCCACACGCCCCCTCCCGTCCCCTCACGCTCTCTTCACGCTCCCTAAAGCACCCTCGACCCCTCAATCTGAGGAAACGTCCCCTTTGACATCCCCCTTAATTTTCTGATTTTGGGGGCGTCGGGAAACGTCCCCTAGAAGTCCCCAAGACCCCGAAGCGCGAGGGGGCAAGGATTCTAGACCCCTAGGTGGGGGGGCGAGTCCCCGTGTAACACTGCAAATTACCTATGAACTTATTGACTACCAAACATATAGCTTTGGAAATTACCCTAGGCTATTCTCTATATCTACTCAAAAAGCAATTTTGCCAGGAGTATGCAGTATGAGTATGGAGTTCTTAGTACAAACCTCCAAAAGTAGGGTGTGTTGGGTAAGGGTACGGTAAATTAAATATATATGATTTTTTTAATAAAATATATATTTTTTAAGATAAATAGTATAAGCTATGAATTACATAAATATGTGATAAATCATCTATATATCATTTATGAACAATAATGTTTGAACATTTGGAAAGCTTTATTCTTGAACATAATAATTTTTTATAACTAAAACTTGCAACAATACTTTGAAGCCCTTGCAAAATTGAAAATGGTAAAATACATAATATAGGTTACAACCATCAATGGACACAAAGAAGGCTAGCCAATAGATGATCTAAAGAGGTCAAAATCCTAATCATCATTGAACAAATGCTCTTTAAGGAGCTGTTTTCTCTAAACTTCAGAATCATCAAATGGTGGTGGACCATCACCAGTGGTCAACTCCGAGAGGCCGGCCATCTTCTCTAGATGCTCCTTGAAACAAATCCTTTCTGGATACATTTCCAATCCTTAAAAGGCCCTTCTTTTAGCCAAAATCTTTAAGTGAGAGAAGTCATATACACTAGTAACCATATACAAGGCCATCCTATTCACAAATACAGGACAAATACAAATCCAACTATCTTTGGCAGTATCGTGCAATATTGTATAATTTAGCCTCAAAACAGGACCAGATTCTTGACAACCTGCATCAAGTACCAATTAAGAGTCTTTGGACTAGAGAGATATGATACATCCATCAAAACAAATTCATTGTCGACATCCATTGCCAAATGCAAACTCATCACTCCAAACAGCGTGGCACTAATCACGATCAATAGACCATGCACACTGAGAACAAACCAATACTAATTCATATGTATTTTTCATTATAGTATGCTGTGTTAGGATGCCACCAAAAAACATGGCTTATTTCCTATGGACGGGAGCTAAGAACCTATTAAAATTGGACAACTAGGTCCAAACTCCATGTTGTGATGCTCAGATGAAGACACCAATATTTTTATTGGGTTCCTCTTTCGAAGAGGTGCAAGATCGATCTAAAGATCATCTTGATCCGATGAGCAGAACATTTATTTGGAATTTATTTTTAATACTTTCAAAATATGTGCAGGTCGGCCTTAAGGTTTTACACCCCTAGCAAATGTGTCACACACCTCAGTGATTGATATAAATAGAGTCAACGTTGGAGGACATTTAACTCATCTCATCCTCACACATCATCTCTCCTCTTCTGATTGGTTCGAGCTCCTTGGAGGCAGTTTCAGTTCACACGTGGGAAAGAAGGACAAAGAGGAAGTCGTTGCAGCTAGGGTTTCCACGCAAGTTTGAGCAGCATTGACTTTGGTCAACGCATGGTCCAAAGGAGCTGATTTTTGGTGGAGACTTCGATTTTGGAAGGCCATACATTTTGGCACAAGAACCGAGGTCAAAGGTTGACTGTAGACCGTGCTGCGTTGACTTTTACTTGTTGCTGTTGGTGTTGCTACCGTTGCTGCTGGTGTTGCTACTGTTGGGGCAGCGTTGACTTTTTTAGGGTTGACTTTGAGTTGACCATGTCGCTGTTTTGAGGGTTGTTGTGACACAAGTTGGGTTGGCTGACCCAGGAGACTTTGCTGGTTGAATCATCCTGTTGACCGCCGTAACGCACCACCACATTTTTCTGTTTCTGGTTTGTCTTCTGTAGATCCACTGGTATGTTCTATCAGCATTTTACTTGATTGTTTATGTGATTGATGTAATGATAAGTAAAGTTGCATCAAGCATAGAACATCTACATAAATTTACATGGTTTCAGAGCTGAGGTGAAAACAAGCCCTATTTGTAGCAATCACCAAAGAAGAAAATGGATTCCAAAAACTATGGCTTCAAGGAGGGTGACAAATTGACTGGGAAGGATGACTTCCATGCTTGGAAGATGATATTGGATCTCAAATTGGAAGACCAAAATGTCATGGACTATGTGCAGGGTAAAATCCAAGAACCTCCATCCACTGCTACTGCTGTTGCCAAAACAAAGTACAAAAAGAGGGAGACCAAAGCAAAGATGATGATTAGGGAATCCATTCATAAGAGTCTGGTGGCCTACATCTCTGAGCTAGGCACATCCAAAGAGATGTATGATAAGTTGGTCCTCATGTTCAAGGCAAACAATGCAAATCAAGTGTTATTCTTCAAGAATCAATTGAAGAATCTGAAGAAAGGCAGGGATGAGTCTGTCCAATCATACTTTCTGAAGCTGACCGAGATCAGGAACAATCTGCTGGCTATTGGGGAGACAATCGCTGATCGAGAGATGGTACTCACCGGACTTGGAGGGCTCCCATCTTAATGGCATGTGTTCAACACTACCATTCTCAATAATAATGTGATACCTAACTTTGACGAGGTATTGTCGAGATGCATTCAAGAAGAGACAAGAATGAAGGAGTATGAAAATGAAGGGAATGGTGCCTACGCTGCTCATTCTAGAAAGAAGAACTTTGGTGGTCCAAAGAACAAAGGAAGAGCAAGGGCACAAGGAAAGAAGGGCAAGTGTTACACTTGTCATAGGCCAGATCACTATGCTAGAGAATGCCCTTTCAAGAAGGATTCTCCCGATGATGATGACAACAACAACAACTGGAGGGATGGCAATCAAAGGAACAACAGGTTCCAGGGAAAGAGGAAGGCTCCCTCCGGCGGAAATGATCAACCTTTCAAAAGGTCAAGAAATTCCAGGTATGAGGAATCAAATGTTGTTGATAAAAGAAATGAATTCATTCTTGTATCTGCCCTCTCTGCTGCATCTCCACCCAACACTATGGATGTCTGGTTGATAGATAGTGGTGCCTCAAGGCACATCACTGGGTTCAAGGAAGCACTCTCTGATATGGTTAAGAAGGATACTAATCTGGAAATTATCCTTGGAGATAATGCCACATATCCCGTGAAAGGGACAGGGACTGTGACCCTCCACTTGTCTCAAGGTCAAGTCCTCCGCTTGCAGGATGTACTTTATGTACCTAATTTGAAGAAGAACCTTGTGTCTATATCGGCCATGGAAGACAAAGGTTTCAATGTGGCATTCACTGATGGAAAGGTGCGCATGTGGAAGAAGAGCTTCAAGGAAGCTATCACGTTTGGGTCTAGAATTGATACACTCTACCAAGTTGGAGGAAGTCCACTGGGAGCAATGACATGAAATGCTATCTGACAGACCGATAATGGCATTGAATATGAGTCGAACGAGTTCAAGAACTTTTGCAGAGGATCTAACATCAAGAGGGAGACCACAATGTTTGTGGGCTACAGTGAAACTTTGAAGGCCTTTAGATTCTATGTGCCCGGTCAAAGGGAAGTGGAGATATGCCACGATGTCACCTTTGATGAAGATGCTTCCCTGAGGAAAGTAGTCAATCTTTTGAGATCTGAAGAAGATCATGAAGCAAGGCCTGGAAATCAAGAGGAACCGAAGGATGAGACGATGCCTGATATTGAAGTACCGATGGACCCGATTGATCCACCTCCTTCACTGGGAAAGAAACCATCATAGCTCAGGGACACTCTCGAGGATGCTGAGGGACATATGGCCCCAAGGGGGACATTCCGTGAAAGCAAGAAGCCTAGTAGATACCAAGGGTATCTAGCAGCCATGAGTACTATTGAACAATCGAAGCCGTAAAGCATCAAGTCTGGAAGGATGCTACGCACAAAGAGTATGAGTCCATAATGAAGAATGATGTCTGCGATGTGGTTCCAAGACCGGAGGACAAAGCAGTTGGCACCTCAAAATGGCTCTACAAGATCAAGCATGGATCTAATGAAAGTGTTGAAAAGTTCAAGGCAACATTCGTTGCCCGTGGCTTCTCTCAAAAAGGAGGCATAGACTATGATGACATATTTGCACCTGTGACCACAATCTGATCTATCATAGCCCTTGCTGCTACGCAAGGATGGAGTCTTCATCAGATGGATGTGAAGATCACATTTCTGCATGGTGCGATAAAGGAAGAGGTGTATGTGGAGCAACCTCTGGGGTTCGAAGTCCAAGTTCAGGACACCCATATCTGCAGGTTGAAGAAAACCCTCTATGGGTTGAAGGAAGCACCCAGAGCTTGGTACGAGAGGATAGATAGCTACTTGATGAAGCTGGGCTTCACTCGCAGTAATGTTGATCCGAACATTTACTTCAAGGTTGATAGGGAGAAGCCTCTCATTCTGGTGCTATATGTGGACGACCTCTTCCTGATAAGTGTTGAGTCCTGACCCTCTTATTCATCAGATCAAGAGGGAGCTCGCTGAGTTCGAGATGAAGGACCTAGGACTGATGCACTACTTCCTAGACCTGGAGGTCTAACAGAGACCTGTCGAGATTTTCCTTTCTCAAGGAAAATACATTATGAAGCTTCTGGCAAGATTTAGTATGATGGACTGTAAGTCCGTGTCGACACCGATGGAGCTCAACTTTAAGAAGTTGAGTGGCAGCGCTGCTAGGCCTGTATTGGCAAATCCTACTAAGTATCATCAACTCGTAGGGGCCCTGATGTTCTTAGTGAACACCCGACCGGACGTATGTTTTGCAGTGAACACTTTGAATCAACACATGGTTGATCATGAAATTCACTGGGTTGGTGCCAAGAAACTCTTGAGATATCTCTGAGGCACTATAGACCATGGGCTGAGATACATTGCCGGGAGCATGACACTCCTTGGATATACTGATGTCGATTGGGCTGGCAGTGTGGTGGATCGCAAGAGCACATTTGGATGCTGCTTCACACGTAGATCTGCTTTGGGTAGGAAACAAAAGTCGGTAGCCTTGAGCACCACTGAGGCCGAATACATTGCAGCATGTATGGCCTATTGTGAAGTCACTTGGTTGTGAAAGCTCTTCAGTGAGCTGTTTGAGCATGTGCTAGATGCCACCGTTATTCTTTGTGATAACCTGAGGGGGATTCGTTTGTCATAGAATCTCGTGTTCCACGAACGATCCAAGCATGTTGATGGTTGGTACCACTTTATCCGGGATATGGTACAGCGAGGTGCCGTAAGGCTCGATCATATAGGAACTGATGAGCAGGTCGCAGATATTCTCACAATGCCCTTGGGGAAGGTCATGTTCCTAACCTTTCGTGAGAATCTTGGTATCGTGGAACGACTCTATTCTGAAGGTCTTGTTAGATGATGAGCTCCAGGAGCTCTGGGGGGCTCTAGGGATAGCTTCTCGGAGCTATAAGCACACACGGGGCTAGGCTTGCCGAACCTTGTGGTGCTTCTACCCCACCGTTATGATGATTGAGTTGATTCGCCTCTCATTATCTGTGTCCCGTATGCATCCTACCCATTTGAGTTCCGGACTCATGGGAAGTACCTCTCATTTGGCCAATGAGGTGGGAAAAGCTAGAGACTCGTAGCAAAGACTGATGGACGCATCAAAGATTGCCATACTCTCTATCTAGGATGGCACGGTCCAACCACTTGATCCGAGATCAAGTCTAGAGAGGTTTCGGACCTCCAACTGACTTCGAGTCAGTGAAACTAACTTCGGGTTAGTATATGACTCTCTTGAGTCCTAGTGAGCTTTCAGACCTCCAACTGACTTCGGGTCAATGAAACTAACTTCGAGTTAGTATATGACTCTCTTGAGTCCTAGTGAGGTTTCGGACCTCCTACTAACTTCGGGTCAAATAAACCAACTTCAGGTTGGTATGAGACTCTTTGTGAGTCCTATAGAGGTTTCAAACCTCTGGGTTGAATTTGTCAGCCGAGAATGATGTCTTTGTGACTGACCCACTTCTGTTCTGAAATAAAGAGGCCAACAAAGCAAGTTACGGCGGGATGACGCACGATGTTTGATTGCACAGGTGGATGGAGTTCTCCCTAGTTGAGAGGGAGTGTTGAAATTGGACAACTAGGTCCAAAATCCATGTTGTGATGCTCAGATGAAGACACCAATATTTTTATTGGGTTCCTCTTTCGAAGAGGCACAAGATCGATCTAAAGATCATCTTGATCCGATGAGCAGAACATTTATTTGGAATTTATTTTTAATACTTTCAAAATATGTGCAGGTCAGCCTCAAGGTTTTACACCCCTAGCAAATGTGTCACACACCTCAGTGATTGATATAAATAGAGTCAACGTTGGAGGACATTTCACTCATCTCATCCTCACACATCATCTCTCCTCTTCTGATTGGTTCGAGCTCCTTGGAGGCAGTTTCAGTTCACACGTGGGAAAGAAGGACAAAGAGGAAGCTGTTGCAGCTAGGGTTTCCACGCAAGTTTGAGTAGTGTTGACTTTGGTCAACGCATGGTCCAAAGGAGCTGATTTTTAGTGGAGACTTCGATTTTGGAAGGCCGTACATTTTGGCACAAGAACCGAGGTCAAATGTTGGCCGTAGATTGTGTTGCGTTGACTTTAACTTCTTGTTGTTGGTGTTGTTGCCGTTGCTGCTGGTGTCGCTGCCGTTGGGGCAGCGTTGACTTTTCTGGGGTTGACTTTGAGTTGACCGTGTCGCTGTTTTGAGGGTTGTTGTGACACAAGCTGAGTTGGCTGACCAAGGAGACTTCGCTGGTTGAAGCATCTTGTTGACCGCCGTAACGCACCACCACATTTTTTTGTTTCTGGTTTGTCTTCTGTAAATCCACTGGTATGTTCCATCAGCATTTTACTTGATTGTTTATGTGATTGATGTAGTGATAAGTAAAGTTGCATCAAGCATAGAACATCTACATAAATTTACAGAACCAGTTCATAGTCTTCAATCAAAAGAGAGATGATAGATATGGCAGAAAATTTTCATTCACCAGTGAGGACAGCTAATTACAAACTCATTACTTGAGACTCGAGACAAATATTGCAAAAGCGGTCCACAAAGTTGGTAGGGCCCAAGGGGTGCCTCAATCACGACTCACAAGGGTTATGGAGAACATTGCATCAATTGATTGCCAACAAGGAGGCCACAAGTCACATGTTCAAATCAAATCAAGTCCCCACTCCCAGGGTAGGGGGCATGTCTCTCCATCTCTTAAGATATTGTTGTACATGAATTCATGGTTAAAGACTCAATGTGCATAAGAAGGAATACCTGATAAGCTTACATATTGCTTTTATTGGAGATTATTCATTATTCACGAGAGGTATAAACTTGATATTAGAGTTTATTTAATTAGATTATAAATTAAATATATAAACTATAAATAATAGCCCCAAGGGTTAGATCAATTATGTCAACCACTGGTGTAAGGCATGTTGCCAACAAGGAGGCCACAGTTCACACGTTCAAATCTGATTGAGACACTTAGGGTAGGGAGCACATCTCTGTGTCCCCTAATGTACTGAGTACATGGAGACACCTCAAGAGATGCAAGTGGCACCTCTTGAAAGCCTCCCATTGCCTCACCAAATCTGCATTAAATATTGGACCAATTCAATGATGATGTTGCTTGTGTAGATTAAGAAATTGAACAAGATGGCCTCATTGATCGACCTTCCATTATAGATGATTCCAAACTAGAGATTGAGAGCAATGAGATCTTGGAGAACATGTTGACAAAAGACTTGGAAGATGTAAAAATTAACAATAAACTTAAACGAGATGAAACAACTACAGATAAATACCCAATTTTTGGCTTGAAAAGTTGAATGTTGAAATGTTATAATTATCATATTAGAATTCTTAGTTACAACTTACTAATAGTTTTGTAAATTTGTGTAATATCCCCTATTTCTTGAATTTGGAGTTATTAATTCCTCTTGCCCATTTGTCTCCTATAGGCTAGAGAGAGGAGAAAATTATCAAGGAGACCATGGGGAAAATTACCCAATTTTGATATTATTAAATAAAAAGGGTAAATAATAAATAATAAAAAAGGAGCAAAGCATTTTATTATTAAAAAGGGGAAAAAGTCGCTTAGGAGGAGAAAAGTAACTTCTTCAATAAAATAGTATTAAAAGAAGATCTAGAAGCTTGGAGAAGTCTCAATGAGAGATTACAAAATGAGGTTGGAGCTCAATGATTGATCATTCTATTTCGACACATCATTTGCTATTGGTGAGGAGTTCAAGTGAGCTCGCTATCAAGGGTTTTTTATGAAACTTTCACACTAGCTTCGGTGGATTTCTTGCCACCCCAGTTAGATTCTTTCCATCTTCGTTGGACATCACTTGCCACCCTAGTGGAATTCCTTCTTTGATTATTTTTCAGATCTGATTTTAATATCCTGCAGGGGTTTGTTGGCATCATCCTTTGTATTTTGCAGGAGATTATAGGCTTCAAATTCCAGTTTGCAGGGCCATTCATCTTATTCCACGAGACAACGCATAATTGTTTTCTAGGAGGGCTGAGTAAGAGATTGATTCTGGAAATAATTTGTGTCAGAGCAACAAGTCAAGGCCGTGATCTATCTTCTAGAGAGCTGAGAATCTTCTCCATGCAGAGGGACGAATTCCAAAAAGAAATAAGGGGCTGAGTTCTCTTACTTGGTGCCAAGGGGAAGACAAAATAGGGAGGCCGAATAGCTACCCCTTCCTCAAGCTTGAAGATTGATTTTGACAGACGATTAGGAGAACAATCAGCAGATACCAGATCATATCGTTTCCTTCAAAGATCGAGGGTTCCAACATTGTTTTCTTCCAGTGTTACCTTCAACAAGGAGGCCGAGTCATTTGGCATTAGATGCAAACTTGGGAGGCCAAATTATTGCACAAAAGGAGGGCCTGAATTCCCTGTCATAAGCTCTCTCCAGAATTGGCAAAGGATTAAGCCGCTTGGCTTGCTGTAGCACATCATTAATGGTTGGAATTCTCACTTATGATTATATCATTTAAATTTTATGAATTTAATTAGCACACCCATATCTCGTATTATGCACCCATACCCCCACATTTCCTGTACCCAGATTTCAAAAATCGAGTACATGTACCCATATCCTTATATATATATCTGATGCAGGAGCATCCTGCTTAAATGTCATTGGTTATTTGGGAGACTTAGGGAGTCTTATGTTTTCAAAGAGAGTTGGTTCTCTAAGTGTAATTTTAATTATTTTGAGTGATTTAAAATAAAATTTAATTAATATTGTGAGCATAATTGTAAATGTTAGATCTGAGACTTTTGTGATCCATAGATTAGATAAATGTCTTTTCGGATTAATCACATCGTTAGGATTTTGGTCCTAATCCTAATGATGTGATTAATCCAAAAAGACTTGTACATAATTGTAAAGGTTCTCGAATATTGGAGAACATGAGAGGATTAGGGATTGAGAGAGTGAAATTATTGTAGATTTTAAATTAAGAATTGGTTGCATGAATTTATAAGATTAGAAAGGATCCTTAGGGATAAAGAGAGATTCTGGAAAATAATGAGAATTTAAAAAATTAGGGATTTGTTGAGTAAATTAAGGATCTAAACCAATTCCGGTTTGGAATCCATTTGTATAAATTGAATGCCTCAAAGGCATGAAAAAGAGGGAGAGACATAGAGATTTAAGATTTAGATCGAGAGGAAAGATTGGACGGAGGAATAATTAAATAGAAGAATATTGCAATTCCTCTGTACCTGTGTGAATATATGTTTAATTGTCAAATTCTGGATGTGTATTTCTTTTCGAAATATTACTGAATTTGGCTAATCCAGTTTGATTTTGATTAATTGATGTCTCTGTGTGCGTAAATGGCAATCTGGGAAGCTTAATTTCCTTCAAAGTAATGCTGAGTTGATGAATTTCAGGTCAAACTCTGATAAATTGACTGCTGTGTATATGTTTCGTTTTAAAATGCCGCATCCACTGTCTAGGCATAACAGTCTGGTGTAATTGTGTAATTGTTAAATGAAAAGACTGTAAATTTTGGTGCCGGAACAACCCGTGGCCTCTTAGACGGAGGGTCTATTCTGGCAAATTAAAGAAATGAGATTACGGTAGGGTGTAATGAATCAAAGGGAGTTTGCAACCATCGATTAATGATCTCACTGTAATTGCATATTAATCTGCTCAGATCTTAATATTTCAAATGGAGATATTGAAACAGAGTTGAAGATTCAGAGATTGTGACCATCCAGCACGTATGAGATCCGACGACTCTCGCGTTCAGCTTGGAGAACCCGACGGCAATCGCAATTTTAGTTGCAAGGAGTTTAAGAATTCAACCGGACCCGATATTTTATGAACCAGGTTTAATAATTCAAATTGACCACTCAACATATGTTAGATCGGATGGTCTTCGCATAAGAGGCATGTATCTAACGAGAGTCGCATTCAAACATGCATGAGGGTTAACGTTTTAATTGGATGCGATGCCATATGGAAAAGGGCTTAATGTGGGTTGGAGTCCATCGTTAAACTAAAGGTAAGGAGAATTTGCAATTATTTATCAAAACGTGATTCCGTCATTCCAAAAAGGGATTCTTAAACCGTGGCCAGATTTATTGGTATAGTGGGTTTTTTTTAAACCAAAGTTATGAGCCGGGCAAATTTATAAATTAATGGGTATATTTTTGGTTTATATTATATGGTTGGAAAAAGGAAATAAATTCGCATTCCACTGTTTGGGTTATCGTGGCTATATTGAATGAGATTAAAAAAAAAAAAATTGAATGCATACTGTGGGCAAAGGTGCAGCTGGGGCTGCACCAATATCTCTGTGTGTGTGTGTTTGTCAGTTGGGTTTATCACGGATGATTGGGAGGAATGATTGTTGTCTTTTCCACCAAGGCTCAATCCCCGCAAGTGACGTGTTGAGTTCGTATCAAATATATTGTTGTATGACTTTGAGCCATGTTGTAAGGCCTTGAACCTTGACGAATATCTTACCCTTGCCTCCAGCTCATTCACCTGTACATCCTCGGACCTGAACTAAGTCATCAAACTGTGGGCAAAATTTCACAAAGACTTTCTCCTGATCCAAACATCTTTACACAATGTATGAAATTATGAGCCGCCTCCAAATCACTAAAATGGTGGCCTTTTCCTTGTCTTTCCAGCATTATACCATTTTGCATTCAATGAGATGCAATGTGAAGTGGTGTGTTGAAGCAATCCCACCTACAATGTATCCTCTCTTCTCATTGTGAAAATAAGATGGATAGTTTGTCATCTCATATACTTCTTGCAGACAAGGAGAACTGTTGTTTGTATATCACATTACATACATGATAAGATGCCAAATCTCAACAATGAGTTTATTGAGATATGGCCTGGCAGTTGTTTGTTTTGAACATTTGTTTCTACCTTGGAAAATATATGATAATTTCCAATCAAATCTCTAAAAGGACTTTGTTCATGGCATGAACACAACAATATGTTCAATAGTTGTGGCTGTACTTTTTTTGAACAATCATGCCTGCAACTTTACATACTGGAGTTGCATCTGTAACAGCAAGAGCAACATTGCGAAACCCAACCTAATCTATAGCTGAACCGAATAAAGCACAACATTGCAACCCCAAAATGAACACTTATGGGCCTTAAAGGACAAGAGACACATATTTAACGAGAATCTATGTTCAGACTGGTCAGGAAATAATGTCTTCCTCCATATTAATGGGAATGGTTTCCCTTTGTTGTATATCAAAAAGGATTCAAGAACAATATGTATTATTTTAACTTTATTGGTGAGTTTTTAGGTTTTCAATGCAATACCAAATAGAAAAGGGACAACAGTCATCCATCAGATAAAGGAAAACCAGACAGCAAAATAACAGCCAGTAAAGGAAAAACACCATCAATGATTCAATACCCATGAAAAACCAAGACATAACATCGCATGAGAAGCACTCAATCTTCTTTCCAGAAGCACACATACAGTTGAAAGTTTCGAAAACATATGCACGCAGAATTGGAGACCAGGTAATTTTATATTAATCAAAATGATAATGCCTTCAAAATTTTGACCAAAAATTATTCTCCTCTCACAGACTTATAAAACAACAAAAGAGAGCAATATTAAATATGTTACAATGCAGATTCCTCAATCCTGATCAGAATAAGTTTTGGCACCAGTGTCAGTTCTAATAACTCCAAATAACTAATGAGACAACCTTTCAACCCAGTAAAATATAACAATAAGAAACCTAGATCAAATTTACAAAAAATATTCAGATATATGTAATGGAAGGTAGCACCTCAATATGTCAGGACTCAGCATAGAGGAAAGCAGCACTAGCATATATAGAAACAGTGTCAAAAAATCTCTAAAAGAGACTTGCTTGTAATGAACGAGCTCTGAAGACAAAAAGAATGATAGAACAATCATTCCAAGAAAAAGAGACGCCTTAACCTTGACTTTGCCCTTAAAAATTACAACCAATTCTGTGCATATAGATACAGTAATATGCATCTTACAAGTTACAACCAATTGAGTGCATATGGATACAGTTATGTTCATTTATGGTATCCTTAAATTATCCACGGTAGCCTGTACATCTTCTGAACTAGGATTCAATTGATAACAAAATATAATCAGTGTAAGTGAATGTCAAAGATTCAACAAAGTTGATATGTTTAAAAATTGGTTTCAAAAAACACATGAAACAAGGGGGCAAAAAGTCCATACAACATAATTTTAAAAGAAATAAACATTTGTTATCACAAATCTAAAATTTTAGATTTCAGAATCATTTTTAATTGAATATTTTCACATATTAAAAAGGACTGAATCCTATTTTGAGTTTATTCAAGATTATATTGATAAGGTGCTCATTTGACTCTCTAAATAAAAATCTACAAAAGTTTTGCATGGTAAAGAGTTTCTCTAAGAAGAAAATATAATGAAATGGAAAAATATCCTACATAATATATTGGATATTGCTCATTTCAAAAAGAAATGAACCCTATTTTGAGTTTAATCAGTTAAAGATCATATTAACAAAGTGTGTGTTTGACTCTCTAAACGGATCTGTCAAAGCTTTGCATAGCAAAGCGCGTCCATAAGAACACAACAGTATGAAAAGGGAAAAAAATATCCTGCAGACAATTCCAGGACAAATATGTCAAAATCCTAACTGTAAGAACTTGGCTTCTATGCCAAAAGCAATGTGTCTGAAATTTCAGAAAGAGGGGGAAAAAGTTGTTGACATACTGCATATCAAAAACAAGGTCTTGTGAACTGTACTAGCAGGTAGATGTATGATGTGGTGACCTCAATCTCTTCCCCCACAGAAGTATAAATGCATATAAAAGTCTTCTTCGAAACATTGAATATGGGGTATGTGTATGACCGTTAAAAAAGCAAATCTTAAATAAATTTTGCCCCCCAATAAGTTTTATCTTTCTTCGAGAACGAAAGTTCTTCCAAGGACAATTATGCAACAATGTTGTAAAGATACAAACTCATGCTCACCCAACAAAATAAACATAAGCTCCAATTAAAATTGCATTACAACAAACAAAACATTAAATATTAAACTGAAAATATTGTTCAATGTAAATAAGGGTTATCATTATACAGTTAAAATCTTGTGAACACTCAGTTTCCATTGCCTACTGAATTCTATCATTATAGATGGAATTTACCCACAAATGGTCTGAGGCTTGAGCATACAAAATTTATGATTAAACCCGAGTCACCTAACACAGGGATATGGGGATACACAGAGCTAGTATCCAATATCGAACACACATCCCCAAAACAGGACATGGAGGGGCACAGATAATATTTATATTAAATTTTCAAAAATAAATAAATTACAGAAGTGAAATATAATTACATAGACAAAAAGATCACTTTTGTTTAAGAAATGAAAGAGTTAGCAAAATAATGGCAACCTGTATATGCACCAAATACAACAAGTTTCCATTCTCCGTCTCTGCAGTCTCTACTATGATTTTTGTGAACAAAGAGTGTGTCAAATGGAGGAAAAAGATCTTTATTTCGCTGTTTTAGTGTTCTGGACAGACCTTTTTCCATCCTGCATGTCTGACTCATTTAGACACATCCTTCTCAAAATTCTTACACGTGCAGGACACATGCCCTGCATGTGTTTGACTCACAGGAAGGGCATGACGCCATGTCTGATATAGCAAATTCACTATAGGTAGATGTTGAAAACACATCAAGTAAGCTAGGATTGAACCTACAAAAATTATTCCTGAGATAACAGTCAAGATAAAATACCAGGGTATATGGATGGGAACTAATATGATTCATTCACTGATAATGCAAAAAGTGATCAGGCTCAAAAATGAGCATTACATTTAAAACATGATTCAGATTCATCAATGATCACAGAGATTCAGAATCATCAGTGATCATAGAGATTCAGATTCATCAATGAGCATAGAGAAGTGATTCATCAAGATTTGAAATGTTTAACAAAGTAATTCAAAAAATGCTCAATGTAATTTGCTAATCAAATACATTCAAATAATATGATTCATTCACTAATGATATAAAAAGTGTCCAGACTCAAAAATGAACATTTTTTTTGGTAAGTTGTGCTAATTCTATTAATTCGAAAACATATAAGTACATAGTTTACAGGCAGGGTTGGTAAGCTGCGCTTAACCAATCCCTGCCTTTGTTACACTGTTTCTGGGCTGCTGCGGGGGAGGGGGCTGGCCTAGACAAAACTTGCGAGCAAAAATTACTGTGTGTGCAGTAGCACTGATACATTTAGGAGCATGAGAGGAGGACATGACAGTGTAGCCCTGAGGGCACAAAAGACAAAAAACAAAATAGGACTGAACAGCAACACAAACATTATGCATCCTCATCATCACTGCGGTTGGGAGCTTCCTCGAGAATGGTGCAGGCAGGGGCCTGCACGATGGCGGCTTCCCTAGCAGCTTCCACTTCAGCAACAATGCGAATGGGGAGATTTGACGGAGCGCAGAGGATCTGGGAGTCCGGATCTACTCCATCCGGAACCTTCATCCAGATGTCGTCGGAATCCATGATCCAAATATCCGTATGTTCGTCTGCCTGCGCAGGCTATTCGGGGGTGCAGGAATGCGTTGCGGCGAGGGAGACCTGGAGATGGAGGTGGACCTCCGCACACCACGTCTTCCTCTTTGCGCCAGGCTTCTGGCGCAATCTATGCGCTACTCAGGAACAGAAGGATGGCTAGCAGAGGAGTTTGACAAGGAGCCCTCGTGCCATTCGAGACGATTGTCCTCGCCGCGATGGTAGCGGCCTGGGAGAGCTCCTCGTTGACCACCGTGAATTGTGCGTTGGCGCAACCTGGGGGCCATTGCACACTTGGGAGCTATGTCACAGGGTTCGGCGAACCTGAAGCTTGAAATTCGAAATTCGGCGAACCTAAAAAAAAAATTCGAATTCGAACAGGTTCGGCGAACCTAATGCCGAACCTTAAGCCGAACCTGAAGATGAACATTATGCCGAACCTGATCGAACCTTGAGGCAAATTTTATGATTTTTCCCATAAAATTCGATTTTAATATATTTTATGATTTTTTTTTTGCTTGAGCGGTTTTTGTGAGCAGTTTTTGTTAGCAGTTTTTGTAAACAATGGGCTATTCCCGCCAATTATTTTCCCGGTTTCCATTATTTAGAAGACTGGCCGTTAATTCCACCTTTGCTAAGACAATGTGTAAACATGGTTTATGACTTATTTTCCTGTAAAATATCAGTTTTGTCATGGTTGGAACTTGCTGTAATAAAAATTTACTGTTGATTTTCATGAAGCATTGTAAGATGCTGCAATGGATGTTTATCTCTCTCTTGCTAGGCCATTAAAATTGCTCTTATTCAAATTTTCTATCATTCTTTTCATCAACTGTTGTTCTCCTATCTGTAGACTGTATTATTTAGGCTAGGAACTATTGAAACCATATTCTTAATACATCAAAGCTGGTCTTGAAATCTCAACATGTCAGTAGAAATGGGGTTTAGGAATAGATAAGAAATCTGCCTTTTTCCTCTGGTCCTCAAGGCAAGAGAGTTGGTTCTAGGCTTGAAGCCATTAAAGCTGAAGCTTATGATGCATTAAAGCTAAAGCTGGTCTCAAAGCTTAAGACATTAGTTTGGGGATTTGAGCTTGTCTTGGGGATTTGACATGTGTTTTACTAATCAAAATTCCTACTCATAGTTTTATAATTTATTAATTGATTTTGATTTTTTTTTATGCCATTTATATATTTATTGAAAAATATGTACAGTCGAACCTAATGTTGAACCTCATTACGAACCTCATCGGAAAATTCGAACCCAAATCGAACTTAATCGTTGCCGAACTCGAATTCGAACCCGAACCATGTGACATAGCTTGGGAGGGATGGCAGGGGAAGCACAGGGGCAAGAGAAATTGCAGAGGCTGAGGGGCAGGTGCGCAAGATGCAATGCACCAGGCAAAGGGGGGCAGGTGCGCAGGATGCAATGCACCAGGCAAAGGGGGGCAGGTGCGCAGGATGCAATGCACCAGGCAAAGGGGGGCTGCCCAGCTTCACACCAGGACTTGGACTTCGCAGCTGATTGTTATCAGCGAGCATCCAAATCAGGAGAGCGAAATGCAGCGGAGAGCAGATGATGGAGGGAAGGGGCCGAGAATGGGAGGATATATAGGATTGCAGAAGAGGCATGTCAGAGAGGCTATCAGTGATCTGCGTGTGAGGCTTCAATTGGTGGGCAGACGCAGAGAGATAAGCCATGTTGCAGTACAGATTATGCCGCATGGTCATTAATGGAGGTGAGGGTGAGATGTTGGTTCGGTTCAGGAGACATCAAGCATGTCCAGTTTGCGTGATCGGTGTTTCTGCGAGGATCGTGCAAGGCGATAACAGTGATTGGATCCACAGCATGTGGTGAAATGATTTGGAGATCTCCACAGTCCGCGTGCAATGGGCTTTGCCATCCACTCGTGTCAAGTGTGTCACCCGCATCCGGGAGACTCAAAAATGAACATTACATTCAAATCATGATTTGGATTCATCAACGATCATAGAGAAGTCATTCATCAAGATTTGAAATGTTTAACCAAGTACATTCAAAAAATGCTCAATGGCATTTGCTAATAGTGAAAATGAAAATTTATAAATACTAAAAGTAAATAGTTCTCAGTCATGTTTCTAGTCTTCAACACCGTCATCATTTTGTGGACAATGAAGGCCATTGACTATGCATCGATGGAGATCCTATCAGAGGGGCTACATGACATCGATATCTCTAAGACTCTTATAGTTGCTATTATCATTGTGAAACTCTAAGTCAATTATCGGACAATTCACACTTCACATGACCTCTCTGGTTTTAGTCAAAGCACCACAAAGCTTAATGAAGCATTCCAATACATGAAATAGAGTAGGGATGCCTGGACATCCAAAGGTGGATTGCACCTGCAGACCCAAGTAAATGGGGGAAAGGTTCACCAATAAACATCAATAGCCAGTTGATTGTATTTATAGAATGATATAATATTCATGTGAGAGGGGTGACTGTTCTTTGTATCAATAGAGAAGCAAAAACCATAACTTTAAGCTTAAGTACTAATACGAGCAAGTAGGCCCTTACCATATAAAACTGGCAATTTTACAACATTGAAATAAGAAACAATAAATTCCTAGCACTAGAGCATCATTACATAATCCTAAGCGCATACACAAAAAAACCTCATGTACATAGAATCTAATTCCCTAAATGGATGTTGTGGTTAGGAACACAACATGCCCTCATCCTCAATAAGCTTTGGCCCACGGCCTTTTCTAATCCTACTACTAATCACTTATTAATCACTTAATATAAGTTTGTCTACCTAAGGAAATGGTCGTTATTGACTATTGTGCCATGACTAGCCTATGGACCCCAACACCTAACTAATACAATAAATACATGCATTGTGTCCATAAGTCTCTTGCACTCCGCAGTGTACTTTTGAGTTCCTGGATGTACTTTTTAGTCCCATAGACCTGCTTTTGTGGCCTTTTGTTAGACATTATAACTTATCTTATCTCCTTCTTGGGGCCCATGACTACAAGCTATGGTAGGTAGAGATCTTAGGGCCCATGATATCAAAGCCATGGTAGGTAGAGATCCACACTGTGACGGTGATAACTGCTCAATGGGATCCTAGGCACTATTTATGCCATTATCATTCTCGAAACCCTATGCCCTAAACTGCCCTTCACGATTCTCTTTTACTAAGGAATAAGGTATTGTATCAATTGTGACTTTGGCAAGTCCTAGAGGGGAGACTCCATTTGAACAATGTTGTCATTGATGCTGATCCCTTCTTCAATGATTGTAACCTTTTATACAAAAAATATGCAAATTTTATCATTTATATAGCAAATAAGAGTGCTTATAACCAAAATAGCACTTAGTGCAATACATTTCTGAACCAAAAATACATCAAAGAGGCTCTAGATGGCCTCTAGTGTCAAAAAAAAATCATGTTACAACAAATAATTACATATCATCAAAAGCATTGCCTATATTGGGATCTTCATCATCAATATAACGCTTTAAGCATTAATTTAAGATATAAAAAGCATCACATGTCAAATCAAGATTTTGTTTGAGTGATTGGTACATTTTTATTAGGGTCATTTTTACTAGCCTACCTTCTTGGGATAGAGAAAAAAGTTTGTGCAAATATAATCTCTGTAAGATAATCAGCATGTAGTTGTAAGCAGCAAGGATGCCATATTTGATGCAGAACACAACCAAGGTGATTCAGATAAATTTAAAGTGTCATGGCCCAACAAAGACAACGGTAAGAAGACACCCAAAGATAGTGGCCCAACTCACGAAAGTAGAATTCAGAGTAAAACAATGATATAGAACAAAAAAGATCGCAAAATTAGACATGAGAAGACAACACTGAAGACCAAAGGATTCTGTAAAATGCTAACTGAAGACATTTTAGAACGTACAGCTACAAGAATTACACATGAAGCAGAAATTCGAGAAGATAAAGGTAAGAAGATGGCTAAAGATAGTGGTCCAAGTCGGGAGGTTGGAATTCTGAAATCAAATGAGAATAGAGAAACAATGACAACAAAATTAGAAATGAGAAAACAACACTGAAGACCCTAGTCTATGCTGAAGGGCTTGCTAGGGATGTCATCCATTAATATGGGGATGCATCCCTTGGGTTACCCCTCTTTAAGTTCTCCTTTACATTAAGGATGTAATTTTTCTCCACTTGATTTATAAGACCCTAGTCTACGCTGAAGGGTTTTTTAGGGATGTCATCCATGAATGTGGGGATGCATCCCTTGGGTTTTTTTTCAGTAGCAGGGATGCATCCCTTGGGTTGCCCCACTTTATGTTCTCTTTTACGTTAGGGAATTAATTTTTTTCCACTTTGATTTATACGAATGTAAGTTACATAGCTCACCCATCCTGTGCTGTAGAATGCACTTCACTTCTATTGATCCAAATGAATGAAGGGACAAAAAGTCAAGAAAATTACAGTTACAGCAGTCCTTCACAGCTGGTAAATATAGCACTGATTGCATGTGAGGAAAATAGAACTACACAATATAGAGTCTAGACAGAATAAGATTCCATACACAATATAGAACATGGGAACTAGTCAACTTGCCTAAAGGTAGTACAGCAGGATGCAAGTGAGTTTACAATGTGTACTGGACAAAGTACAACACAGATGGTTCACTTGACAAGTACAAGGCAAGGCTAATGGCAAAATGTTTTGCAGAGGAAGTGTACTGATCTAGGATAATTTGTCCTAGGATTTCGTAGGGGCACTAGGGTTTCAACAGAATTTCTTCTTGTACAACAGTCCAATTCAATATAAATAATATATCATTCAATAAACAGTCCTGGCATCTCAACAGTGCAATAAGCCCAACAGTGTAATGCTATCATTCAAAGATCCACAAACAGTGTAATCCACCTTCAACAGTTATAGTTCCAATAGACCAAACAAACTCAATAGTGTAACAGAGGAAGTGTAGTGATCTAGGATAATTTGTCCTAGGATTTCGTAGGGGCACTGGGGTTTCAACAGAATTTCTTCTTGTACAACAGTCCAATTCAATATAAATAATATAACATTCAATAAACAGTCCTGGCATCTCAACAGTGCAATAAACCCAACAGTGTAATGCTGTCATTCAAAGATCCACGAACAGTGTAATCCACCTTCAACAGTTATAGTTCCAATAGACCAAACAAACTCAACAGTGTAACAGTACACTAACCAGAGGCCCGAGTTATTCAAGATCAATTGGTAAACCCTATGTGAGTTCGTCTGGACAAATTCCTAGACTGCATCAGGACCGCACTCGTTTTCTGCCTCCAGAATCTACCCAACTGTCTGCTTCAGTGATATGGATCTGTTACCATCTTCAGACTTCGATGTTCCCTCGGGCCTTTTCTATTTTGTCACAGGAACCAGAATGGCATCAGAATGCACTTCGTGTTTACACAGGAATATCAAGGGAGTCGTGCAACCTCTGAAGGTGCTCCGATCTGCTTAGAACGTCACAAGGTCAAACTTGGGTGGGTCTCACTGTGCCTCAGAAAATGCGAATTACTTGCCTCAGATGAAGGGTTTTGGGGAACTTCAGATCTGCTGGGTTTTGGGGAACTTCAGATCTGCTACAGGTTAGTGTTAGAGGATAGGTGATGTCCACTTCGGACAGAGATTCAGCCTGCTTAAATTAATTTATTTAATGAAGAATTTACACAGCGCTTCAATTTGCTTCAATTTCAGACTCTGTTGATCGAGGAAAATCCTTCCAGCTTCAGGAAGGTGCTTCGCTGGTCTTGTCTTGATTTGCAGTTGCCTCAGAGAATTCGGCCGGCCGGTCTTTAGCAGCTTCGGCTGCCTCAGAAATGCATCCGCTTGCTCTGGAAAATGTGATTTGTTTCAAAGAGACCTCAGATAAGTTTGGCCTGCAATTTCCCCTCGATTTCTCCACCACAACTTCACTGCCTTCAGTTAGGATGTTTTCCGGTTGCCAGAACAATTAAACAAGAGACAAAATAAGATGGAAAAGTCTTTGCTGCTTCCTGGGATAGATAGTTTCCTGTGCCAGAACAAGTAGATAAAATAAAAAGAGAAGTGACTAGGTAGGGTGGGACCACCTCCACCGAAACTATTCCAAAAGAGAGAATGGGATCTTAAACCCTCAGGGCCTCAGGCTCAACATTACAGAGATGAAAATAATCCAATTCAATTCATGTCTCAAATGAAATCAACCCCCTTGTATTTATAGATTTCCTTAAGGGGATTTTCTCCTTAATTAATTGAATGCAATTTACATCAGACCTCAACTTTCAGCTTTTTTGCCTCAGCTGCCCCAAACTAGCCTAAACATTGGGTATTTTGGGGTTTTCCCCTTTATCGAGGACTATAGCCTACGGGGATTGATAGGCTACTTTGTCCCTTGGGCCAATTAATCCCTCGGGGGCATTACAGTCCCCCCTTCCCGACATTGCTTGTCCCCAAGCAATGACAAATTGGGGTGCAGCCAAATTTGTACTTCAAGAAACTCCTCTTCAGCCTTTGTAACTCCCTTTGCCAGAAAATTAACGTGCTGACAGGGATCACCATCATGCCATAGTTTTTGCTTCTTACTTGTTTCATCATTAGTGACGTCTATGTAAGTCTTTAGTAACAGTTTGTTGGTGGTGAATCCTTCCTTAAGTAGTGAACCATTCGCAATTTTTTTCACATTCTGTCCACGCTTTGCTGCTGGACCCCTTCCCTTTGAAGGTGACTGATTTCTAGTTTCTCAGTTTCTGTCTTTTAAGCATAGCTGGTAATTGAAAATATTCAGCCTGGTGTGGGAAAACAGCCCATCAATCAACAGAGATTTAGTGGCAGCAATTTCTCTAGTAATCTGGCAACCTTTTGCCTTTGACAAGAACGATTTGGCAGCCTTCATAATGTCTACACATGCTGTTGTATAGTTCTTGGGCTGAGAATGAGTACTTACAGCTGGTTTGTTATGTGTAGTTCTAACAAGCCTTTCCCCAAGAGTAAATTCAGGAACAAAGTATATCTCATCTTTATAGAATATAATCTCATTCTCCAGCT
The DNA here is from genome assembly GCA_034641835.2 of Pinus albicaulis. NCBI lineage: Eukaryota > Viridiplantae > Streptophyta > Pinopsida > Pinales > Pinaceae > Pinus > Pinus albicaulis. The sequence continues at coordinate 965,301,166 of CM076569.1, forward strand.
TGTACCTATCATTGTGAATGAGTCCGTCCAATACTTCACAAGCAAATTAGCAAATTTATTCTTGGAGTATTCTACTAAGAGATGGGCTCTTCAATCTCTCAAGAATGTGTTATGTTTTGCAATCTCTTCATACCTGACCTTGTTAGATTGTGTAGTTCTTGGGCTGAGAATGAGTACTTCCAGCTGGTTTGTTATGTGTAGTTCTAACGAGCCTTTCCCCGAGAGTAAATTCAGGAACAAAGTATATCTCATCTTTATAGAATATAATCTCATTCTCCAGCTTGTACCTATCATTGGGAATGAGTCCGTCCAATACTTCACAAGCAAATTAGCAAATTTATTCTTGGAGTATTCTACTAAGAGATGGGCTCTCCAATCTCTCAAGAATGTGTTATGTTTTGCAGTCTCTTCATACCTGACCTTGTTAGATTGTGTAGTTCTACAAGCTGACATGCAAATGACTTTGCCCTGTTTGGGTATGAACTCCATTTGCTGAACTGTGACCTCTGACTCCTGAGGACCACCATTGGTCATACCTCTCAAAACTACCTTCCTGCCCTTTGGGTCTCAGAATTCCATTTCCATCGTTTGGTAGCTCATTGCAATTTTTCCTAGCAAGTACAACCACTGAACTCCCAACACCATGTTAGTATATACTAATTCTATCACATAAAAATCATCAGTGATCGTATACTTACCAAGAGTGACACTCAATTGTGGAACTACCTGGGTGCATGTCATATGATACCCATTAGCTGCCCTCACTTCAAAGCCCTCAAATTCTTGGATGGGGATGCCTCTCCTTACCACTACTACATCAATAAAGTTGCATGTTGCTCCACCATATATCAATAATGCTATGGCACGCTGCCCTTGTATAGAGCCCTTGATTTTGAGTGTGTGATATTTAGATACTCTTGAGTCCTAAGAGAGTGGCGATAGTACCTCCTTCAATTCTCGGAAGTGGCTTCCTCACTACTTTGGGGGTGGTGCTTCTTCATGTATGCTAAGCTCCTTTCTTGGTGGCTGTGTTGTATCACCCTCACTGTCACTATCAGGGAGCACTTCAATGTAGTGAATCTTTCCTTTTCCCAAACATTGGTGACCTGATTCCCATGGCTCTTTGCAGGTGAAACAAAGCTTCTTTCTTCTAAGCTCATTCTGAGTCTCTTCATTTAGTCGATCCTTCTTGGTTTCGTTGTCTAAATATATCTTCTTGCCCTTGCCTTTTGGAATGATTGGTGGCATGGGTGGATCTTTCACCTTTGGTGTTGCACCTCCGATAGCTTGAGTCTTCTTGATGGCATCCTGTAGGGCGGATGGGTTGAAAGCCTTAACCTAGGCTTGTAGGGGTTCAGCTAATCCTTCTACGAAGAGCATGATCGGTCTTTAATCGGCAATGTTTGTGACCATGACTGCACTTCGTTTAAATTTTGTGATACACTCCTCATGTGATCCAATTTGCTTGAGTTGTGCCAGCTCTATAAAGTATATATCCGGGTTCTTCTGATCAAATCTATCTATCAACCTCTGTGTAAAGTCTACATAAAAAGTGATGTTTGCATGTCCCAATGTAACCAGTCCATGATACCACCAATCATGTACTTCTCCTTCTAGGTGTAGCATGGCAAATTGAATAGCATATGTTTCCTACATGGGATTAAGTCGGAAATAGGTGACCAACTTTTGCACCCAAGCCCTAGCTAAGCATATTGATGACCCACCAAAAGAGAGGATGGGCAGCTTCCCTACTCTGCGTGCCAATCCAAATTGCGTTGTTCCCTGGGTCTATTCTGATATCTGATGTTGCTATATTCCTAGAAGGTTAGGGTTGCTCGAGTGTTCTCTTCTAGTGTTGCATACTCCAAAAAGTATTCAGCAAAGAGCCTATTATGCTCTGCTGCTTCTTGGGTCACTATCTGTTGTTGGTTTAAAAATTGAGGGAGTAAGGGTCTGAGGTTCCTTCCACTGTTTGTCTTGTTGTGTGTTTGAGGAACAGCATTGGACAAAATAGGTCTATGGTTGCTGCTTCTTTCAGTACCATCCCTATTACCAAATTTTTCTCTGTTATCATTATTACCAGCAGCATTAGAATTTCCTATGAGTTGTGCCATTAGTTGGGCTACTCGTTGTTGTCCTTGATATAGCACTTGGGCTATTTCTCATTGCCCCTAAATTAATTGTTGTTGCCCTTGTAATATCAAATTGTTATTTATTTTTGTTCAAATAAGAGATCCTTTGAATCTGGTCCTCCTCGATCTTCCCTATCCCCCATGGTTGCACTGATGTTATGCTTATTCTTTCTGACTGTAACTTTACTTGTATCCCCTGGAAACACACAAGGCTAATACCCTCACAAGCTGTCAAATTCCAGCTCTAATACTACTGTAGTAATCTAGGGTAATTTGCCCCCTAGGGTTTCTTAGGGCAATAGGGTTTCAACAGAATTTCTTCCTCTTGTCCAATTCAATATAAATAATATACCATTCAATAAACAGTGTTGGCATCTCAACAGTGCAATAAACCCAATAGTGTAATGCTATCATTCAAAGATTCACAAACAGTGTAATCCACGTTCAACAGTTATAGTTCCAATAGACCAAACAAACTCGACAATGTAACAGTACCCTGACCAGAGGCCCAAGTTATTCAAGATCAATTGGTAAACTCTATGCGAGTTCGGTCTGGACAAATCCCTAGACTGTTTCAGGACCGCACTTGTTTTTTGCCTTCAGAATCTACACAAATGTCTGCTTCAATGATCTGGATTTGTTAACATCTTCAGACTTTAATGCTCCCTCAGGTGCCTTTATATTTTGTCACAGGAACCAGAATGGCATCAGAATGCACTGCATGTTTAAACAAGAGTATCAAGGGAGTCATGCATCCTCTGAAGGTGCTCCGATCTGCTTAGAACGTCACAAGGTCTAGATCAGGTGGGTTTCACTTTGCCTCAAAAAATATGAATTACTTGCCTCAGATGAAGGGTTTTGGGGAACTTCAGATCCGCTAGAGGTTACTGTTAGAGGACAGGTGACGTCCACTTTAGACAGAGATTTGACCTGCTTAAATTAATTTATTTCATGAATAATTTATACAGCGCTTCGATTTGCTTCAATTTCAAACTCTGTTGGTCTAGGAAAATTTGTCCAGCTTCAGGAAGGTGCTACGCTAGTCTTATCTTGATTTGCAGTTAACCCAGAGAATTCAGTTGGTTGACCTTAGCAACTTCGGCTACCTCAGAAATGCATCCCCTTGCTCAGAAAAATGTGATTTCTTTCAAAGAGACCTTAGAGAAGTTTTTCCTGCCTTTTCCCCTCCATTTCTCCACCACAACTTCATTTCCTTCAGTTAGGATGTTTTCCTGTTGCCAAAACAACTAAACAAGAGACAAAATAGGATGGAAAAGTCTTCACTGCTTCCTCAAATAGATAGTTTCCTGTGCTAGAACAGGAAAAATAAAGAAAGAAGTGACTAGGTAGGGTGGGATCACCTCCCCACCGAAACTAGTCCAAAAAAGATAATGGGGTCTTAAACCCTCAGAGCCTCAGGCTCAACAATCCAAAGATGAAAATAATCCAATTCAATTCATGTCCCAAATAAATTCAACCCCCTTATTTCTAGATTTGCTTAAGGGGATTTCTCGTGAATTAATTGAGTGAAATTTACATCAAACCCCAACTTTGGGATTTTTTGCCCCAACTGCCCCAAACTTGCCCAAACATAGGGTATTTTGGGGTTTTCCCCTTTATCAAGGACTATATCCTGCAGGGATTGATAGGCTACTTCATCCTTTGGGCCAATTAAATCCCTTGGGGACATTACAAAACGAAGACAATGAATTTATGATAACTACCTTTGGTTATTACAAAACTTTGGCACATTATTATTATTATTATCCAATTTTAAGGTCACGGCTAAGCCAGAGACCAAATTGGTGTATGAGACCCCCTTGTTTGTGGGACAAGGGACCCACCTCCGCGCAGCAATTTGACTGCTAAGTCTACGAAGGGATACATACTCTACCCCCCTCTGGTTTTCAACCTGTGACCTCTTAAGAGGAAACACATGCTCTTAATCATCATTGCTTAAAGGTAGTGCAATTGGTCCATTTAATGCTAATGAGTTTACAGAACAAAGTAAAACACAGATGGTTCACTTTCCAAGCAAGAAGCAAGCTAGTTACAAAAGGTTTTACAGAGAAAGAAAGCATCAATTAAGACCTTTGATTATCACAAAGACTTTTACATATGTGTTGATACGATGTCTAAAGATATCTGCTTTTAATGATAGTTATTGGTGCTCTATGAGAATAACTAGAAATTTATGTGGATCATTCAGAATTTGGAGTTATTTAAAGTTCCTGTCAGTTAACAGACTTCATGTCAAGATAAATTTTAGGTTACATGGTTATACATTTTCTGTTAATTAATGAAGCTTTCTATAAAGCCTAGTTATCTGACATGAAGATTACTGGTGCTAAAGTGGGATAATCGGCTATAAAAAGGGCTCCAAGACATTAGTGTAGAGGGATTTTCAGAGCCATGTTATTGCAAGTAGCATGTAAAAAAAAAATTTGAAGCAGCGACCATACTTCCCTTGGAGTTGACCTAAGTTGGCATCCCTATGTTCTCATGAAGATTTCAGTTTTGTGTGCTGTGTATTTTGAGTATCCAGTTAATAATTTTATGCTGAGAGTCTCTTATGGTTTTTGAAAATAAAAAACATATCTCGATTTAGGTTCATAACTGGGATGAACACCAACTATGACTTCATTCTAAGCTACTCATGGGAAGATAATTGGAGGACAGAAATTACACTATCAAGGACTCACTTGAATACAACAAGGGACACCATGGAACAAATGAACCAAGCCCTGTGTATAATGATTATAGCAATTGACAGAAGGATACAGGCAGGCAAGAGTAGTGGTGAAGAACGTCAGCAAAGACCCCAAGACTACAAAAGGGGTGGTGAATCCCAAGACTAAAAAGGGGGGGTGAATACGCATGATCATGATTGAAACCCTTTGCAAGGAACATTAATGGGAGAATGGTAAATCATGGGAATCATGACAATCAAGTTACTATAGAAAGAAATCGTATCAATTAGTGCCATCTTGAGAGTGTTTCCAATCCCAAGTTTGATGGGGTCAAAAGGTAGACTAAATAAAGGGGCTTCAATAGGCAAGTTGTCAAGTTTCTTTCATTTAATCATACAAAGGATTATCAGGAAATCCAATTTGCGACCCCACACCTGGAAAGATCTGCATTCGACTGTTGTGAAATGACGAAACATAAATGGAATGAAAGTGTGACTACGAGGGCTGAATTTGTGACTGCTTTTTATCACAACTTTGACGTTTACACCCTAGAAGATTGCTTCTTAACCCTCAAAATAAGAAGCAGAGAGGCCGCATGAAAGAGTTCCTCAATGATTATATGGATGGGCTGAATAGTCCATGCAGGGATATGTCAAAGCAGTCAAAGCATTCAAGCCTGTTTGAAGACATCTATATTCAGAGATTGCCAGAAGCTGCTTTACAACAAAAGATTATTTATTAAAAAAAAACAGCGAGGGCAAATACTAAGGGAACTGATAACCCCCTGTAATGATCACTGTCGGACAACCTAACAAACACTTGAGTTCATAATTCTGTATCAAAAACATCAACAAACATAAGACACAGACAGGCGGCCAAAGCTTGTCACCTTTGATATGATAGCAAAGTTTTGCAAGAGTAATGGTCATAAAATCAACATTCCATAAAGATTAATGTAGTAGTTAGTCATTACACTTAGATCAAATGGGGATAACTATTTTGCAAATAGACTGATGAAAGTTTAAATCTTATAACATATTATGCATAAGTAATAAAACCTTACCTGTCAACTTACATGACTAACATCAACCATGGATATTATTATAGAGACATAAATTAGCTGTTGATATACTTACAAGCCTAACCCTGTAGAATTACTCCAAGACGAGAGTAGATTAGCAATGCTAACTCTCGTGTGCAGAGGGCCACTAGAAGCCCAGTAATCAGACTCCCAACATTCATTATTTTACAGAAAGGGTTCGTAATGAAAATACAAAGATCCACAATCTAGTGCAGAGCCAAAAAAGGCATCAGTATCAGAACTAATCTATGTAGGAGATACTCTATACACTCTATGTTGCTGTTGCCAAATGTTGTTCTTCCGAATCCCGTTGACCTATTTTGGTGATCCGTGGACGTTAAAAAAAAATATTTTCTGCGAAGAATTCAGGGATTCAAATATCATACCTTGGGAAAATATGGTAGGAGCCGAGAAGCGACCTCGGAACCAGGAGGAAGAAGGTGTTTCAGAAAGGCCAACACGTGGGGAGCCTTAATCTTCCTCCTAAGAGTCATAATGTGACGGATAGCGCGGATCATCAGACGCACCTCCTTTGTAACCACCCCCTTCTCGATCAACGCCGACACATTCTTCAGATCTGCAACACCCAACGACACCCACAAATATGCCTCAATTTCAAACACAAACACGGGCAAAACAGGCACTACTTGCGAACGCAAAATCTCATAGAACTTACGCGTGAGAACTGGAGGAGGCGATGGCGCAGAGGAATTGGAGACCGCGGCAGCTGAGTCCTTCATTTCGACATCTTGTGTAGCCATCCTGGGCTTGCTGGTTAAACCTGAAATGGACCATTTTCAACTGTAAATATGTCGGGATAAATGGAGGCTACGAGGAATCAGAGTATCTTCCATGAATTCAAGAAACAGTGATAACCCCGAATCCACCCTTACCTGAACGATTCTTTCCTTCGCAGCGAGGGAAACACAGAGCATCACAAGGACCAGAGCTTCACCTACAACAGATGAGAGAATAACTAAGAGAAAAGGGCATTGTACTGAAATTTCCTTTAATTTGAGTAACATTTGGGAACTTTTCGAGTGGAGAAGCACTAAACGACACGGGCTTGGAGGGGTTACTTTACTTTTGTTTTCAGTTTTGATTAAATATATAAATATAATTAATTATATGACTATGACTCGGCGTTTATTATTAATGTACACAAGGAGTTTGGTAAATTAAAATCCATATTATTGCACTAACTCACTATTACCCATCTAACCAAAATCTTTGTAAGCCATGCGTTTTACCACGGTTTTAAACAATTAAAAAACAAATTTATTGGATAAATGTTTTTCAGATTAATTATATCATTAAGATTTGGTCCGAATCTTAATGATATGATTAATCCTTATCTCATTATGGATCACAAAAGTCTAAGATCTAACATTTTTTTTTTATGCAATGAGGCTTTGTCTATGTGATATATTCATATATCTCTAAAATTAAAAAACTAGGTAAATTAATTATGTTTCAAGTTAGAGGAAGTTCATATACTCTCCAAATATGTTTTTCTAGACATGGTAATTTTTTTAAACACCATGGTGAAAATAATAGTAGACAGTACTTTAAAAAACAAGGAAATTCATATACTCTAACCATGTTTATGTGGATGTTATAATTTTGTAAGCACCATAAGTTATATAAGAGTAGTTATGAATATTTACATTATTATAGAGGTGTCATTTTATAACATTAATATGCTAAATTTAGTTTGAGACTTAAAGGTATCCTCACTCGGGTTGTCTTGTTCTTCCCCTCAATTCTTGTGATCATTCCCACTCATATCAGACAATCTAGCAATAAAATTGTGAATAAACTTGTTAATCTAGGTTGCTCAACTTGAGCTTCAAAGTTCTCCGCCTCGTGGCACTCTTTGGCAGATTTTACACTCAAACAGGAGTGTTGGTCTCATGTGCAGCAAGACAAGACTTCCATTAATGTGGTGCTCAATTCAAGAAATGGTGGTGGGCAGCTTGCAACCATCCCACTAGGTTGCATACTTGTGGGACATGGTAGTCGACCTCCATAACGGTGCATTTTGAACATGTGGGAGCTTATTCAGCTACCTCGCGGCAATCTACACAGAGTTCATTCTCAAACATTGCAATCGTCGTTTGATGGTGAGACGTACAGTCAATCCTGTGAAAATATATGGGATGGATATACACTCACCCGAGGAGTTTGTCATTTTTCCCAATCTCATAAATCTTGCATTCATTGGGTGTCATGCAATGGGGTTATGTTCTCATTTACAGCTCAAGGCATTCATTCTTCATCAATTCATGGGTGGTCTCCAGCCTAGATTCAAGCCTCAGGGCGGTCGTTTAGGGAAGGAACCTCCTCAATGCACCCAATCTAAGTGTTTTTTCTATCTTATGTAGTTTTGGTTCATGGTTATGCCTCTCTAGTGCACATTTAGGTTATTGTTATGGATGTGCTCACACTTTCAACTCCATCGAGGAATTAGGTAAGAAAACTAGGCTCACCACTATTGTTTATTATCTAATTTCTAAACTCTTATCAACACTACTAGTGCTTCAGTTCGGTTCGGGGAGGAAATAGTCGAGTCAGCCTTGTTAGACATTTCAATTTTTGCCTAACTTTTGGGTAATGGAAGGCAATTGAGATTGGTCACACAAGTTTGTGGTCTTCTCCACTAGGAAATTTTCTATACTTTTCATTATTTTTAGCTTTAGTGTTGTCTATTGTGTCTGGACAGGGTGAGGGCGACAAGCTCACTTCTGTGAGAGAGCCTTCTTTCTCTCCATAAATCATCGGCAGTCCTTCTTGTGTAAGGCATCTCATAACTCTTCCTAAGGGAGATTCCATTCTCAGTGGTTATTCTCCTCACAAGTCTAATTTATCTGTGGATTTATGCTCCTATCCTATAAGATTCTCAATCCAATTTAGGTTCCAAATCACTCCAAATCAGAACATCATGCCACATCAACATGCCCAATTGAGGGTTGAAAGCCCAACAAATCAGTTAAGAGAACTCAATCCATAGTCAATGCAAGGGGAACTATCCCAAGTTGAAAGGGAATAAACAGAAGAGCATCGTACCATTATAGACACAGAAGTTATAACAGAAGTTTTTGGTCGGGTTTCAGACGTCGTTCATACCCATGGAAGATATAATAAATACATGTACATTGTGGATATCTATTAGCACCTCAAATTCCTCTTATGAATAGTGTTGATAGACATAAATAAAAGAAGGAAGTGTTGAATTTTATACAAAGATGAGAAGTAGAAACCAATTTTTTGATCTCATAATTAGTTGCTAATGTTCTTTAACAATTTTATGTTACATCACTTATATCATTAAGCAATTGTACACAAAACATCTCAACAGTAATGCAGTGAAAATGGTAAGATCATAAAGGGACAACCATGCATAATAGAGACAACAAATTTTCCCTGGGAAACCCAAATGATCTGAAAGGATTGTATTAGTTTGTTGTGCTAAGTGTCTTTTCAATTATAAAACATATACAAATTTGTCTCCATTTGTTTGCTTAAGGAATGAGTAATTTAACCATGAAACTTAGATGAATTGGTGATTTTTAAGCATGTAAATAAGCCTAAATAACACTGAACAACAGTGTTTAACAGAGAAATAACATCACACATAAGATTTACACAGCAGGCATGATGAAGTAGTTCACCCCTCCTGGGCTACATCTGCTGGTCCAGCTCCCAATGGCATGTCTCTCTTTGTCATTATGCTCAAAATTGAAAATACATGTGTTTACAAGCCTCCAACGGTTGTTTTCTCTGCACCGGTGGCTCCATAATTCTCAAATTAGTCTAGGTAGACTCTTGTTTCACCCAAATTGGTTGAAAATTGACCTCCCTAGCCATTTTCCCAATGACAGTTATAAATGCTCCACTAAATGTGGAGAACTGCAGTTTAACTGCAATTAAAATAGCAAAATCCGCCTAATTTAAATGGCGCGCTAAACCTCCGCCAGCGATTAGCCATTTACATTAAAGTTAAATGTTTAAGGGGTGGCGTGGTCACATGCCAACCCCCCTTAAACTTTGCGGTCTAGTTAAATCTTCACATAAATTCTGGAGCGAAACCCGGTGTAATAACTGCGCGCATGTGATAAGCTTTGAGCTTAGTCCGTCGGAGGTTATGGTTCGATTAGTTTTTTGGTTGTTGCAGTTTTTATGTCATGGTTATATGTCATGTGAACACCATTAGGGCCATCGGCGGTCCCCCACCACCCCCCCATGTGCACCCTTTGTAAAATTTAAATGGCACCGACGCACTATAAGGTTAAGTCTTAAGTGTTAGCTCGGATGGTGGAACTCTTTATTGGTGCACTAGAGGTCACGGGGTCGAACCCCCCGGACCCAACCATAATTTTGATCTGCCGTACAGGGGATATGTGGCAACCTCCAGGCTGGCCACATGTCACCCATCCAATGGCCCATAAATCAACTCGTACAACCAAATCGACAAATCACATAACGCCACTTGGCATTCACTGATTGGCTTGGGAAAACAGATATTCTCATGAATATTCCACCTTTATGATTGCATCGCATGCCCACCTCCGCAACACAACTACCCCCTGTCAAAAATGTTTAGCTCTGTTTAAAACTAAGCAAAACACTTACATTCTCATATACAACATCAAGCGCGAACCGTTCACGGCCATAAATCAAAACGATTAGATATACCCATTGTGTTCAAGATAGTTTTGCACACCTTCAACTTTGGATAAAATCAAGACCTCCCCATCAAACTCATTGGGAAGCTTTTGGACCCAAAGACTTGTGATTACATGTTTAGTATATGAGGGTATAGCTTCCCACCTTCTGGAATCTCCAATGCGCACCTTTATTTTGTTTGGCTATTGCTTTTGAGCTCAACTCAAGGTAGTCAAGGCCTCTCAGATGTTTTATCTTCCTGCTGGTTGATGGTATCCTTTGAGCTCATCCCATAGGCTTCCAGTGATAAATATTCAATAGAAGGCAACTAACATCAATTATCATCAACTCACAAATTTCGAGTCTATAAATTTTCAACATTGACAACTGAATACATTTGCATATATGAAGGCAAGTCAAGTTGAAATGCATTGTTACCAACTTGCTTGATGATCTTGAGTGGACCATAGCGAATGGGCTTGAGTTTTTACCTTCTCCTTCCATCCTTTGTTTTCTTATGTGCAACCATACCTCATCTCCTTCTTGAAACTTGTGCTCAACTCTATGTTTTTCATGCCTCTCCTTGTATTTCCTTTAACTCTTCTCAATTTGTTCTTGAACTTGTTGATGAATAATCTAAATTTGCTCAATGAACTTTCGAGTCTTGTCAATATCATGATGCCCATCAATTTCAACATCCTTCTCAAAGATGAATTCTAATGGCGATTTCGGAAAATATCCACAGTTTCTAAAAAGGTAAGTATGTGGTAGAAGAGTGGCTATTTTAAGCAGGCATTAGTCAATGCAGTTGTCATCCAACAACTTTGGAAGTTTTCTGCAATATCCTCTCAATAGATGCACAACGGTTCTGTTCACCACCTTGGTTTGGCCATTAGTTTGTGGATGAAAAGCAGAGTACTCTTTTTCAACTTTGTGTCCATCGTCTTCCAAAAATTGGACCAAAAATTCCCAATGAACCTGGAATCCCTGTCACTAAAAATAGAAGTTGGCAATCCATAATGAACCCATACATGTTGAAAATAAAGTTCAGCAGTTATGGTTTTCTTACATGGCATAAGTATACACATTTTACTGAGTCTATCCACAACTACATAAAGATAATCATGTTGTTTTCTTAACATAGATAGACCTCCAACAAAGTCCACGGAGACACTCTCCCATGGCCTTGATGGTACCGATAGTGGTGTGTACAACCCAAGCTTCCTATTGCTAGGCTTTCTTGTTGCACACATAGAACAACCTCTTATAAAACATGACACACTATCTATCATGCGAGGCCAATAGCAATACCTCTGTAGATGCACCACTATTTTGCTTACCCCAAAGTGTTCAGCAATAAGAGACAAATGAGCCTCTCTTGTGACACTAAGCCTCTCTCCTTGTGGTATACATAGCTTGCCCAAATGAAACAACAAATTGTTATGCATGTGATAATCATTTTCCTCAACTTGATTCCCTTCACTCAAACTAGCATACACATCTTGAAAATCAGCATCATGTGCATATTGTTCTATGTAACTCTCGTGTACAATAGAATAATTTTTAATTAAAGTAGAAGCACTTATGATTGGCCTTGAAAGCATATCAACAACTTTATTGAAAATACCTTTCTTGTACCTTATAACCAAGTGAAATTGTTGAAGAAATCCCATCCACCTGAAATGTCATGATTGCTGCAACTTTGTTTGCGACTACAAATATTGTAAGGGTTGGTGATCAGTATGTATAATCGTCTCTTTACCCTTCAAATAGTGTTTCCACTTCTTGATGCTTTGTACCAACTCATACAACTATTTTTCATATGTAGGATAATTAGTTACAACACCATTGAATGTTTATGAATGAAAATCAAGAGACTTACCATGTTGCAAAAGTACTACGCCCATGGCATAATCACTAGCATCGGTTTGTATCTCGAATGATTGTCTCAAATTCGGTAATGCAAGGACCAAAGCTGAACTGATCTTGTCTTTTAAAGCTTCAAAATCTTGATGTTGTTTGCCTCCCCATTGGAAGCCTTTCTTCACACTTGTCACTGCATGCATAGAAGCTGCTATGGTAGAAAAGTTAGCAATAAACTTTTTCCAATACTGAGTTGCGCCTAAGAAACTTCTTACCTCGGTTACTGTTTTGGGAGTGGGCCAATTCAAAATGGCTTCCACTTTATAAGGATGAATTCTCAACTCGCCTCCTCCTATAATGTGTCCCAAATAAACCAAAGAACTATTTCCGAACTCACACTTTGACATCTTAAGAAATAATTTCTATTTCTTCAAAACATCAAGCACCCTTTTCACATGCAAGACATGGTATTCTCTTGTTTTGCTGAAAATCAGTATATCATCTAAATACACAATCACAAAGTCATCACGGAATGGACGCAAAACATTATCCACAACACGCATGAAAGTTCTCGGTGCATTACACAAACCAAATGGCATAACCAACCACTCAAAGAGTCCTTGTTTGGTTTTGAATGCAATCTTCCATATATCACTTTATGCAATTCTTAGTTGATGATATCCACTTCGTAAATCTAACTTAGTGAAAAAAAATTCTTCTTTCAGCTGATCAAGCAAATCATCTATCCTTAGGAGTGGGTATCGATTCTTTACCGTTATCTTGTTCAAAGCTCTGAAGTCTACACACATGTGCCAAGTCCCATCTTTCTTCGGAATCAAGACTATGGGTGAATCGCATGGCGAAGTTCTTGGCCTTATGAGTCCCTTGTCCAACATGTCCTTGATTTGCCTCTTAATTTCAGCATTCTCCATTATCGACATGCGATACATGCCAATGTTTGGAAGAGGACAATCTTGCTGCAACTGAATCTCATGTTGAATCTCCCTTTTTGGAGGCAATCTTGTTGGCTCCTGAAACATCTCATGATGTGCATCAACTACATCATATAAATATGATTTCAACTTAGGGTCAAAATCCTCAAATGATTCATGATTAACATCAGCTTTAGGCTTAATCATTAGAAGAACAAAATTCCTAGTTGAATTCACCAGCCTCTTTACCTGTCTAGCATTTACCATTGCAATATTTGTCTTCTTGTGATGTGCTCTAACAATGTACTCCTTTTCAGCTTTGAATAAATGGTATTTGTTTTCATGGCGATGGAAGATCGCTTTCCTGTCATACAAGTAAGGACTGCCGAACACAATACCTGTAATATCAAGCAGAACCACATCTAATCAACTGTGTCAACAAAATGTGCAGTTATTGCAAACCACAATATGCACTTCTTTAAACCTGTAAATTTTCATCCTTACAAATCCACCCAAGTGGATATGATTTTTGGATGGGAATGGTCTCAAGACTAAGTTTCTTCACCAAGTCTTCAGAGATTGAGTTTGCTTGTGACCCACTATCAAATAGTGTGTCAATCTTGGTATGTTTGGATATGACCCTCACATGAAACAGTTCAATTCTATGTTCTTCATTTGGAGCTTGTATGTGACAAGTTAATGTACTAGTACTGGGTTTTGTTTCAATTTATTTCCCCTTCATGTTCTTCAATCCCATGCCTGTAATTTCATCACCTGAATCCTCTCCTAAATCATGTTGAGTTGTAGCTATAGTTTTCTGCTTCCCTTTGTTGTTGTTATACTTGGGTCTCTTTTCAGGATGTAATTTCCAACATTGATTTTCATTATGGCCTTCTCTTAAACAATGTTTACAAACCACTTTTTCTCCCTCTTTCTTGATAGATGCATTCTTTTTGCCTTTATCTTTTGAGGTATTTTCTTTGTTTTCCCCCTTAAAAGGTTTCTTCCTACCCTCATCAGTAATGTTTTTCCCTCTAGCTTCTAGATGTGTGGCCTGAACACAAACTTCATCTAGACTTGTACGGTCAAACATGAGAATAGTATGTCTTAGGTAGCTATGTAAGCCTCCTATGTACTTGAGAAAAGTATCTTGGCTCTGCAAATCTACCCCTAATAAGAGAGCTCTTCTCCTAAATTCTTGGGTGTATTCTTGCACATTTTGTCCTTTCAATTGTCTAAAATTTTTCCAGTTCATTATGGCCTTCTGCATATGAGCTAATGGATAAAATTGTTGTTTTATTGCAGTAATGAAATCAGTCCACGATAGGATAATCTTACCATGCTTCTTGATCTCCTCCTTTGTCTTGGCTTCCCACCAAACAAGTGTTGTGCCTTCCATTCTCAACAAAGCTAGTTGGATTTTGGTATCATCATCATGAAGGTTCTGAATTCTCAAATAGACCTCCAATTTCCTAATTCAATTATCAAGCTTTTCTGCATTGACTTCACCATTAAACATTGGCAATTCAAACTTAACATTAAGTTTTAGGAGAGGACTTTTACCAGTGTTCTTTGACTTGTGTGGTTGATGTACTGAAGATGAAGTAGATGATGATGATGATGAGGGTGAGGATGGTGACTTTCCACTGTCTCCATTTCATCCACTACCACTCTTTGATTTATCTTCATCATTTTTACCTCATGATGATCCATGTCCTTCCTTGTGAAGTTTGGATCCTTCTTCTTCTAGTCTCTCGTCCCTTTCTTGATAAATGATTCTCACCATCTCAGTCATGTCAAGGAATGCTTTCCTGATCACCCTTTCTTCTTCTTTGGGATCCATCTCTTCATGGATTTCTCCTTCTCCTAGAGGCATGCTTAATGTTGCTTTTGCTTCTTTTGGAGGTGAACTAGGTAGTGGGGAATGTGGCAATATTTCCCTCCTTTGTTGTGGCTCACTTTGAGAACCTCTTGCTTCCACCAATTTGCCTTCTCCTCTCTTAAGCTTGAGCCTAGTAAGCATGTGAAAACTTGCAAACAGTTAAACAAATATTTGCACACAAAAACACCAGAAAATAAAGCTCTAGCTCTGATACCAACCTGATCTGAAAGGACTGTATTAGTTTGTTGTGCTAAGTGTCTTTTCAGTTATAAAACATGTACAAATTTGTCTCCATTTTTATGCTCAAGTAATGAGTAATTTAACCATGAAACTTAGATATATTGGTGAGTTTTAAGCATGTAAATAAGCCTAGATAACACTGAACAACAATATATAATAGAGAAATAACATCACACATAAGATTTACACAGCAGACATGATGAAACAGTTCACCCCTCCTGGGCTACATCTGTTGGTCCAGCTCCCAATGGCATGTCCCTCTTTGTCGTTATGCTCAAAATTGAAAATACATGTGTTTAAAATCCTCCAATGGTTGTTTTCTCTGCACCAGTGGCTCCATAATGCTCAAATTAGTCTAGGTAGTCTCTTGTTTCACCCAAATTGGTCGAAAATTGAGTTCCCTAGCCATTTTCCCAATGACAGCTACAAATGGTCCACTAAATGTGGAGAAATGCAGTTAAAATAGCAAAATTCACCTAATTTAAATGGCGCGCTAAACCTCCGGTAGTAATTAATCGTTTATATTAAAGTTAAATGTTTAAGGGGCGGGGTGGTCACATGCCGACCCCCCTTAAACCCCACAGTCTAGTTAAATCTTCGCGTAAATTTTGGAGCGGAACTTGGTGTAATAACTGCATGCATGTGATAAGCTTTGAGCTTAGTACACCGAAGGTTATGGTTTGGTTAGCCGTTTGGTTGTTGCAGTTTTTATGTCATGATTATATGTCATGTGAACACCATTGGGGCTGCCGATGGTCCCCCCCATGTGCACCCTTTGTAAAATTTAAATGGCATTCGCGCACTGTAAGGTTGATTATTAAGTGATAGCTCGGACAGTGGAACTCTTTGCTGGTGCGACGAAGGTCATGTGGTCGAACCCCCCGGACCCAACCATAATTTTGATCTGCCATACAAGGGACACATGACAACCTCCGGGCTAGCCATGTGTCACCCATCTAATTGCCCATAAATCAACTCGTACAACCAAATCAGCAAATCACATAACGCCACTTGGCGCTCACTGGTTAGCTTGGGAAAATGAAATATTCTCAGGAATATTCCACCTTTTTTTTTATTGTACCTGCATGCTAACTAGGCACCCCAGTCACCCATGTCACAAAAATTTCCCTGTTTGGGAAATCGATCAGAACGCGATATCTCTCTCATACGACATCGGTTTTTCGAACAGTTCACGGTGCCAGAATCAGAACGACGAGATCTATCCGGTTGCTTAGTTTCGGTACAGTTTCGAGCACTTTCAATTTTGAGCAAAATTCATGATCTCTTGATCAACTTGGGAGAAAACCCATCAACTTTTCTTCTAGGATAAATTGTTCTTTAGCAAGGTTCACAATTACATAAATTGTCTAGAAAACTGTGCCAAAATCCAAGTCCAAGATACCAGTCAAACCTAGTCAAATATTAGCCAGTCAACACTGGTCAAACCACCATAAATACCAAAATTCAATGCTAGTCAACAACCAAAATTTCAGTTTGTAGTCAGCTCGGACTTGCAGTCAAGATCTATATTGTGGTTAGCCTCAATCAATGGTCAAAATCGAGCAACCTCAAATAATTTGGTCTTCTTCTGTTCACATGTGCAACTGCCTTGTGTAGATGATGTGTTGATCATTCATTGGGTGAAATGAGGAATCTCCTCATGAATATATACATGTCAAGTGGGTGACTTTGACCAAGGGTCACGCCCTTTCCTAGTGGGGTCGACCTCATTGTTATTAAGCCTACATGAAGCCCACAAATTTTTATTTTTATTTTTATTTCCATAATTTTCTTGGTCGACTTAGGAGGCCTTTTGGCATGTGGGAATACTTGTTGATGCTACACAAAAAAATCAACATTCCCTCTTAGCGAGGGAGCTATTCTCCTTGGATACAACAGATTTTCCTTTAGCTAAAATTTCTCCTTCCTTAAGAAAACTTCATGAGTTTGTCATTTTGATGCATGTTTATAGATAACTCCATCATGGAGCAGGCAATGTAACTTCTCACATGCACATGAGTATCCAAGGCCATTTAGCTATGGACAAAGTCCATTATGGCTCCTTAGGTAAATATATATATCTCCTCTGCTCAAATTCCTCTATGACCCAACCAAATCCTTTTGCCTTCTTATGGGAGAATATTCCCTTATACCATTCCCCCTTCTGGTCAAAGTCCTTTATGACCTAGCCAAGTTCTTCTGCCTTCTCCGAAGAAAATATGTCCAATCCTATAATTTCCTTGGGCTATTCACCTTTTTGGTCAAAGTCCTTTATGACCTAGCTAAATCCTCCTAACTTCAAAGGTGCATATATCCATCTCCCCTGGTCAAAGTCATTCATGGCTTCAAGAGATGGTTTTCCCAATTCTTCAAAGACATCACCATTCCCTTCCAATGAGGGAACCATTCAACGTCATACTAAGCTCGTCTTTGAAGTATGTCCACAATCTGGTCATCTACGGATATGTACTATAACTCTACTGCTCCTATATGCATCATGTCTCAGATGAAGTGACTTGGCCATGTCCTTATGGCTTCTAAAGCCACATTGCTTCATTACTTGAGATATTGGTTGTGATATACTTTGCCTATGCCTGAATTTGTACATTCATGTAGCCTCACTTCATCTCCTGAGACATATCTCAAATGTAATGTCCCAAATTTTGGATTACCTTGTGATATGGTTAGGGGTGATTTCTAGAACTTGTGCCAGCAAGGTTGTAGGAGAAGTATTACATCATTAGTGGGCCCCAAGGATTTGGAGGAGTTTTATGGGATCCAACTGGGATTTCTTGCCATATTTCATCAGCGGGATCAGTTCCACACAATTCGACCTTGGTTCTATTGCATTTCGACAATTCTCGTAAAACGAGGTTATTAACAAGCATATTTTAAGTATTTACACTCAAGGTGTTATCTAGGGCTTATTATTTGGAGGAACACATTAGTGTAATAGATGGTTGGTATCAAGATGAAAATATCTACGAGGCAAGATGATGAAAAAGGGCTTTGGGGTGGGTGATGTGATCATGGTGGTGAATTAAGCATTTTCGGGGGTCAATAGTGACTTTAATTAGTTAATAAAAAGCCACTTTATTAGTCTAGAAATGGTAGAAGAAAATTATTCTTCTCACATAAGCCTCCACTCTAAGAAAAAAGTCACTTTATTAAATAAAAGAGGGGAGAAGTGCTTTTTATTAATTGTAGAAAAGGCCAAAAAGGGGCGAAAGTCGCTTAGAGAAAATAAGAAAAACTCAAATAGTGACTTTATCAATTAAAAATAAAATAATAAGGTAAATAATAAGGTGCTTCTAGAATGTTGGAGAAAGATCCAACAAATCTTTTAAAAAGGAGAGAGGTTCATTTCTCAACCATTCCATTTTGTTTATCATTTATGGAGAATTTATTTGGCTCAAGTGAGTCTAGTGTAAGGGTTTGAAATGAAACTCTTCAGTTGATTTTAGTGGACTTAGAGTGCCACCCTAGGTGGCTCTTCAGCTAATTTCAGTGGACCTAAAGTGCCACCCTACTTGGCACATGGGGATATCACTTATATCTTCCATTTGTTTTTAAAGTTTGCAGGCGATTTTGGATCAATTTCCCATAGGGCCGAATTTATCTTCAATTTATGGAGGATGAATTATTGTTGCAGGGTCGAGTTCCATTTTTCATCATTTTCAGTGGGTCAAATTTCATATGAAGGCCGAGTTCATTTGTAGCAGACTGAGATTGATCGCCAAGTTCATTTGTCAACAGTCAAGTTCATAATTTGCTAAAGAGGTTGAATTAATTCGTTGGGGTCGAGTTACATATTGAGGTCAAGTTCCTTTCTTGAGGTCGAGTTGATTAGCAAGAGGCCGAGAATAATTGTTGAAGGCTGAATTTATATTTGTTGAGGCCAAATTACCTATTTCAGAGGAGGCTCAAATTTTTATTTCCTATTTCAAAAGGGGGGTCGATTTTGTATTTGCAAGAGGGGTCGCATTGCTTATCTCATAAGGAGATGGAATGCATTATTTTTGGAGGGTTTAATTTCTAACCTCGGGAGGGGATGATTTGCCAATTCCATAAGGGTTGAATTACTTGTTTAGGTGGAGACCAAATTCACCATTCTAGGAGCGTCGAGTTGCTAACTACATGAGGACATAATTTATTGAGTTATTTGTTGGAGATGTATTACGAGTTCTCAAATTGATATTCTCCATGTAAATCTCTTGATTAAGTTAATAAAAGTTTAGTTGTACCTAAAAATATCTATGTTGTAAGTGCTTGTTTGTTTTGCATACAAAGTGTTTGAAGAACATCTTGCACACAAAGTGTTTGTCAAAATTCCTAAAAGAGAAACTTATTATTTTTTTGCAAGTTGTGGTAGCATATTTTAGCTAGGAAAATTACATCAAATAACATCCTATTGTATAACACATGTACCAGATGCATTACTGCCATCCATTATACATGCCTCTTCTCAACCATATATTGGTTTAGGGTGCTCACTACAAAGCGAATATCTGGTCTTGTGATAACAAGGTACATCATAGATCCAATCAACTACCTATACATCGTGGGATCCACCAAATTTGAATCTCCAATCCCAGGAAATATTGTATCTCCTAGAATCCTTCATTTTAATTTTTGAGGCCATGTAATAGCTCTCATAAAAAATCCATGTAATCAAGTTAATAAAGGCAAAATAATAGCCAAGGTTATGGGACATGTATTCCAAGTTTAATGTTGGGAAAAAAACATAGTGATGGGGATCACTTGTGATTAATTAATGGCTATGTAAAATGACAAAGGAAATGGAAAAGGCCTTGGAAAGGCATGAGGCATTTATTGACACTTTATTAATGAAAATAATGGAAACTAGGAGAAAAGGAAGGTGAAAATTCACAAGTTGCATGTGAGGAGGAAATTGAAGGAAAACAATGGAAAATGAATGAAATAGAGGCTTCAATGATAAAAAGGCTTCTAAGGATTAGTTCACAACTTTTGGTCAGTGTTAGCTTTTGTCAGTTCAGTCTTTGGCACTCTCATTCTATTCTCTCTCTCTCTCATACTCTTGCACACTTAGAGTTTTTGTGGAGCACTCTTGGAGGAGTGTGGCATACTTGTGTTTTGGAGCAAGAAGGCAAAGGAAAAGTAGGAAATCGCAAGAGGACAGTAGGATCAGAAACTACATCGGGTTTTGCTTATAGGTACCAAAATACATGTATAATTTCCATGCTAGTTTTGGCATGCATGGCACATGCATGTGGTTTCTTGGTTATGATTTGTCATTAGCACGGAGGATTGCCTAGATTGACAACGATTTTTCCTAGCCTTTCCATTTCCTGGATAGCCATGGTGTTGCAGGATTATCTTTGCTTTCTAGTTGGTGCTCATGTTCCTTATGGTTGTGGGTTGAGTTACTAGTTCTTGGAGCCTTGGTTGAACAAACGCTCTGGAAGCCCTGTAACAACTTGGGTTGAGTTACTAGTCCTAAAAGCTTGGTTGGAAAAACACTCTGGAGCCCTTGGTGGCTTGAGTTACTAGTCCTATAACCCTTGGTTGGACAAATGCTCAAGAGCCCGACGACAATTGTGGTTTGAGTTACTAGTCTTGGAAGTTGAGTTGAAACAAACGCTCTGGAGCCCTAGACAACTTGGATGAAGACCGATCTGGTGATGGTTAGTGAGTTAAACTATGAGTTGGAATCACTGGTTGAGGGTTGAGGTGGTTTGGACTCTGGAAGCCCTAGTTTGGTTTTGCTTGGTTTATTCCATGAGATCCCACATTCATGCTTGGAATACGGCACGGGGGTGATTGGTTGAAAGAAATATTTGGTTCATCCCAATCTATGGTCAGGTGGTACGTGGAAGTCCTTGACTTGGTTTCATTTTGCATATGTTAATAAGAGCTCTTTTCCTCTTGTGTATTATGTGTAAATGTGCTTGTTATTATATGATTATAATCACTGTTCTATCATGGTTGAGTTAGTTATATGTTGGTTATAAGAATGGTTTATGACATACTTGAGTTATGGATCTCATCATGTTTTGATTATTAAATGAATATAAGACCTAATATATGATATTACAACTATTGTGAGAGGGCATCAGACCTCCTTGATGATTCTCAGATAAGTATGAATTCCCTATTCTCATATGTGTTTATATGACCTATAGATTTCATGCTCATGATGTGTTTGATGGTATGTTTGTCATGGATAGGCATTGTCAGGTTAGGTAATTGTTCAAGTTTTGCATTATATGCCTTGTCATCTTGTTATTTATCAGTTCTAATAATTTCATCAAGTTACGAGCAGAGGCCTAAGTCCTAGCCTTGAAAAAGTGGCTCAAAATTCAGGGTCGCTGGCACAAAATTGCTTGGAAAAGTCTGCACTCACATGGATTTCCTTGTTGTGCATGCGACTAGAGGGTTTCAATTGCATAGAGGACTTGTCAAGGGTGGGACTGGGGGTCTAACTCAATCAAAAGGCAAGTTAACTCATGGGTTGGGCTTCTGAATTGGTTGGTTAGCCCCTGGGGATCCTGTAACTTCTAAGGAAGGTCAGTTTGGTTATAGTTTGCTGATTCCACTTCCTTGATTGTACTTGGGGAGTTGAATCATATCACAATAACTCTTCATCACATTTTTACCCTGGTGGAACAGTTAGCTTGGGTAAATGAGGGAGGAGGGTGTTACATAGTGGTATCATAGGATGGTTCTGTTCTCCTTGGGTGACGTTTGGTTTCCTTTTCTCTTTGGATGAATGTGTTGTCATACATACATGTTTGTTGCATATATGTTCATTGCGCTCGTGGTCTATGTGTTTGTTATGTATGCATGGCAAGGGACATTGTTGTTGTCGTAATTTCATGCATAATTTGATGAGGTTATTGTTGGGATGTGTTCACTATGAATGCATGATAATGTTTATATGTATTGTTTATGCATGTGTGTCGTCCATATGTTTTTCATGCATTATACCAAGTCGGTGTTATAATTGTGGCATTATGCATGGTAACTAGGATAATGATTAAGATGATGTTTGTATAGTGTTATGATTATGATTATACATGTATTGTACTAATATGGTTGATCTTGCAGACGAGATGTCCTCCCTTGAACTATACTAAGGTACGTTGGTTTGTCTATAATTTGGTTTAGCTGACATGATATGCTTTGCAGAAAGAGAAGATCAAAGATGACTAACGAGACGGTAGACTATAGTTCACAATATTCTCCCTATAGATCATATGAGTAACATGGTGATGAGTACCCCCCTCACATAGCAGACACTCTAAGAAGTTTGAAGGTGGAGATAAGAAGTTGCAAAGAAGATAATGATCGAATCATTCAATCACAAGAGAGACTTGCTAGGGCACAAGAGAAGCAAGCAGAAGTTAATGCAATTATCCTTCAGAGCTTGTCAGACTTGTAGAGACAAGGACCACTTAGAATCAATCATGGGCAGGACGATAGAACTAATGGAGCATATGGTAGTAGGTCACATGGTGGCCATAGGTTGGATAGAGATGATACAGTCAGAGATGGCAAATTCTTAGATACACCTGATAGGAGAGGCAATGGACATGGGCTTCATTCTAGTTTTGGTTCGAACAAGTATCATTGTCATCATCGATATCATCCTTACAGGAGGTGTGACAAGGGATATTTGTCCGATAAGTTCAAGAAAGAAAAGCCACCTACATTCGATGGAGAAATGAAAAAGTCATGGGATGCAGAAGCATGGTTACTTGGGATGAAAAATTTCTTCAAATTGCATGATTACCTAGAGAACATGGAGGCCATAATAGCTATGTTCAACCTTAAAGGAAAAACATACAATTGGTGGGAAGATGTAATGAATTTCAAAGATATTCATGAAGAGGAGTTGACTTGGAGTGAGTTCAAGAGACTTTTAAGGAAGAAGTATCTATCTGAGAGATACTATGATGACAGAGCAAAGGATTTATATGAGTTGATGATGGAATCTATGACCGATGAGAAGTATACTAGCAGATTCTTGGAGTTATTAAGGTATGTTCCTTATCTTACGGAGGAGAAAAAGAAGATTCAAAGATTCATCAGTGGTTTGTCGGTATCTATCAAAGATATAATTGAGTTTGATGAGCCTAGATTGCTAGAGGAAGTCATCGGAAAGTTGAAACATTGTTACGAGCAATCGAAGCGCAAATCTGAAACTAAGCAGGATTAGAGAGGTGATGCAAATAATATAGGAAAATTGGATAAGAAGAGAACAAGACCTCAGGACATAGGTAATAAAGAAAATTCAAAATCGCCTAAGAAGTTTAATGCAGTTGATAGAGGATAAGGATTTCAGTCTGAGGAATATAACAAGGGTGCGGGCTAGAAGACTTTACAGTGTTGGACTTGTAGCAAGGATCACTGCAGAGAGATTTTCCATAGCATCAGGGTGGCAGACTACAATTTATAGTGATCATGAAGCATAGACAGTGGGGGGATATTGGACAGAGTATTCTTCGGATTTATGCAGTGTTGGATAACAGGCAGGTTGATCATCATGCATCTATTATTGAGATGGACGGTAAGATTTATGATCAAGTTGTTTCTATTTTGATTAACCTTGGATCTAATTATAGTTATGTTAATCCTGACTTGGTGGATAAGTGTGGTTTGAATAAGGAAGTGCATGCAGAGTCTTGGTTAGTGCAGTTGGCTACAGGTAAAAAGAAAAGGGTTCATCACTGGTTAAGATATTGTGCATTTGAATTGAATGGTCTGCCTCCATTAGCGCATTTGAATTTACTTCCATTAGGATCATATAATATGATTTTGGGCATGGATTGGTTATATCTTCACAAGAACAAGGTGGATTGTTATGATCAGGCTATCGAGTGCTTGGATGACAATGGGGAAGAAAGAATATTGTAGGGTAAGAAGAAGGCAATGTCAGTCATAATGGTTACAACTATGCAGGCCAAGTGCAATCGTAGAAAAGGGTGTGTGTTATTTGCAGTCCATATTTCTAGTGACAAAGGTAAGGAAGATGATGATGCAGATGTCTTGAGAAGTACCTAGATTTGCAACAGTTCTAGGATGTGTTTCCAATAGATATTTCAGAGTTGCCGCCTCACAGGGAAGTGGACTTTTCTATTAAGTTGGTACGAGGGGAAACACCAGCATCAAAGGCACTGTACAAGATGAGCACACCAGAGTTAGTGGAATTGAAGTTGCAGTTGAAGGAAATTCTTGACAAAGGATAGATTAGGCCAAGTGTATCGCCTTGAGGTGCACCATTATTGTTTGTGAAGAAGAAGGATTGTACTCTCAAGATGTGCATTGATTACAAACAGTTGAACAAGGTGACCATCAATACTAGGTATCCATTGCCAAGGATTGATGACTTGTTTGACCAGTCGAAGGGAGAAGCAATGTTATTGGAGATTGAATTGAGATCTGGATATCATTATGTACGCATTAAAGAAGAGGACATTTACAAGACTGCTTTCCGGACCAGGTATGGGCATTATGAGTTTTTTGTTGTTCCTCTTGGTTTGACTAATGCTCCAACTAATTTTCTGTGCTTGATGAATAATGTATTGCATCCTTATCTATACAATTTTGATATTGTATTCATTGATGATATATTAGTATATTCTAAGAACAAGGAAGAGCATGTCAAACATTTAGCAATAGTATTGAGATTGCTAATAGAACATCAGTTGTATGCCAAGCTTAGAAAATGCAGTTTCTTTCAAATAGAGGTACATTACTTGGGGCATGTGGTTTCGAAGGAAGGCATAACAATGGATCCAGAAAAGATAAGATCCATCATGGAATGGGAAACTCCTAGAAATGTGGATGAGGTAAGATCATTCATGGGACTAACAGGTTATTCTAGGAGGTTCATCATGAAATTCTCTTGAATTTGCTATCCCATTACATCATTGCAGAGGAAAGGTAAGAAATTTGAACGGATAGAGGAATGTGCAGCCAATTATGAGCAGTTGAATCAATTATTGACAAATGCTCTAGTTTTAAATATTGAAAATACAGAAAAAGAGTTCATGGTATGTACAAATTCTTGCAAGAGAGGATTTGGTGGAGTCTTGATGCAGGAGGGACAGGTAGTGTGCTATGAATCAAGGAAATTGAATGATCATGAACATAACTATGTGACGCATGATCTTGATTTGGCAGCGATTGTTCATGCATTGAAGATGTGGAGGCACTATCTTCTTAGAAGGAGGTTTGTATTGATGAGTGATCACAATGGATTAAGATATCTATTTGACCAACCAATCCTGAATGCCAGACAAGCTAGATGGTTGGCCATGAATAGTGAGTTCGAATTTGAGATCACGTACATTAAAGGTAAAGAGAACAGGGTTGTAGATACTCTTAACAAAAGAGTACAAGTAAATCACATTAAAACTATGAGTTCATACATGACATATCTATAGGATCGGATCTTGCAGGCAAGACAACATGGAGACAGGTATAGGGAACTTATGCACCAACTATAGCAGGGTACAGGTGATAAGGATGTGGACTATTGTCTCACAACAGATGGTTTGGTTAGATCTAGGGATAGGATCTATGTACCAGACAAAAGTGAGCTTAATAAGCTTATATTGAGAGAATTTAAATGCTAAATTGTATTCAGGTCACCTGAGATATCAGAAGAAATTGGTGATGGTGAAAAAGTTCTACTATTGGCCGAATTTGGAGAAATAAGTGGCATAGTTTGTGGCTAGGTGCTTGGATTTTCAATAGTTAAAAGCAGAGTGCAAGCATCCGGGTGGATTACTACAACTGATTCTGACTCAAGAGTGGAAATGGGAGGTCATTTCCATGGATTTCATTACACTTTTATTGAGGACATACAGACAACATGATTCTATTATGGTTGTGGCTGACAGGTTGACTAAGGTAGCAAACTTCATTCCAATTAAGTCTACTTATTAAGTTAATGATGTATCATAGGTATTCGTCAGAGATGTAGTGAGGTTTCATGGTGTACCGAAGAATATTTGTCAAATAGGGAAGTCAAGTTCACTTCTAGGTTTTGGAAAGAGTTTTTTGCAGGTTTGGGTACAAAGTTGGCCTCCAATACAAATTATCATCTGCAGAAATATGGATAGACAGAGAGGGTCAACATGATTCTGGAGGACATGTCGAGAATGTACGTGATGCATCAACAATAGAAGTGGGAAGGGTTTCTTCCACTAGTTGAGTTCGCTTACAACAAAGGGTATCATGAGTCTCTGAGGATGAGTCTGTTTGAGGCACTCTATGGTTGGAGTTGTAAAACTCCTATAATTTGGAGTGATCCAGTTAAAAGGGTATTGATTGGACCATACATGTTGGCAGAGATGGAACAGGAAATGAAGTTTATCAAGAAAAATTCAAAGGCAGAACATGATAGACAGAAGAGCTATGCAGATCAACACATGATGTTTAAGGAGTTTCAGGTTGGGAAATAGGTGTACTTGCTCGTCAATCCCAAGAAGATCTGCTTGAGGATTGGATGGTGTGCCAATTTGGCACCCCATTATTGTGGATCTTTCAAGATTATTGAGAGCATTGGACTAGTATCCTATCGACTTGCACTACCCTCGACAATGAAAGTCCATGATGTTTTTCATGTGTCATTGCTTAAGAAGTTTGTTAAAGATATTGATCATGTGAATGATTGGTTTGTATTGCAGGTGGATCCAGAAGGAGAATTCCAGCTGGAACCTCAGTGCATTTTGCAGTGAAAGATGCTCATGCTTCGCAACCAAGTAATCAAGCAGGTTAAATTGCAGTGGAAGCACTTTGGGCTCAATGAAGCTACATGGGAGATGGTTGATAAGATGCGGGCTATGTATCCTTCATTGTTTGTCAGTTAAGTCAAAGTCATTTTAGTATATGCATATGGATGTAAATATTGCCTTGATTTGTGTTATAAATCTCTAATAAGTGGTATGGATGTCATGTTGCTATGTTTGTCATTTTGGTTACTTTTTAGTAGGTTGTTCATTGTAAATACTGCAATGATATAAGTTATAAAGCTCCATGGGCAGTATGTTTTGTTTTTTAGCGGTCTTTCTGGTTATAGGTGTCATTGAACACCAAGGACAGTGTTTCCCCAAGGGGGAGGTTTTTGTAATAGCCTTGATAAAAAATCCATGTAATAAAGTTAATAAAGGAAAAATAATAACCAAGGTCATGGGATATATATTCCAAGCTGAATATTGGGCAAAAACATAGTGATGGGGATCACTTGTGATTAATTAATGGTTGTGGAAATTGGCAAAGGCAATGGAAAAGGCTTTGGAAAGGCACGAGGCATTTATTAGCATTTTATTTATGAAAATAATGGAAATTAGGAGAAAAGGAAGGTGAAAAGTCACAGGTTGCATGTAAGGAGGAAATTGAAGGAAAATATTGGAAATGAATAAAATAGAGGCCTTAATGATAAAAAGG
Organism: Pinus albicaulis; assembly: GCA_034641835.2. Taxonomy (NCBI): domain Eukaryota; kingdom Viridiplantae; phylum Streptophyta; class Pinopsida; order Pinales; family Pinaceae; genus Pinus; species Pinus albicaulis. The sequence goes on from CM076569.1 coordinate 965,329,089, forward strand.
CTTATGAGTATCAATTCACAACTTTTGGTCAGTGTCTTTTCTGTCTTTGGCACTCTTATTCTATTCTCTCTCTCTCATACTCTTGGACACTTAGAGTTTCCTTTGATAACTCTTGGAGGAATCTGGCATACTTGGGATTTGAAGCAAGAAGGAAAAGAAAAAGTAGGAAAGCGCAAGAGGACAATGGGGTTAGCAGCTACAATGGGTTTTGCTTGTAGGTACTGAATTGCATGTATGATTTCCTTGATAGTTTTTGCATGCATGTCACATGCATGTACTTTCCTGGTTATGATATCTCATTTTCATGGAGGATTCTCTGGATTGAAAGTGGTTTTGCTTAGCCTTTCCATTTCCTGGATAGCCATGGTGTTGTGGGTTGAGTTACTAGTTCCTGGAACCTTGGTTGGACAAACGCTCTGGAAGCCCTGTAACAACTTGGATTGAGTTACTAGTCCTGGAATCCTTGGTTGGAAAAATGCTCTGGAGCCCTTGGTGGGTTGAGTTGGTAGTCTTGGAATCCTTGGCTGGACAAACACTCTAGAGCCCGACGAGAGTTGTGGGTTGAGTTACTGGTCTTGGAACCCGGGTTGGAACAAACACTTTAGAGAATTAGACAACTTGGATGGAGACTGATCTGGTGATGGTTAATGATGTCATGCCATGAGGCACAATCACTGGTTGAGGGTTGAAGTGGTTTGGCCTTTGGAAGCCCCGGTTTGGTTTTGCTTGGTTTATTCCATGAAATCCCACATTCATGCTTGGAATATGGCATGGGGGTGATTGGCTTAGAGAAAGATTTGGTTCATGCCAATCTACAGTCGAGTGGCAACCCAATCTGTGATCGAGTGGTACATGGAAGTCCTTGACCTGTTTGAATTTTGCATATGTTAATAAGAGCTCTTTTACTCTTGTGTATTATGTGTAAATGTGCTTGTTATTATGTGATTATAATGGTTGTGCTATCATGGTTGATATGTTGTTTATATGTTGGTTATAAGCATGGTTTATGGTAGACTTGAGTTATGGCTCTCATCATGTTTTGATTAGTAAATGAATGAACAATGAATGTAAGACCTAATAGATGATATTGCAACTATTGTGAGAGGGCATCTAACCTTCTTAATGATTATCATATAAGTATGAATTCCCTATTCGCATATGTGTTTATATGACTTGTAGATTACATGTTCATGATGTGTTTGACAAGCTTTCTATCATGGCTAGGCCTTGTCAAGTCAGGTCATTTTTCAAGTTTTGCATTAGAGGCCTTGTCATCTTGTTATTTATCATTTCTGATAGTTTTATCAAGTTATGGGTAGAGGTATGAGTCCTAACCTCAAAAAGTGGCTCATAATTTGGTTTGCTAGCTCTGCAATCACATGGATGCCCTTGTTGTGCATGCAACTAGAGGATTTCAGTCACATGGAGGTCTTATCAAGGGTGCAATTGGGGGTCTATCTCAGTCAAAAGGTGGATTAACTCGGGGATTGGGATCCTGAACTGGTTGGTTAGCCCCTGGGGGTCCTGTAGCTTCTAAGGAAGGTCAATTTGGTTTATGGTTCGCTGATTCCACTTTCTTACTGTACTTGGGGAGTTGAATCATATCATTGTAACTATTCGTCACATGTTTACCCCCGATGGAATAGTTAGCTTGGGTAAATGTGGGAGGAGGGTGTTACAAGCCAACTCCCTCGAATACTAAATTAGGTCTTCTTATGGTATTCTTGGTTGGTCCCTCTTTCACATAAGCAAATATTTTTGTTGTAGCTACTCCATTTATAACGTAAGCAAGTTATTTTAATATAAATTCTCCCTTTGTCATGTAAGAAATTCCTTCTACCATAGTCTTCTCAAGGAAGGCACACTGCTCCTAGAGACCTTTTGTCTCTAAGCATCTTGAAAATATCAACCCCTGTCATCCTTTAGGAAATGTTCTCCTCCTTCTCTGCTTGATGGTTTTCTCCCTCAAAACTGAAAGCTCTTCCTATCATCTGGCATGCTACTGGATGTCCTAAGAATCTGTACAATTTCTTCCTCTCAAAAACCAATCTCTTTGTTGAGTTTGTGCTCAATCCCCTCATCATGCAAGAACCTATCCATTGAAGATTGCACCAGAAATATCCTTTTACTCCATCTTACTAATATAATTCCCCTACCACAAACTTTGCTTCTTTCTTCCTGATGCTGCCATTTTTTGCCACAATAATTTGCTTAGAAGCCTTCACGATATACTTTCAAACCTCATTTAGGAGGTCATGGAAGAAACAATTATTACCAAGCAAAAAATACAAAGGAAAGAGGTTGAACAAGAAATAAAATAATAATAATCAAGGGAGAAAGATATGAAGTAGTTGTATTTTAATCAAGAAACTATTGAGGGTTGTAGGGAATCACGAACTCCCTCTTGATCCTTGCCTTCTTGAAGAAATTAATGAAGTCAATTCACAATCTCATCAAGCTTGGATTCCTTGCCTTCTTCCGAGGTGAATGCTCATCCTCATCCTCAACATCGGTTGTTAATGCATGTCACTTTCCTTTCTTGCATGATATATAAGGGATAGGGTTTCTTCATCATACAGATTAGGTTACATCCAACACTCCAAGTCTTTCTTTAGGGTTTCATCCCACAAACCTTATGACTTTCTCATCCAAGGTTCCAAGTCTTCTCTAGGGTTTAAAAACCCTATGTATTCCAACTTTTATCGACACCCTTTGAAACTCCATCATAGAATCATTGTCTCTTGAAAAGAATCTGTCAATGATCCATCATAAGATGTTATCACAACATCTTGAACCTTTGAAAAACATTGACCACCTGCGAATATGAAGGAACATAATTCTGGGTCATACGCAACTTTCCAAACTCCAACATCTCTCAAGCCAACATCAAGGATAAAAATCTTTGACGAGTTGTTTAGAACATCCTGCAAGGATAATCACATCAAACTCGTGATATAGGTAATAACTCATGTGGGGTTTCCATCAGCCTGTGAAAATGAGAATCCCTTTCTTGCACCTCAAAACCTAATGACAATTGAAACAACTTGATTTAGGTCAACTCCCATGATCCCAAGTCAAGAGTAACATTGTGATCAATACCCAATGTATATCTTGTAGGAGGTATACTCATTCTTTTTAAAGATATGGGGGCTCCCACGTGCTTTTGAGTTTCTTAAAAAAAAAACTAGAAGGCTCATCTAGCCTCATAACTATAATTTCTTACTTTATACAAAAGTAGGTGATGGAGGCTTTCTCCTTAAATGACTTGGGAACTTTGGCTGGCCACTTTTCTCAACATGTTCTACACCAACACTCTTATTAACCCTTAATCACAGTCAACTTTCTTATCTTCACTTCAGATTCCCTCTAGATGGCTCAGTGAGTCCTCAATCCTCCACAAGTGTCCTTTGACCTTCGTGTTCACAAGATTTGAGACCCTTACTTCAATAATAAACCACTACATCTATGTGGTCATTTTGTCCTTTATCTCAACCTGCCTGAGGCCCTAACTGTCTAGCCTACCCTCTTCCCTTTCCAAGCAACTCCAGGCTCCTCAAATGTCTCTCAGCCTAGCCTATTCAACTCTATCCAGATCTCGAATGGATACCTTCTTGACTTCGACTGATAATGGAGCACAAACTAGGCTCTAGAACCAAAACCATATGTCATTTCTAAACCGAATTTAGCCTCTCTCCCTACAAACAAAACTCACTTGGCCTCCCTTGGATATATGATCAAACAAAACTCTCCCAAGCTTATAATCTCAAGAACATATAGTATTATCTTCATAGGATGACTTTAATAGTTGCTCTTTTAACAAGGCTCTGATGCCATGTTGAATTTTCTACAAAGATGAACTGAAAAAACCAATTTTTTGATCTAATAATTACTTCATAATGATCTTTAACAATTTTATCTTATGTCACTTATATCATTGAACAATTATACATAGAAAATATCAACAATAATGCAACGAAAACAATAAGATCATAAAGAGACAACCATGCATAATAAAGACAACATATTTTCCTTGGGAAACCCAAACTTGGGATAAAACACAATGGCTTTTCTTCTAGGAGAAATTGTTCTTCAGCAAGGTTCACAAATACATAAATTGTCTAAAAATTTGTGCCAAAATCCAAGTCCAAGTTACTAGTCAAACCTAGTCAAATATTGGCCAATTAACACTAGTCAAACCACTAGAAATACCAAAAGTCAACACTAGTCAAAAGTAAAAATTCCAACCTATACTAAGATAAGACATGTGGTCAAGATTTGCAGTCAAAAATATACTTCGGTCAACCTTTTTCAACATTCAAAATAGAACTCAATCACCTTCAGATAATTTGGTCTTCTTATGTTCACGGTGTGGTTGTCTTATGTAGATGATGCTTTGATCATTCGTTGGGTGAAATGAAAAGTCTCTTCACGAATATATACATGTAAAGTGGGTGACTTTGACCAAGGGTCATGCCCTTTCAGGGTGGAATTGACTTAAATGTCATTGAGCCTACATGAAGTCCACAAATTATAATTTTATTTTTTATTTCCATAAATTTTCTAGGCCAAGTTAGGAGGCCTATTGGCATGCGGGAATACATACCAGTGCTACAAAAAAAAATCAACAAGGAGGACATTCTTCTTTATGGATCAAATGTAACGGAAATTGGAAACACTGAATCAAAGGTTGGGTCACATTGAAAACCACACGGGCATCTCGCATGAACCAGGTTACTCTCCAAGTAGCAACAAGGAGCCCACCCAAGTAGAAGTCGTTGATTCCAATAACTCTTCTTAATTATCTTTTAGTTTTCTCATTTTTACATCATGCACTATTTTTGTAATTATCAAACCACATCCAACTGATGACATAGGTACCACATTCTTTTCTTCCACCCATAGTACATGCCTCAGCTCAACCATAAACTGGTTCACGGTGCTCGCTACAAAGTGAATATCTAGTCTGGTGTTAACTAGGTACATCACGAATCCAATCAACTGCATGTACATTGTGCGATCCACCAAATTCGAATATCCAATCTCAAGAAATAATGTACCTTCCAAAATCCTTCATTTAAATCTATGAGGCCAACTTCCTCTAACACTAAAGCAAGTCTTCTTGTGGTATTCTTGGTTGCTCCCTCTATCACGAAAGGAAATCTTTTTGTTGTAGCTACTCTCTCTATCACGTAAGCAAGTCATTATATTGTAGCTACTCCCTCTATCATGTAATCAAGTCCTTTTACCATGGTCTTCTTTGGGGCGACACACTACTCCTAGAGACCTTATGTCTCTAAGCATCTCGATAATTTCAACCCATATCATCATATAGGAAATTTACTCCTTCCACTCTACTTGATGATTCGCTCCCTCAAAACTGGAAGCTCTTCCTATTATCTAACACGATCATGTTTGTCCCAACAATCGATACAATTTCTTCCTTTCAACAACATTCACCCTATTGAGTCTGTGCTTGAGCCCTTGGTCATACAAGAACCTATATTGGAGACTAGACCAAAAATATCATTGTACTCTCTTTTACTAGGAGAACCCTCTTGCAACAAAATTTGCTTCGTTCTTCCCGATGATACCAAAATCATTTCCTTGAAAACCTTCACGATATATCTACAAGCCTCATTAAGGAGGTCATGGAAGAAACAATTACAACCAAGCAAAAAATACAAAGACAAGAGGTTGACCAAGGAATAAATTAATAATAATCAAGGGAGAAAGATACGAATTACTTGTCTTTTAATTAAGAAATTGTTGAGGGTTGTAAGGAATCGTCAACTCCTTCTTAATCCTTGCCCCCTTTCAGAAATTAATGAAGTCCATATGAAATCTCGTCATGTTGGGATTCCTTGTCTTCTTTTGAGGTGGATGCTCATCCTCGAACTCAACACCATTTATTAATGCATGTTGCTTTCCTTTCTTGCATGATTTTTAAGGGATAGGGTTTATTCATCATGTAGATTAGGTTGCATACAACACTCCAAGTCTTTCTCTTGGGTTTCACCTGACAAATCCTAGGAATTTCTCATCCAAGGCTCCAAGTCTTCTCTAGGATTTACAAACCTTAAATGTTCCAAATTTTATCGACACCCTTTGTAACTCCATCACAAAACCAATCATTGTCTCTTGAAAATAATTTGTCACTGATCAATCACAATATTCTAACATAACATCTTAAAGCTTTGAAGAACATTGACCACCTGTGAATATGAAGGAGCATAATTCCAGGTCATAAGAAACTTTCCAAACTCCAACGTACCTCAAGCCAACATCAAGGATCAAAATCTTCGATGAGTTATTCAAAACATCTTGCAAGGATAGTCGCATCAAACTCGTGATATAGGTAACAACTCATGTGGGGCTACCAACAACTTGTGAACATGAGAATCCGTTTCCTGCACCTCAAAACCTCTCAGCAATTGAAACAACTTGATTTAGGTCAACTCCCATAATTCTAAGTCAAGAGTAACATCATGATCAATACCCTGTGTATATCGTGTAGGAGGTATACTCATTCTCGTTAAATATCTATGCGCTCCCACATGCTTTTGAGGTTCTTAAGAAAAATACTAGAAGGCTCATCTAGCCTCATCACTAGAATTTCTTTCTTTATACAGAAGTAGGTGAGGGAGGATTTCCCTTAACTGATTAGGGCACTTATGTTGACCATTTTTCTCAACATTTTGCAATGCCAACACTCCTATCATCCATAAATCACACTCAAATTTCTTATCTTCACTTTGGATGCCATCTAGTTGGCTCATCTAGTCCTTGGACCCATTGTTCACAAGCTCTGAGACCCTTACTTCAACAACAAACCACTACAACTCTACGATTACATTGTTCTTTATCTTGGCCTACTTGAGGCCCTAACTGTCCAACCTATCCTATATCCTTTCCAAGCAACCTCTCCCTCCTCAAATTCTTCTCAGCCTGGCCTATACAACTCTATCAAGATCTCGAATGGATACCTTCTTGACTTCGACCTAGAGTGGAGCACATTACAGACTCTAGAAACAAAACCAAATCTCATTTCTAGACAAAATTTGACATCTCTTCCTATATACGAAATTCACTTGGCCTCCCTTGGATAGTTGATGAAAAATAACTCTCCCAAGCTTTATTTCTCAAGAACATATAGTCTTCTCTTCTTAGGCTGACTTTAATAACCGCTCTTTTAACAAGGTTCTGATACCATGTTGAATTTTCTACAGAGATGAAAAATAGAAACCAATTTTCTGATATGATAATTACTTTGTAGTGATCTTTAACAATTTTATCTTATGTCACTTATATCATTGAGAAATTATACACAAAATATCAACAATAATGCAATGAAAATAGTAATATCATAAAGAGACAATCATGCACAATAGAGACAACATTTTTTCCTTGGGAAACTAAACTTGGGAGAAAACCCAACAACATTACTTCTACGAGAAATTATTCTTCAACAAGGTTCACAATTACATAAATTTTCTAGAAATTTGTGCCAAAATCCAAGTCCCAAATACTAGCCAAACCTAGTAAAATACCAGCCAATCAACACTAGTCAAACCAACATAGATACCAAAATTCAATGTTTTTCATCAACGAAAATTTCAGCTTGTAGTAAGCTCGAACCTGCAGTCAAAATATGTATTGCGATCAACCTCAATCAATGGTCAAACTCAGTCAAACTAGAACTTGGAAACCTACAGATAATTCAATCTTCTTATGTTCACATGTGTACGATTGTCTTACGTAGATTATGTGTTAATCATTTTTTGGGTGAAATGAAGAGTTTCCTCATGAATATATACACGTTAAGTTGGTGATTTTGATCGAGGGTCACACCATTTCATGGTGGGGATGACTTGACTATTACTGAGCCTACATGAAGCCCACAAATTATAATTTTATATTTTATTTCCATAATTTTTCTAGGCCAACTTAGGAGGTCTATTAGCATGCAGGAAAACCTACCGATGCTACACAAAAAAATCAATTGGGAGGACATTCATCTCTCTTTGGATCAAATGTAATGGCAATCAAAAATAATGAATTAAATGTTGGGTCAAATTTAAAAACACATGGGCATCCCTCATGAACCAAGTTGCTCTCCAAGCAACGACAAGAGCCCATCCAAGTAGAAGCAACCTGTAGAAATTTGATAACTGATATGTTATACACCAAGATTCTCTTGATCACACACTATTTTAAATTCATGCACAATACAGAATCTCTTCTACCATTGATCATTAATTGCAGAAATAAAAACAATCACATGCGCACATTAAAACCATAAACAATCACACATATGAACACAGTATTTTATGGGAAAGCTCAAAGCTGAAAACCCCCAACTATCTATATATTATATGTCATAGAGATCATGTAACAATCATCATACAAAGCTCCTCACAAGATCTCAGTACAATCTCCAATTGCCACACACTAATCAAGCCCGATCTAGCAAATCACATGCTCCAATCTCTGCCACCTAATAGCCTGCCTCTACTGCGCAATCCCTGCTGAAGAATGGCTCATAATTAACTTTGAACCACCTGGCTTGTACTGCGCAATCCTCATTGGCATCTCCATCAATGTGTGGTGCAAACTCATGCACCAGTATAGTCACAACTGATAGTCACACTGCTCTTTCACCTACCTCTTCACTGGTCTCCACTGAAACTGTCCATGCACTGCAGTTAACCGATGTATTCTTTAGTTGATTAATGAGTTTATAATTAGTGAATTAATTAATAATTAATTCACACCACTCTCACTAGTGTATCAATCATTTAGACTAGATACAATTAGATCAACTATGTTTAACTCAGTTAAACTGAACACAACTCCATTAACTTCCTCAATCAACTCCACCAAACTCTCTCACATGAGTTCTAACTGAAGTCTCCATGCAATAGCTCCACTTTACCCTTAGGAATAGCGTAATTCCTTCTGTCAGCTCCTGTGCCACATCTGTGCACTTAACTGAAGTGCTCCAAGAGAATAAGATAATGTTTATAGTCCAAATATTATTAAGAGCTAATAATATTCGACATATCTATTTTCAGACTGGCAATCTAAAAATAGATTTCGCCCAATATGTCTAAAAATAGAAGTCCATCTATTTTTCCAACTTGACCAACCATCCACAAATAGCATCCTACAACTCATAGAATATGATTGACATGTCTAAAAATAGACATAGTAAAAAAATAGACTTTGCGCCAAAAATAGCTTGCGGCCCACTTAGTGAAGGCGACTTCTTTCCACTAAGCTCATCATCTTGTTGTAATCTCAACACTCCCTCTCAACAAGATAGGGATTATCTGCCACCTCGATCCTGCCTATGTGGTATTCGAATTTGCTCCTGGTGAGCGCCTTCGTCAAGATATCAGCATCTTGATCCTCCGTGGGAATGTATGAAAGTAACATGATCTTCCACTGCACACAATCTCTGATATGATGATACCGGATGTCAATGTGTTTAGATCTATCATGAAATATTGGGTTAACCGAGAGTTTGATGCAACTTTGATTATCACAATATATCATGGTAGGATCTAAGTGTGAACCGAACAACCCGACCAGAATCTTCCTCATCCATATAGCCTCGCATGCAGCCAAAATCGCTGCCATATACTCGGCCTCTGCTGAACTAAGTGCCACGGATCTCTGCTTCCTGTTGTACCAAGAAACTGTTTTTGACCTGATACTGAAAATCCCTCCAGATGTGCTCTTTCTGTCTGTTGGGCTCCCTGCCCAATCTGCATCCGTGAAGCCACACAGCTTCACCTCATCCGACTGTCTGTACCATAATCCATATCCCAATGTGCCTCTGAGATATCTCAATACATGCTTGCCTGCCTTCCAAAAGAGCTTGGTAGGCTTAATCATAGCTTGTGAAATATGGTTAACAGCATAGCATATGTCGGGTCGTGTATTGACCAGATACATAAGAAACCCCACCAACTGTCGATAAACAGTGGCATCCACTACCTCTACCGATGTAGCATCCTCTTTCCTCCAACCAATAGGAAGAGGAGTGTCGATAGGCTTGCAACCATGCATGTTGAACTTCTCCAATATCTCCCAGGCATACTTGCCTTGAGACACAAACAGTCCATCACTGCGCTGCCAAATTTCCAATCCCAAGAAATAATGAAGGAGGCCCAAGTCCTTCATCTCAATCTCCTTTGCAAGATCATCCTTGCATGAGTGTATCAACAGTTCATCACTCGTCAAAATCAAATCATCTACATAAAGTACAATGATCAACAACTTACCCTCCACCACAATCTGGTATAGGTTTGGATCTGCCTCTCTCTTGGAGAATCCAATTTCGGTGAAATAATTGTCTATCCGTGTGTACCGAGCACGAGGTGCTTGTTTCAACCCATACAACACTCTCTTGAGCCTGCACACATGCGACTCACTGCTGAAGATCTTGAAACCTTCGGGCTACTCTATGTACACCTCCTCCTCAATCACTTCGTTGAGGAACGCAGTCTTCACATCCATCTGATGAATGTGCCACCCCATCTGCGCTGAGAGAGCAAGAATCGTCCATATGGAAGAATACCTTGCGACAGGTGCAAAGGTTTCCTCATAATCGATCCCCTCAATCTGCGAGAAGCCTCGAGCAACAAATCTTGCCTTGTACTTCTCCACACTCCTGTCAACTGCTTGCTTCACTTTGTAGATCCATCTCGAACCTACCATTGATTTCCCTTCCGGCCTTGGGACAATCTCCCATGCACTGTTTTTGACAATCGAATCATACTCTTCCACCATGGCATCTACCCATGCGGGATCCTCCACAGCTTCCTCGAAAGAGGATGGCTCTGTCACGATACACTTGCTCATAAGAGCCATGTATCCAGTATACTGGTCAGGTGACTGTCTCTGTCTGCGCTGTGATGTAGGTGCTCCTACAATCCTCTCTTCATCTTGAGCCAGTTGCTTAGCTTCTATAGTGCGCTTCCGCCCTCTGATGGTTGGCGCTGCATGAGTGGTCTCTTCCACTCCATGAACCTCCTCTTGTGGTTGATCCACATCCTGAGGCTCATCCTTATGAACTAATAGCTCCTCATCTGCATGCAAGTGTGGCTCCCTCTCAAGCGAACAATTCATGGCTTTCTCCTCATGAAATTTGATATCCCGTCGCACAACAGTCTTGTGACTGTCTGGCAAATACACACGATAGTTGTGGGGCGTATCAGTGTACCCCACAAATATCCCAACTTTTGCGGTTGGCTCTAGCTTCTTCCTGGCATCCTTTGTCACATGAATGTAAACAGGTGAACCAAAAATCCTCAAATAAGAAATATCAGGCCTCTTACCAGAAAACGCCTCCTCGGGTGTACTCATGCCAAGTATCCTGTAAGGACAACGGTTTTGCACATAAACCGCAGTGTTGCATGCCTCAGCCCACAAGTGTATGGGAAGGCCCTGATCATGTAACATCGCCCATGCAACACCCACAATCGTTCTGTTCTTTCGCTCCGCGACTCCATTCTGCTGTGGGTTATGAGGCGCTATGAGCTCTCTTCGAATTCCTTCTGTGCTGCAAAAGTCCTTGAATTCTCCAGAGATGAATTCACCACCGTTGTTGCTCCTAAGATCCTTCACTTGCTTCCCCGATTCTTTCTCAACAAGTGCCTTGAACTCACAGAACTTTGAGTATGTCTCGCTCTTCTTCTGCATGAAGAAGATCCAACACTTACGAGAAAAATCATCAACAAATATCACATAGTACCTGTGCTTTGCTGTCAAAGCTACTCTATAGGCACCACACATACCGTGTGAATTCTCTCAAGGATCAATGGCGCGAATATCCTTCTCATGAAAGGTGGCTTTCACAAATTTTCCCAAAGTACATCCCTTGCACTGATCTGACTACGCAAGTGTACCTTTGGGAAGCCCGGTAGAAATCTGCTGCAAAATTTTCAAAGCTCCATGGTGAAGGTGGCCCAATCTCCTGTGCCACAGCTCGCCATCATCCCGGCTCACCACTCCTTCTGCCTTGCCTGCCATTGTTGCGCAGCCATTTACCTGCAACTGATAAAGGTTCTTAACTCGAACCCCTATCCTCCGGGTTTCACCAGTTGCCTTACTGCGCAGGAAAGCCTTTCCCTCGCTAAAGAAAACATCATATCCCTTGTCTTCTAACATGGCCACAGAGATAAGATTCTTCTTCAATCCTGGAACATGCATCACTTCCTTCAATACGAAGGGTTTACCAAACTCCCTCTCAAAGGAAATGGTACCGATACCAGTCGCACTGTATCTACCATCATTTCCCATCTCGATGTGCACTCCAAGATCTTTCTCATCTAGACCAGTAAACAAATCTTTGTCTCCGGTCATATGAAAAGACGCACCACTGTCAAGAAACCACACTGAAACCATCACACTTGATACCAAGCATGCGATCAACGAAAAATACAGCTCAAACTGCGAGGCTAAGGCCTCTCCAGCTGCAGATCCAGCAACCTGCTTATTTTTCTTCTTCTGTGGACAATTAGTGGCGTAATGTCCATGTTGGTGACAGTGAAAGCACTTCACCTTGGACATGTCCCGCTTCTTGCCTTTCGCACCGGATTGAGAAGCATTCTTCTTGCTCTTCCCCTTCCTTGCTTTGGCAGCCAAAGCGCAATTTTCTTCATCTGAGTTCTTCGATGAAGATCCGTCCCTAGTACTTCACCTTATCTCCTTTTGCACAAGATCCGACCAAAGTCGCTCCCATCCTGGCAATTTCTCCCGACCATTGACATAGTCCTGATAGGAATGCCAACTCTTTGGAAGTCCAAGGAGAGCCAAGCTCACCAAGTCCTCGTCATCAACAGTAACCCCCACACTTCCCAGCTCATCCTTGCATTGGATGAACTTCATGAGGTACTTGGGCATACTGTCGCCTTTCTCCATTTTTATGTTCCTGAGTTTATCCTTGATCGTCAACTTCCTCTGGTCGCTCTTGCTTTGAAATAAATCTATCAAAGCTTTCCACATCAAGAATGGAGAAGCTTTACCATGAAGGCTGGACACTATGTGATCCTTCACACCTTCCAATAGAATCCTTCGACACTTTGTTGTCTTCTGTTGCCATGTGTAAAGTACGGCAGCATCGTTAGAAGTAGGTTTTGGAATTTCTGCATCTATGAACTCCTTCAACCCATTGTCATCCAGCATCGCCTCCATCCTGTCCTTCCATGCAATATAATTCAAGCTGTCGTCAAGGGCATACTCCCATCGCAATCCGTTGAAAGACATCTCAACTTCGACACCAAGAAAACACTGCTGCAAATCCGAATTCCACCAGCTCAAAACTCAACCGCTTCAATGTTTTGCAATTGCTCCAATGATCAATATCGCTCTGATACCATGTAGAAATTTGATAACTGATATGTTATACACCGAGATTCTCCTGATCACACACTCTTTTAACTTCATGCACAATACAGAATCTCTTCTACCATTGATCATTAATTGCGGAAATAAAAACAATCGCATGCGCACATTAAAACCATAAACAATCACACATATGAACACAATATTTTATGGGAAAGCTTAAAGCTGAAAACCCCCAAATATATGTATATTATATGTCAAAGAGATCATGTAACAATCATCATACAAAGCTCCTCACAAGCTCTCAGTACAATCTCCAATTGCTACACACTAATCAAGCCCGATCTAGCAAATCACATGCTCCAATCTCTGCCACCTGATAGCCTGCCTCTACTGCGAAATCCCTGCTGAAGAATGGCTCATAATTAACTTCGAACCACTTGGATTGTACTGCACAATCCTCATTGGCATCTCCATCAATGTGTGGTGCAAACTCATGCACCGGTATAGTCACAACTGATAGTCACACTGCTCTTTCACCTACCTCTTCACTGGTCTCCACTGAAACTGTCCATGCACTGAAGTTAACTGATGTATTCTCTAGTTGATTAATGAGTTTATAATTAGTGAATTAATTAATAATTAATTCACACCACTCTCACTAGTGTATCAATCAGTTAGAATAGATACAATTAGCTCAACTATGTTTAACTCAGTTAAACTGAACACAACTCCATTAACTTCCTCAATCAACTCCACCAAACTCTCTCACATGAGTTCTAACTGAAGTATCCATGCAATAGCTCCACTTGACCCTTAGGAATAGCGTAATTCCTTCTGTCAGCTCCTGTGCCACATCTGTGCACTTAACTGAAGTGCTCCAAGAGAATAAGACAATGTTTATAGTCCAAATATTATTAAGAGCTAATAATATTTGACATATCTATTTTTAGACTGGCAATCTAAAAATAGATTCCGCCCAATATGTCTAAAAATAGAAGTCCATCTATTTTTCCAACTTGACCAACCATCCACAACTAGCATCCTACAACTCATAGAATATGATCGACATGTCTAAAAATAGACATAGTCTAAAAATAGACTTTGCGCCAAAAATAGCCTGCGGGCCCACTTAGTGAAGGCGACTCTTTTCACTAAGCTCATCATCTTGTTGCAATCTCAACACAACCAATTCAAATAAATAAAATTATTATTTTTTGGTTTTCCCATTTTTACTCTCATGCACTAGTTTTGTATTCATCAGTATAAAATAGGCCCAAGAGGCCCAACCACTTGTTTTAGTTTTTTGGTTTCAAAAGATAGGGTTAGTTTTTTGTCTTCTGCTCTTTTGAAGAGACTAAAATTTTGTGTTTGGTCAGACCTTCCAAGTGGTTGGCCATATTAGACTTCAAGCATTAAAATGCAATCTTCTATTCACATGCAATACAAAACTTTTACTTCGTGAATAAATAAATAATGAAGAAGAAGGAGAATGAGTAGGAGGAGGAAAATTAAAATGTTAAATTGAAAAAAATGTTTCATAATAAATGATAGGAATTGTTTTTTAATAATAATAGTAATAACATCAACTATTAAAAAAGAGCACAAATCAATCTTAAACCAAAAATTTCAAGCATGATAAGTTTTTGCTTCCTTTTCTTTTGTCCTCTCAATGCATGATCAATCCATGTTTAGATGGATTTATGTTGGTATAGATATAAATAAGGGTTTTACATTGATTAAAACATATGTATATGATTTTATTATTTACATAGTTACTCAACCATACATTGGTTGTATACAAGAGGGGAGAGTAAGATAGAGAAATAAAATATAGTCACCTTGTAATTAAGTAATTATTATATTATAATAAGATGACTTGACATTACTACTTAGTTTTTAATGTTAAGGTGACTTAGATATTATTTTATAGATGGATTTATGCTTATGTAAATATAAATAGTGTTTTGCATTCATTAAAACATTTTCAAAACATTATTTTTGGTGTTTTTTTTATTTTATTATTTACACACATATATATATATATATAAACACAACAATACATTGATTATATAAAGGAGGGGAGGGTAAGTTTGAGCAAGCAAGCATAGTTGCCTTGTGCAATCAATTGACTTCTATATTATAGTAAGGTGACTTAGTACCGTGTGTTAGCTCCATGTAATCAACAAGATTGGCAAAGTCCGATCTCAGGGAGAAACATCGTTTCAACCAACTTTGGGATTCTAGGATCTAGCCCTCCTGAATCCGAAGAGGGATCTCTCCAATAAGTGTAAAGATGGATTTGTCTTTGAAATTTGGGGTAATGATATTAGGCTAGTTATGAAGACCAAGGGTTTGTTTTGTTTTTGGATGGTTGAGCATGAATATTGTTTGAGGTGGAAAGTCATAAGTGAAAAGAGTTTCAAAGGTGAGAAGTTGCAAGTGAATAGAATAGCTAGGCTAAAAAGATAGATATAACGTTGGTTTTTAGTCCATTGGGTTATGGAGTCATAACATGGCTTTAATTGAGCAACAACATCAAGAGTGATCCAAGGGGCAAGTCATCTATATCACAAGATCATTGAGATTAAAATGATGGAACGGAAACAATAAAGTGTTGGAGGGGTGGAAAATGATAATAATTTCACCAAGGATTTATAGTCAGTCCAAACAAGAAAAGCCTCTTAAATAATTGTTTAAAACCAACCAAGAACAGGGCTAACCATAAAATTTCCTGGGCAAGTCTGTATTAAAGAAGCTTAATTGACAAACAATCCAGTAATCCGCATAATTACCTTCAGAAAGTATGAAAACACATAAGAGAAAACAAAGTGTAACCTAAGATAAGATAAGATACTTTTAAACCTAGTCTGCTTTCAGTCAACACCCAGGGAAATTTTCAGAATCTGCCTTTGGAGAATAGAAGCTAGAAACAGGGCAAACCATAAATTTTCTAGTCTAACTTTAATAAGAAAATAAGGAAAATAACTTTCAAGAACAATGTTTAAAGCAAACAGTAGGACGAGGGAACTCCAACATTCCTAACTGCTTAAACTGTATTGAATCATTCTTAAATAAACAAATTGGAGGAAAATATTTAGATAAAGCTTATCAGTCAGAGAAGGTTACTGATATACAGTAGGTCCTAACTCTATAAATGTTGTTCTTTATCAGAGAAAAATGAACAATATGTCATACATAGAAGGAAAAACAATAACAAAGAAAGGGGCACTTCACCAGTGATATAGACCAGGATCCCAAGAAACAACTTGTTTTGATGTCAAACCAGTTACAGTCTTCAAGTCCAATGTTTCAGTTCAGCAATCATCTTCACTATTCAGCCTAACTAATCTAAACGCAAATAGAGCTTCAAGAGCCAGTGAACACTATTTACAAGTAGGAGTTTCGAGCTCAAGTATATTTCAAAATTCAACAACCAACAGTTTCTCATCTTCTACAGAAGTATTTATAGAAGAATGAGGAGGTGAGATCTGATAAAAGATCTCTTAGGACAATTAATACAGATTAATGACTTCTCGACCTTTGAGGGGCTCGATGGAGAAGTTTACAGGTGTGTTACTGTATTAATTTTTTTACATTTATGAATTAAGCTCGATGGGAGCTTTTGTTGACTTTGAGGCTCTGTGTTTATGTTGGAGTAACTCTGCAGATATTTTTTGCATTAAGTTCCTTGCAGAAGTAACTCTCTGGCTGCGCTGAGGCAAATATCTGATTTCGAACAATAACTTCGGCCTCTCTTTGAATGGTTTGAGGCAAAGGTGGCTTTGGGGTAGCTGTGAGGAATCAATTCGCCTCAAATGTGGCGGTGGAGGCCTTTCTGTCTGTTAAACACTTATGATTTTCTTTTGACTGTGTTTTAATTTGGGGGATTAGGCTTTTGATAATCAATCTTAGCCGTAATCCTCGCAAATCGGTCTTCAATCTTCCGTTCTTCTGCGTCCTATCTTCAACACTGATACTCTTTAAATCATGTTTTAATAACATAGTGTCTTGTCGATGTGCAGGACCACGCTGGGCTTATATGGCATCACTTCCTGATGAAGCAATGACGAGACATGGAGTAGAGCCCCGCGAATGATTCCCTTTGATAAATTGAAGGCACAAGAATCGTCGTCCCAGGCCTTCGGCCTTTATATAATGGAAAACGCATCAAACACCTGCAAAACACAGAAAATATTATAAAATCCTGCGTAATTGGGAAAAACTGCTTCAAAAGGCGTGGGAGGAGCGTAGCCGTTGGATGGCAGCATCCAACAGTGGGGATCTGCGTAGAAGAGGTTAAAAAGGAGAGCGAAGTGAAATGGGTTTCGGGATAAATATGAGCCGTCGGATGCGATTAGACCCTCAAAGATCAACGGTGGATATTAAATCGGGAGATCGGCGATTGGGGCGAACAAACAAACGCACCGATGAAAATTTGCGATGCGATGTAGCGCGGACCGTTGATCTGAGGATCAGATCAACGGTGGAAAATGAATCGGGGAGATGGTTGATCAGGAGGAACAAACAAATGCACCGATCGAAAAATGCGATGCGATTGAGCGTGGGTCGTTGATCTGAGGATCAGATCAATGGTGGAGAATGAATCGGAGGGAGCAAATAAATGTATGCAATGGAAACTTTGCGATGCGATTGAAACTTTGGGATGTGATTTTGCGCAGGCCGTTGATCAGCCTTAGATCAACGGTCAATATATTTTCAACTTTGCACAGGCGGAAACCCTTATACTTTATGAAAAACCCATAAATTTTTAATAAAACCAAGGTTTATATGGATCAGGGTGGAATATTTATATATGAAGTGACTGGCGCCCGATTGCGGGGCCTCTGGATGTATGGAGTACCATGGGCCCGGGGCTTTATATTACAAGGGTCAATTGCAATTGGAGCTTCGAGCCCGGTCTTTCAATCGACCCATTGAATTTTTTCCGATGCGATTGCACGATCGGGTCTTTTTAATCTAACCATTTATATTAACACGTGACTTTGGCTTTTTAGATCAAAACTTTGGATAGATGGGTTTTTGTATTTACAAAGGAAAAAACGGATTGGGAATGGATTTTCAATGTTTTAAGCGCGGAAGGCGGGCCCACGGTTTATATGAAAAAATAATATGATCGGGGGTCTTAAATACAAAGGCTAATTGCATCGGAACTTTCGGAACATGGCAAAAGACTTGCGCACTTGAATCTTTCCGATGCGATAAGCGCCGAACAGGGTTAGCGCTTAGTTCCAGGGTGTGGGAATGTGGAGGGGAAGTGGTTTTAAAACTTAGCCTGAGGGGGCTTAAGTCCTTTAGTAAAAAACTTTGTTTTTTATGAATTTTTTTTCAGAGTTTTCAATGGATTTGGGGGTTTTGGTATAGTTTAAAAATGAGTTTTAAACTATGTAAAGGTGATTTTCATGAATGGAAGAATAGGAAACATGAAAAATAAAGGATTTTTATGGAGAAAAAGGGGAGAAAAATGAAGGTTAGTTTTGAGTGAGAGAAGGGGGGAAAATGATGGTTTCTCAGCAGTCTTTTCTCATGAAATCAGCCGAATTTCTAAGTATAAAATGGAAATAGTAGATGAATATTTTGAGACAGAGGCATGAGGCCTTCAAGAGTCTTAAAGAGCCAACACTTTTTAGCAATAAAATTTGTTCTTTGAAGGCTCAAAAATTCTTAGCCACCTTTTGCTACGACAAATTTTATAGGTGGCTAACACCGTGGATGCCCCGTTAGCATAAGGATTTATGCCACATAATACTCTTGGAATTTTTTTTGGAATGTAGGTGTTGGTACAAACAATAGGGCAAAGGTAATTTCCCTGTGGGGATCCCTATATTGTGTTAGGTGGTTGAATTTCAATGAGGTGCACATCTTTGGTGATTCACAAGTTACAATCGCTTGGATAAAAAAAAAACATCTTTTTCCCCTCCCCTTATGACACATTGGATGCAACAAATTCACAAGATAAAGGGATTTTTCCAATCAGTTAATTTCTCCCATATGTATTGTGAACTCAACTAGTTTGCGGGTGATCTATCCATGGAAGGTATATATATGAATCCAAGGCGCATTGGGTTCTAGTCCTTCCGATCGGGTCGTTCCAGGGCTCAGGGTCATTTTTCTATGGGTTGACCTTTGTTGCATATTTCTGGAATGTCAGGGGGAGTTAATCTCCCGACTGAAATTATATTTTGTGCCCAAATATAGATATGGATGTTGATATGATCCTTTTGATGGTTTATTTATATATTTCTATCATGCTCCTAATAAGTTTTTTTCCTGTTTTTCGATACAACACATGTCGGGTAATATGCTTTTTTCTTGGCTCATTTTTTGTTGTTGAATACAAAGAACTATGAGGGTATGGATTTGGTTTATCAGATATACATGTAAACTTGATTTAAGTATACAAATTAGAGTTCAATTTTTTCTTTCTAAAAAAAAAGGATCTATGCCACAATCCATTTAGGGAGTTGATGATAAACTCATCAATTGGATTTCTCTTAGGTCATGATGTCCCATTGTCATGACAAGTGAAATTTCGTTATTACTTCATGCTTGTGCATATATTGCCAATGCTTCATTCAATCAACCTCCCTACAAGGCAATATTTTGATAGTCCCAACCACAATTAATGTATTCACATGGTGTAATATATAGGTTCTCTGCATACAAAATAACATGCTTCACCTCTCATGACAATGATTAGAGTCCACACTTTTCATTGTTTCATATAGGGAATTGAGTCTTTGGTTTCTTGAATATCAAACATCAGCTCAAGAGACTCCTAAAGATATTTGGAATGACATTGCCAAAAATATTGAAATTCAACATTTTTAATGTATGATCATGATTAACTTGGAGCATGCAATATTTCCTTGTTGTCAATAAAATGCACTTTTATTACTAAAAATAAATCAATCCTTCATTTTCAACATATGTTATATGATCTAGGTGGATATTTGTGGCCACCCACCTATTCCACCTAGACCTCTAGATGTTTTCATCAATTTCCTTGTTTATAGTAGCATTTACTATTTTTAGTAGTTTTTTTTGGGTCCCAAACTTCCGGACCAGTTTTGACCCCCTAACTGACGTTTTTTGAGGTCCGCAGCAGGCTTGTCGCTATAGGTAAGGGTTTTGCAGCAAAACCTGTATTAATTGGAGAGATCTTCCAACGATATATCGTATGCACCAACGAAATAATATGACCAAGCTACGAGCCCGGGAAGTTGGCAGGCCCAACTAACCCTAATGGGACCCACAAACTCTTGGCATTCCATCTCCTGGGGTTAGGGTTTTGGTTGTTTGGGGTTTTCCCATGTTGTTCAATAATAAAAAGGCACTTGAGCCTCATTGTAACATAGTTCAGAGGCATGTAGCCGCCACATTTCTTCTCAGAGATAAGCTACCATTGCCCGAGCTAGTTTATTTCCATTATTTCTGTAAGCTTATTTCAGTTATTTGATATTAATGAAATGAAATATTTTATTTTGCATCTATGAGTTTATGTTTATTTCTGTATTTTCTTGCATTCTTGCATAAATATAGATCAATGGTATCAGAGCAGTCTACTATTTCTCGATCTTTCTTTACATGTCCTCAACGAGATCATGGTATAAGGAGTTAGGGATTGCTCTGATTGAAACTTTACAAGATCAACAGCGCAAACCTCGAAGGCCTCCCATGGCGGAGGAAAAGTAAGAGGAGGGGGTAGGAGATCCTATCAAAATATTGCTTGAGGAGTCCCTCGAGAAACAAAGGAACGCGATGATGGATACCTTTTCCCAGATCCTTCGACGACTACCCACCGACGACACATCTTCATCCAACCACTCTGGAGGTGCCACTCCTTTTAAGGTACAAGTTAACTTCGACATTCCCATATTTGAGGGCCAAATAGATGTAGACACCGTAGGTAGATGGCTGAATCTATTAGAAGGAAATTTTTTGGTTCATGACTTTTCCAATCGGGAAAAGATTACCTTTTCACTCCTCAAAGCAGCCCCCCATGTCAAGGATAGGTGGGAAACCTACAATGAGCAAAAGGACGAGGGGGAATCCTCCCTGTTCTTGGATGCATCCACTTGGAATTATTTTCGAGATGCCATCAAGGAACAATACTACCCTGTGGGGAGCTACGAGGACAAGTACATACAATGGAATACACTGTGGCATCAAAGGGATCAATATGTGCATGAGATGACGAATTTTTTCCATACCCTGCACAAAAATTTGGGTATCAACAATTAAGAGAAACATTTGGTGATTAAGTACCACACTTGTCTGCACAGATACATCCAAGAGGAAATGGAGTTCTTTGACATCTCCTCGCTTGGTGTAGCATACCAGTATGCTGTCAAGATTGAGCAGAAATTCAAATAGAAGAAGTGAGACTTTGGATCGGTGAATCAGAAGCAACGGAAAGGCGCCCCCAAATCGCAGAACAAAGGACAAGGCCAAGACGGGGCGACCCAGGACAACCCGTTGAAGCCACAAGCCAAGAACAACACTACACATCCAAACAAGGACACGGGGAAGTGGTGTGAGTTCCATAAGAGCTCCACCCACAACACAAGTGAGTGTCGAGCCAAGTAGTCACTGGTGACCATGATGAAGGCTTCCGAATCAGTTGCATGTTACGACTCTGAGTCAGAACCTGAAAGGGGAATGACAAAGGGAATCAAATTATCGATGTGGAGCCCAATGCCATCGTTGCCACCACCAAGATCCAGAAGGAAGAATATGAAGATCTAGAGGAGGGGGAGCACCTCTTCCATTTCTAGATGTGGGTGAAGGGTTCCCCACTACAATTCATTGTCGATAGAGGGAGCCAAAAGAACCTCATTTCAGCAGAGGTAGTGAAGCGACTAGGCTTGCCGATCATAACACACCCACAACTATATTGATTAAAATTCTAAGTCCTAGATCTAGAATCCTACTACAACAAACTGAACTACTTATCCTACTTGTAAATTAGATTTAACAAGTTATTTTACAAATTACTTCTGAAAAATGAAGTAGTTACTGAAGCAACCTTCACTTACTTAAACTATATGTGAGAATAGTAAACTGAGCAAGAGAAATAACACACATAATACACTATTATTTTTGGACAAATGTCCCTGGAAAAACCCAATGTGGGAAAACCAGTGCAACAAATATGAGGTTTTTATTATTAAGCAAAAGTAATATCTGAATACATCACTAAATGTCACTCTGGGAAATTTAGTTACAGAGAAAATGATTGACAAAAATATCAGTGAGGTTACCTCACTCTATCAATGGCAATTCCGGTTGATCTAGCCATTGAAAGATGTGCCTCTGACAGGCTCTGCGCAGTCCCAATGTCAACCCTTCTAGGCACTATGTCACTCAGTTGGTGAATCGATCTACTCCACAGAAATTATGATCTCTGCCTCTTGGTCTCACACCCTGGCTTCCAGCTTCTGAAATTTATCTTTCAGCAAAACCTAGGATTTCCTCTGGCCCTTTGCGTAGCCCTACATGGCTCTACGTCCACCTCTATGGCCTTGTGAAGTAGCTGCTGGATCTCTCTCTGGCCTTCTCTACTGACGATCCTTCGGATGAGAAATATTTCTCTCCGGATACTGTCTCTGCCCCTCACTACAATGAAGAATCACTTAGCTCTAGTTTCCGTCTTAAGCACTGCTCACTTCAAAAAATTCGATCACTTGATCCTCTTGGTGTGTTTTACAAACGACCCTCAAGCTTTCCTTTATACTCTTCTCGTTGAGACTTCAACAACCGATTTTAGATCTCCAATCAACAACTAAGGTTACATTTAGACTTTATCTATTTTTTCTAGAAGTTTCATGCACAATTTAAATTAATACCCATTAATTATTTTAATTTCCTAAGTTAGACTTAGGGGCCTCATTAAAAATAATTAATGTATCAAATAAAACTATTTCTAGGTGGAATTTCCCAAAACATTTTCAGGGTTATCTGTAATGCATGTGTCTAAGCCTCTCCACAAAGTTTGAGATTTATAGCACACCTGATTCTACCACAAATCGACACATACACCATCGGGTGGCTTCACCAAGGATGAGACCTCCACGTCAGCCAAAAATGTCGCCTTCCCTACAACATCAAGACCTTCACAGATGAGGTATTATGTGATGTTTCTCCTCTTGAAGTTTGTGATGTATTATTAGGCCAACCATACTTGTGGAAGCGACATGTTGTGTATGAGTCTCGACTGCATTGTTATTGTTACTTTGGGTAATAAGTTGTACAGGATACCAGAGGTAGCACCACCTACTGACATCTCTTTGATCACTACCAAGAAATGCAATAAGATCATTTCCCAAACCAAGAAATTTGTTTTCCTTATGATATGCCACTAGGGCAAGAAAAAGAGTGTGGCCACAACCTCCAGATAGAGCTCCTCTGCGTGACAACAACAGATGGAAAAGGTCGTGGAGGTGTATGGGGACATCTTCACCTCACCTTCACGGGTGCCTTTACACTATCAGGTCAAGCACTCCATCGATCTTACCCTAGGCACACTGCTACCCAATGGACCAATCTATTGGCGCTCTGTTATGGAGAACGATGAAATCAAGAGGCATATTCAAGAGCTACTGCAGAAAGGTCACATACGACCGAGTTCATCACTCTGTGGGAGCCCAATCGCGTGGGTGCATAAGAAGGATGGGACTTGGAGACTCTGTATTGACTATCAGGCGCTAAACAAGATCACTGTCTGGAATAGGTACCCAATCCTGGGGACTGATGACCTTCTGGACCAACTCAATGGGGCCAAATATTTCAGCAAGATTGACTTTAAGTTCGGGTATCACCAGGTACCAATCAAACCCTATGATGTATGGAAGGCTACCTTCAAATCCAAGTAGGGCCTTTTTGAATGACTAGTCATGCCTTTCGGGTTGACGAATTCTCTCGCAACCATCATGAGGCCGATGGATGACATCTTGCGACCATTCACCAACTCATTGATGGTGGTGTATTTGGAAGACATCCTAATCTTCAGATAGAGTTGGGAAGAGAACCTCCACCACATTCGACAGGTCCTCCAAACATTGCGAAAACACAATTTGTGTGCCAATTTGGAGAAATGCACTTTTGGCATGACCCAGGTTCAATATCTGAGATACATTATTGATGAGAGGGGGGTGAATGTGGATGCAACCAAGATCCAAGTCATTCGGGATTGGTCATCCCTAACTACTCTAATAGTGCTCCGCAACTTTCTGAGTCTTTCCAATTTCTACCACAAGTTCATGTTGGGGTTCTCTCATATTACTTGGCCTTTGAGTCAAGTCACCAAGGGAGGAGCGAAAGAAAAATTATTTTATTCTGAATCTCAACATAAGGCATTCAGAGAGTTGAAGCATCGCCTCTGCTCCGCACCAGTGCTCAAATTACCTGACTCACAACAACCATTTGAGATTGAGACAAATGCCTCTGACTATGCTATTAGGGAAGCACTTACTCAGCAGGGGCATCCAGTGGCATATCACAATGATACACTTTTAGACACAATCCAAAAGTATCCCACCTATGACAAAGATATGTATTCCATTGTGCAGGCCTGTAGACAATGGGAGCATCACATTTTGGGGAAGGAAACGATCATCCACATAGATCACCAACCCCCGCAGTTCATACAGACACAAGGGGAGTTGCAGAACGATCACCATCAGAAATGGTCCACATACCTACAACAATTCCATTTGAACATCAAGCACAAGAAGGGCAACATAAATAATGTTGCAGACTTCCTCAGTCGACCGTAGATCGTGGCGCTAACCATTGTGCTCGAATCTTGTGGGCACGAGACTTTGGGTTGGCCACATCTCTACAAAAGTGATCCAAAATTCGGAAACACATACCAGACGCTCCCGGAGGGTAAGCAAGTTCTAGATTTTCACCTCCATGATGCACTGTTATGCTACCTGGGACACCTATGTGTTCCTTCAAGCGAGTGTGCCAAGATGATTTGGGAAGTGCACTACAGTCAGGTGGCTGAACATTTTGGGGTCAAGAAAATAGTGGAAATACTGCAAAATTATTTCTATTGACAGAACCTTCGACATGATGTCTGGAAGTACATCAAATCCTACACTTCCTGCGCCATTTCCAAACCAACCATCAAGAAACAAGTTCTATAGACTTCGTTCCCTACCCCAAATCAACCATGGGAATCCATCTCCATGGATTACATGTCCGCCCTTCCT
Organism: Pinus albicaulis; assembly: GCA_034641835.2. Lineage (NCBI taxonomy): Eukaryota > Viridiplantae > Streptophyta > Pinopsida > Pinales > Pinaceae > Pinus > Pinus albicaulis. Next base: position 965,354,678 of record CM076569.1, read on the forward strand.
TCTATCAAGCGACTGCATTTTTGTGGTCATCGACAGATTCTCTACGAAGGCCATTATGGCGGCCTACAAGAAGAATATCACAATAGAAGCCACTGCTAAACTCTTCTTTGAGTGAGTGTGGTTACACTTTGGGATCCCATGGTCTATTATCTTAGACCAGGACAATAGGTTCCTCAATACATTTTGGTCAAGTCTCTGGACGATACTGGATACCAAGCTCACTAAGTACACAACTTTCCACCCCAAAACTGATGGCCAAACAAAGGTCGTCACCAGGATGATTGTACACATTCTATGCATGCACAACTCGAAGCATCCATGCACATGGGATGAAAGCCTCCCCTATGTCCAACACAACTATAATTGGGCCTTCCATAACTCAACTAGCCACAACCCCTTTCAGGTGGGTTTGGGATTCCAACTGCTATGTCCCATTGATGTGGCCATACCATTTGCAAATAATCAAGCTGATTTGACTCATGTCCAGTCCGAAGTCGACAATATGAACAAATTCATTGAGACACTCAACACATCTGCCAATAGGTCCATGACATATTAGATAGATCCAATTCTAAGTACAAGCATCGACGTGATTAACATCGGGTGCCACACAAGTTTCAGGTGGGCGACAAAGTTTGGCTACATTTGCAGAAGCAACGCCTCGCTGGGCCCCACTGCAAGCTTTGCTTGCTTTGATATGGGTCATATACCATCACCAAGGCTATAGGGGACAATTCCTTAGAGCTTAATATTCCACCATTTCTTGGTATGCACTCAGTATTCAATATGGACACCTTCGACCCTACTTTCCACCACTATTGGACACATCTCAGAACAACTCACACCAACAGAGTTAAACCCATACTACACGGAATGAGCCATAACTAATCATATCATGGACACACAAATCAAGAACACCTGTCAGTAGAGGATCCAACTATATCAAGTTGTCAAAGCAGGCCAACTCCTTCACGAGGGCAAGTGGTTCACCAGGGACCAAATTCAACAAAAAATTCTTCACCTCATGGAGGCTCTGCACGCAATGGGGACCATTGCTTCCTAAGGGGGGAGGAATGATCTAGGTGGATATTTGTGGCCACCGACCTATTCCACCTAGACCTCTAGACGATTTCATCAGTATCCTTGTTTATAGCAACATTTACTATTTTTAGCAATTTTTTCGGGTCCTAAACTTTCAAAGCAGTTTTGAACCCCTAAACGAATTTTTTTTTTTGGTCCACAGCAGGCCCATAGTCATAGGTAAGGTCCTGTGGAAAAACTCGTAGTACTAGGAGAGATATTTTCGACGATATACCGTATACGCCAAACGAAGTTAATATGACCAAGTTACGACCTCAGGAAGTTGGCTGCCCAACTTGCCTTAACGGGGCCCACAAACTCTTGGTGTTCCATCTCCTAGGGTTATGGTTTTGGTTGTTTAGGGTTTTTCCATGTTGTTCAATAATAATAAAAATCCCTCGAGCCTCATTGTAACACATTTAAGAGGCATGTAGCTGCCACATCTCTTTTGAGAGATAAGCTGCCATCACCTGAGCTAGTTTATTTCCATTCTATTTGTAAGCTTATTTCAGTTATTTGATATTAATGAAATGAAGTACATTTTCTGTTGCATATATGCGTCTATGTTTATTTTTGTATTTTCTTGCGTTCCTGCATAAATCCGGATCATTATATGGTAATGATCTCTCTTAACCTACTAAACATCACTTTAATTAACTTGTTCACTTGAACTTGATAAATGATCATAAATCAATATATGTGTGTGTGTGTGTGTGTGTTCAATAGATTGTGTTTTTGTGTCTATATATATATAATCAATATTTGTATTCTAATATTAATATAATTACAAAAACTCAATCTATTGAACATTCAAAACAAGTTATAGTCATTCACATAGATGTAATCATTGCGCTCCCATCATTATTTATTTTAAAGATTAATCTTAACATCGAGTCTATTAAGAATTTATCGATATTCAAAAGAAAATGGTGCAAATCAATATATATATATATATATATATATATATATATATATATATATATATCGAGATGTATATGTATATATGTATATGTATATGTATATGTATACATATACATATACATATATATACATATATATACATACATACATACATATATATATATATATATATATATATACATATATATATATATATATATATATATATATATATATATATATATATATATATATATATATATATATATATATAGATATATATATATATATATATATATATATATATATATATATATATATATATATATTATATATAATATGTATGTATATATATACATACATACATATGTATGTATATACATACATACATATGTATATACATACATACATACATATATATATATATATAGAGAGAGAGAGAGAGAGAGAGAGAGAGAAATTTTATTCACTTCAACATTAAATGCATGTTACTTTGTTTTTAGTTTTCCATATAATATTATTTTAGATATAGTGGGATACATGTTACAATCTCCTTAATATTGGGTCATAGGATGCACCTCACTTCTTTCGGCGCAATACTTTAATTCTTATGATGCTTGTCCTTTTTATAATTCCTCTTCAATCTAGAAGATGCAATTTCTTTTATTATTTTATTTTTGAAAGCATTCATTTAAACATCATAATTCTTTGGGTCTTCATGTAAATTGAGAGGTGTTGCGACTCAAACTCTCACATAAAGGAAAAAATCCTAATCCTAATGGAAGAGCTAAGGAGAAACTACAAGACAAGCCACCCACTATCACCTTGGTGGCCTTGTCTCTTACTTTAAGGTTAAGGTGTGGGTTTCCTAAAGGCCAAATTGAGTTAGGGCTAGTAATAAAAGGGGAAATTTATTCTAGGTGAGCTTGAATAACACAACTTGGTGTTCGATCTCAAAGATATAGGGAGGGAATATACCAATGCAAATATTGAATTACCAATGTGATTAATTTTAAAATATACTTAATTCACAAGTGATAAGTGTGTGTGTGGGGGGGAGGGGATTGCTCATTTTCCTTGAAGGACAAGAAGAAATTTCCTACTCATGATGGGAAGAGTCACAAACAAACAAGCAAAATATTATGCTCTCCTTCAAGGAGCCTCACCCACTTTGCAATTATGGCTCAAAAAATTATTTGTGGCCATATACTCCAAAAATATTATTAAGCATATGCACCTTGGAACCTCTCCCATTGATCCTAAACTCCACTCAATTTTCAAACAAATCAGAATAAAATCAGGTTCCATTCCTTAGGTCCTGGCATTCCATGTCCTAAGGCACAACAACATTGCAATCATTTTTTTAGCCAGGAATTCCACTCAAGGGGTGGAAGAAACCTTATGATTCAATCTTAGGGACATTATTTTCCCCATGCCATGTCAATGTTTTCATTTGTACTCTCACATTTGCATCACTTGGAGAACACCTCTGGGTCACGCTTATCATGAGCTAACACGAGCTCCTTAGCTATTGCAATTATATATCTAGATGGATCATCCTACCCTTCCATCCTAATATTCATATGGATGCATGCACAAAATGATGATAGCTCATGACTCCACCTTATGACCCGTGTTTAGAGATTTCTCATGATTCACATTTCCAATATGGCTCGAGGGATATTCATTGCAAAGTTTCATGCATGGATAGCTTGATTACTAGATCTCTTTCTTGGGTTTTTGATGAATATGACAACAAGGTGGCATAAATATTCATTTTTTCCATTTAGTGAATTATTTAACCTCCACGAAAACATTCTACAACTTTAAATCTACCATAAACAATTGTATGTGTAGATGGATTTAGTCATGGAGATATTAATTGACCACAAATCACAACTCTATCAGGTTGAGGATGAAATTGATAGTTTGGATGAGAAAGTTGAAGAATTGTAGCAAGCTTGTGCTAATGTTAATCAGTCTTCTTCACTTATCAATTCTATCTTCCCTATAGTTCCTATTCCCCTTGATTTGAATGAAGTTGCCCCAACAGTAGGGCCTGGAGATGCTCAATATCAGGACATGGTCCCTCCTATTTGGTTTTCCATGGCATTGGAATTTTTCCTCATTCTTGGCACCAACTACAAAGTATACACCACTAAATACCTTGGTTGAGATGTAATTTTGTTGGCATCCTATAGTTTTGTAATTTCCCCTCATAACATCTTGAAGTTGTTAGTAATATATTTCTTTAAGTTATATAATGTTGTAACATTGTTTTGTATCCAAACACATGTTTTGACAACAAAATTCCCTGATTATCGTTTAAAAAAAGCATAATTAATTCAACAACAGCTTAATCAAAAAGGAAAAAGTGAATCTTGCTCAAGGAAATTTCAAGTATCAAACATGGACCACATATTATACTTGTGAGGAATCTCAAATTATGCATTTATCATCATGGAACATAAATGCACAAATCATATATAACATGCAAAGAATTACTCATGTACTTGAGAATCCCACAGTGATTACTTGAAACACCTTTAATATTGTTACATATCATAGATGTAAAACTAGTGAGCAATTTATAAGTGCTCAAGAGGTATAGGGTGCATTGGTATTTACGATATAACACTTTAAACGATTCAATTTTGTTTAGTCGAGTAAAGCATCCTCACAAGCCAATAAAATGTATCAAATTTTAAGACACATTGAATATTCCCAAATATTAGCTGCAAGACCCAAAAATTAAGCACTATAATTTATTAGACCAATAGTAGAATATGCGAGGCTTATGTTATGTTTTTATTTATGTGTAGTTTAGTTGTGTAATAACATATGTAACCTTCAAAACAATACCTTAAACTTTATCCATAAGTTCAAGTAATATTTTCATAATTACATCATTTCAACAATGAATGATTAATAAAGAGTACACTAATACGAACATCGCTAGCTACAAAGTATGATAGTGGATTTTCAACACCTTATGAAAATGATACTTTGGATAACGTTTTAGAGTTTTATTACAATGAGAAGTGGTATTGCAAGCCTCAAAACCACAAAAAAATATTTTTTACACTATTTAGAAATGAAAGTGCAATGTGAGAATGTATCCATTTCAACATCAAAGGACATAAACCATTTTTAGAAGGCTAAATTATATCAAATTTTGTGTACCTAGAGTTCATACTTAAAACATAGTTAATAATATCATAATTCTCCTTTTAGAGATGTCTTAAAAACCATGGAAGATGGCTTAAAAACCAACTTGAGAGTGATGCCAAAAGAAAATAATGAAACTCATAAAGTAAACCAATGTTGTGTGCCTTTAAACAAAGATAATATCAATGTGATGTTGACATAATGCATTAGGGCACTTGGACCATTTTGTACCTCAATGTGTCGAGGTGATGTTAGAGATAAAATTTCCCTAGAATTATCCCCAAACACATTGCAAGGAGAACACTTGTCACTGTTATAGGAGATGCATACCACAAATAATTCAAGGGATAGGAAGGTAACTTATTATGCCAATTATCATTTCAAAACTTCAAAGCACTTCTCAGATTAGAAGAAACCCTCGACATCAATTTTCACAACAACAAATTAGTGATGTAATGTGCAAAATTTAAGCTAAATGAGTCAAGCATTCAAGTGTTTGGGAAATCATTTCACCTTGTTAGATAATATAAACCCTTAGATATCGTTAACATGAAACCCTTGTCTGAAGGTAAGAGAGAAAAATCAAGGCATTTATTTCCAAGCACTACAAACTTATTATAGATGTGAAATGAAGTACTCAAAGTTGTAGATGATTTCAATTTAGATCCACATATTTGAAATAAAATCAATAAACCCTCGTTATGTTATGACTGAATGATAAACCCTCAAATTATAATTAATGTACCAACATCAATAAAACCCCAATGATATGCTTGAAATTATACACTTTGGAGCATAATTTGTTGTTATGATTATATCGACATGGTAAGAAAGTTAACCATGATCCATCATAACATAGTTGAATTATAAATATTTATCATGAGAAAATTAATTAGTATTAGCAAAATCTATAGTGTGATAGTGTGATATGATACGAAAGCATGTATATCAAACAACCTAGATCTAAAATTAAGCAATCAAACCCTGGATTGTGCAAACATAACCAAGAAAATAAGGAAATATGAAGAAAATTTTGGGGTTCTTGTTTGAATATAGATGATAAGTCAACACCTTAGGAGCTATGGAATCAATATGCAAAGACCCAAGTGAAGATTAGGGCTTATGATAAGATAGTGTTGATGACACTCAAAGGATTGCCTTGAAGCGTTATGTAGGGCTTATAAGTTCTTCTCAATGATGGATGGGGAGATTGGTTCTTTGAGAAACCTCTCAAAATACAAACAATATGAGCTTAAAGGATGGACAAGAAAAGAGGGAAGATCCCTACGACATCCTACTCAATGCAAAGGTGAAATTATTCAATTGTCAAAGGGTAAAACCAAAAATATCTATATCTTGAAATTCCCTTCAAAGTGGATTTGCCCTTTTTTGGCTTTGATGTAGCCCTATTCTCTAGCAAATAAGGTAGCCTATCCTTGAAAAATATCTAAATAAACACATAGAAAAAAGACATAGATCCAAAATAACTCTTCAAACAAGTTTTCTCATTGATCTCCAATAAATGAAAATGAGAGAGGTCCCCTCCATGTATAGATGGAGAGCCTCCTCAGTACATGGTGTTATGCATGTTATTTAGCTCAAACTGTGGGCAAAAACAAGTGGATCAAGTCAAAATAATAGAAAAAATACATCATGTGGGCACAAAAGACCCTCCTTTACCTCCAACAATTTGAAATAACTACCTCTGGAAGTGTGACATCATCCCCACATATTTGGGATGTCACACGAAGAATCGACCAATGCTATGTGGCACATGTGGCTCCTAAATAAAGGTGTTCCTTATTAAAATGAAAGTGGTCAAATTCCATATCATCTATAATTTCCATAACAACCCGTGAGATTTTGTAGCAACCTATTAGGAGTCCTCGAATCCCTCAACAAACCCCCACATGTGGTCCAAGGGGGAATAATCGTGCCAATGTGTGAGAAATCCATCCAACTAAGAGCAATGCATCTAACTAGGTAAGGGGTCCCTCTCATAGTGATCCATGTGGCACATGTGATAATGTGGCATCATCGCCATAACTCAATGCATTATCATGAAGCCTAATACAATGTAACAATTCCAAAGAAAATGGCATAGAGCCCAATTTTAATATATATGGTGAAATATAGGTACATGGATCCCAATGCAATGTCACATATCCTAACCATGGTACACGAATACCAATGTAGTGTTGTGAATCCCAAGGCATGGTACATAGATCCCAATACAATGTGCTCACTTGGAGTGATGAGTCCAACTCTCTAATATGTCGTTTGGTGGTATACCCTTAATGATTTATTTAAACACAACATAACAAAGGTTAGTTTTATAATTTTCTTAAGTTTTACCATGGAGGAACATTGATTAACCCTTATACATGTGTTAAGCCCTATGGAAAATTGTGTTTTCCAAGTTCCCAAGTAAAAGACAGGTAATGTGTTGGAAAATCATGGAAGGGGAAGGGGTAAACTTGATGTGATGACCCTCAAAGTCAAGTAATGGTGCAAGGGTCTTATATTTTTTATCATATAACTTTCAAGAGCCAAACATTTTGTGTATATAAGCCTTTAAAGAGGGAGCTTTGCACTGAGTTCCCTTTCCTTGTCATTATTTCTTACTACTCCTTTTCCTTTTTCTTTAAGTGTTTGTTTCATTGAACAAGTCCCTTTTTCTTTAGATATTCATAGACAACCATGGGATTAGAGGAAGTGAATTTTTGCTTTTATTTTTATTTTCTCTCTATCTCTTAGCCTTTTGTTTTTAATAACTTAGGTTTTTCTTCATTCATATCTTTTTATGATCTTTGATAAGTCAAACATGAAAGGGAAGAGACATTTTATGGATGGAATGGAGTACAATGGAAATTATCAAGTATGAATTGGGGATGTGTTAGTTTTTGGATTATATGATAGCATCAAATAGGTGTTCTAGTCTTGATTTGTGTCCAAGACGCTAAGAAATATGAGATCTCCAAAACCCATACAAGGTTTCATGAGATAGGCTTGCGAAACACCTTAATTAAATTAATTAGCCGTAATTTAATTATTTCCTAAGTCTAACATAGGAGAAGTGGCTAATTAAAGGGAATTAATTGAGGAGATTGACTTATGCTCTAAATACTTCCAAAAAATGACTTGGATAAAGTCTAAGTTGATATTATCTATCGATCATGATTAGATATTGGTCGTTGATGCTCCAGCAAGCGATTACAAGATCAAGATGATGAGATGGAGGTAGACACAAAAGGGAGAGCAAGAGATAAGGAAGATTGAGCCACCAAGAGCAGTGATTCAACAATGGCATAGTTCGAGCCAAAGATCGAGCATCAAAGAGAGAAGGAGAAACAAAGAATTTGAGGAAGAGATTCCATAGGTTTTCCAATGTTTCTACAGTGCCAGATTGGTGGGAGGAAGGAGCCTGAATTATCTATAGAACATGTTGTAGAAGCTAATGTGAGCATCCATAAATTCTAGTGCGAGTTTCCAAAGAGAGGTTGTTTTAGTTTCTGAATGCTGGAAAGATCATCTGGGAGGCAAAGCAATTTTTTTTCCAAAGGCAAAGGGAGGCTGGAAAACTCAATTGGAGCCATCTAGCAAGTCGCGTGAGTTATTCTAGGCAAGCTAATGTGCATTTCCATAGGGAAGCGTGAGTAGGTCAGTGGAGGTCCAGTTGATTTGCAAAGGGAGAAAACTCTTTCCTAGTTAGTTTATTAGATTATTTCCTAGAGGATTTCCAGTTGGGTCTCGAGATATTGTACTCTCCAAATTTGTTGCATAATAATCAAAACAAACCCTCATCCGCTGCACCGATTTTCCCTTCGGGGTTTCTCCGGGGACTATTAGTCCAAAAATTATTGTGTCGATTTTTATGTGTGTGCATCTATTTCTAAGTTCTTGGATTTTATCTTTCGCAACCTATTTTATTTGTGAAGAATGCATTAATGAATTATTTTGTGTTGGTCATAAAAATATAAACTGCTAATCAGTTAGGAAAATAATATCCAGTTGGTGCATTCGTGGAAATTTCACATGGTGTCAGAGAGAGTTTTTTATCAAATCAAAGACTCAGAGGAAAAAGATCAGTAGTGATCTAGACTTATGCAGGAACGCAATAAAAGACATAAATAAACATAAACACAGAGATGTAGTAGAAATAAAACTTCATTTCCTTAATATCTAATAACTGAAATATGCTTACAGGCATAATGAAAATAAACTAGCTCGGGAGATGGTAGCTTATCTCTGAGAAGAGATGTGGTGGCTAGATGCCTCTCAACTGTGTTACAATGAGGCTTGAAGGACTATTTATTATTGAGAAACAATGGAAAACCCTAAACATCCAAAAACCTAACCCCAGGAGATGAAATGCCAAAATTATGGGCCCTATTTGGGTAAATTGGCACATCAACTTCCTCGGGTCGTACCTTTGGCATACGATCTTTGTTTGACATGCACAATACCTCGTTAGAAGTATCTATATGAGGAATACAAATTTCTAGTGCCCAACATCAATCAAAGACCTGTGTTGGCCTAAAATTTCCCAAATAACATCATTTAGGGCCTCAAAACGACTCCAGAAGTTTAGGACCCAAAAAACTGCCAAAAATAGAAAACAGAGCTACAATTAAGAAAACTGAAAAACTGAAAGAAACAATGGTGGGGGTACAAGTGGAATAGGTGGGTGGCCATCAATATCCACTTGGATTAGTCCTCCCCCCTTAGGAAGCAATGGTCCCCATTGCATTGAGTTCCTCCCTGAGATGAGGAAACTTCTACTGAACTTGGCCCCTAGTGAGCCACTTGCTTTGGTCCAGGAGTTGGCTAGCTTTGACAACCTGATACAACTGGATCTTCTGCATGCGAGTGTTCTTGATCCCTTTGTTTCCGCAACGTATTCCATTGTATGTACGTGTCCTCATAACTCCCCATGGGGTAATATTGTTCCTTAATGATGTCTCAGAAAGAATTCCAAGTGGGTGCAACCGAGAGTAGGGAGGATCCCCTCTCATCCTTTTGTTCATAGTAGGTTTACCACTAGTCTTTGACATGGGGGGCGACTTTGAGGAGTGCAAAAGTAATTTTTTCCCAATTGGAAAAGTCATGAACTAAAAATATCCTTCTAATAGATTGAGCCATCTATGCACGATGTCTGCATCTATTTGGCCCTCAAATATGGGGATGTCAAAGTTAACTTGTACCTTAAAAGGAGTGGTGCCTCCAGAGTGGCTGCTGGATGAAGATGCGTTGCTGGTGGTTAGCCGTCTGATCCAGATCTTGGGGGGAGGTCCCCAAGATCTAAAAAAATGAAATGGATTTGACAAGATCTGCAAAATTACAATGCCAAAAAAAAGAGAGAAGAATACACAGTAAATAAAAGCACAAAGAAACTTTTTATTAAAATGAAGAATAACTTTAGGCGCTACATTGTGGTGGACAATCTGTCCTTTTACAAAGTGGGGCTTGTTATTTATATCATTTTTTTGAGTTACAATACCATGGGTGGATACCATGGGTCAATACCATGGGTAGATACCACTTACAATACCATGGGTAAATTCCATGTGTGGATGAAGACCATGGGTGAATGGATATCATGGATATATATCACTTACAAAACCACAGGCAGATAAATACCATGGGTGGATGAATACCATGGGTGTAGACCACTTTTCATTCGGATCATTCCTCCCTCCTTAAGAAGCAATGGTCTCCATTGCGCGAAGTTTCCTCCTGAGAAGCCCTTGTTGAATATGAAGATCCATTGAAGAGAAGGGTTTGTGCGGTTAACCCATGACCGCAATGAACGAAGATCCGAGGATAGAGATACCCTGTAATGCTTATGACCAACTGTGATACTGACAATGTGCGGCCTAGCAAATGGCCTTCGATGAAGTGTGGGTTTGTGGATGACCCAAAACCATGACAAACGAAGATCTAAGGATAGAGATACCATGTAATGCTTGTGACCAACTGTGATAATAAGAGTGTGCAGCCTAGCAAATGGACTTCGATGAGAAGGATTTTGTGTGGTTGACCCATAACCATGATGTTGATTGTTGATGTAGCAGGTGCCTATATAGTTTGGGGTGGGAGGGCACGTCTCCAAATAACCCAATTTGAACGCTGCTATGCTGAAACTGATGAATGTGAAGCAGGTGCCTACTAAAGCGGGGTGGGAGGGCACGTCTCCAAAGAGAACCCGCTCTAAATGTTGCTCCAGATTTAATATGGGCACAACTCGGTCAATATAACTCAAAATATTTATCATGAATGATCACTCTGCATCTTCCCATGCATTTGAAATTTCTATTTGGAGACTCTAGACTCTTAGATTCACGCTGGAACTGTCCCGCCATCACAAAATTTCTGAAAAAATAGATGATTTTAAATCAGCAATAATTACCTTGGCCGGACTTTGGTTCGACCAAATTAAATAATTAAATAATTAATTAATTAATATTAATATTAATATTATTATTATTTTTAAAATCGGGTGATTGTTCAAGGGGAGCTCAGATCTATAACCATTTCTCTAAAATTTCGCACTAAAAACTGCAAAAAATGAAAGTAGAGCCGCCGTCCACGAATTGTTGTAAGAAAAATTTCTACAACATTGCTGATTTTGAATCAGCGATATCTCCCTCATTTGAACTCCAATTCGGCCAATCTTTTTTTTTTTTGGGTATTTTTTCGCAAATAATGTAGATCTGGTCTTTTGTTTGGTAAAATTTTCACCAAAATTTTCAGATCTAATATGCAAACTCACCACCCAAAAAAATTCATGGAGTTTGCTGAAGATTGCTGCAAAACATTGAAACTGAAATATGCTTCAAACCCTGATTCCCATGGAGGCGTAACCTAAATCTGACACCACTGATATAGATCTTGGGGGGAAGCCCCCAAGATCTAAAAAATTGAAATGGATCTGACAAGATCTGCAAAATTGCAATGCCAAAAAAGAGAGAGAAGAATACACAGTAAATAAAAGCACAAAGTAACTTTTTATTAAAACGAAGAATAGCTGTAGGCGCTGCATTGTGGTGGACAATCTTTCCTTTTACAAAGGGAGGCTTTTTATTTATAGCCTTTTTTTGAGTTACAATACCATGGGTCAATACAATGGGTAGATACCACTTACAATACCATGGGTAAATTCCATGTGTGAATGAATACCATGGGTGGATACATACCATGGGTGAATGAATATCATGGATAGATGTCACTTACAATACCATGGGTGTAGGCCACTTTTCATTTGGATCACCATTGAAGGATATGGGCAAAGTTATCCATCATCGCATTCCTCTGTTTCTCGAGGGCCTCCTCGAGCAATATTTTGATAGGATATATGTTTGATGCGCACAATACCTTGTTAGAAAGATATATATGAGGACTACAACTTTAGAGTGGCCAAAATCTGTTGACGACCCATGTTGGCCTCGATTTTCCCAAAAAAACATTGTTTAGGGCCTCAAAACGGCTCCGGAAGTTCAGGACCAGAAAAACTACCAAAAATAGTAAATTGTGCTACATTTAAGGAAACTGAAATATTGAAAGAAAAAATGGTGGGGGTCTAAGTGGAATAGGGGGGTGGCCACCAATATCCACTTGGATCAAGTAGATCGTGCAATTTAAGAGGGAGACTTGAAGCATAAATTTCAGATCTCCATGTAGGCAGTGCGAATTGTTGGGCAAGGAAATTGATTTATAGAAGTAGAGTGCAGGAAAAGTTTGATTTTCCCAGAGCAGAGTTCCAAGAAGCAATGTGGTTGTCGGGGAGCAGTTCTAGTGAGCAAATCAATTGATTCGTTGAGCACATATAAGCACAAAAGTTTTACAATGAGGGTTACAATTGCAGATATGTGCAAGGTAGGGAGAGAAAAGCACACATGAGTAAATTTCCAGAATTTCTCATAGGGTTTCCAATTTCCAGGTTTCCGGAAGGAAATCCAAGTTTTCCAGTAGCAACAGGACGAAGTAGGAAAATTAAATTTCCAGTGCGAGTTTGATAGAATAGCCAGTTTTAGATGCAAAGGTTACAATTCGTTTGTTAGTTCTCATAGAAGGAAATCCAAAAGGCAGAGCGAGTAGTCTCAAGAAGTAGTAGAAGGAGGTACATTGGTCGGAGAAGGATTTACAGAGGTATATATGTGCATTCCTAAGTGAGTGCAAGTAGAAAAAGGAAGGTCGAGCAAGGAGAATGCAATTTCTAGATTTAGTCTCCAATTTATTTGAGTTTCACAAGATGAATTCAGCAGGACTCAGAGATTAGGATGGACTTGATGAAGCCTCAATTCTGGTGTTTGGAAGGCCAGGATGAAATTTCTATTAGATAAGTATGGTTTGAAGGAGTTTGTGACAAATTTCATGGCAAAGCTAACATATGCACAATAGTTGGCTAACTTCAAGAAAGAGATGGCCAAGATGAACAAGATGGTCTTGGGTGGGGTCCAAGATCATATCGTTCCACACACTGTAGAGAAGGAAACAATAAAGGACACATGGGATGTCAGTGTGAAGCTATACTAGGACCCATTTGAGAATTGTAAAATCATTCTATGTTAAGGAACAAAAAAATGCAAAAGGGTGAGAGTGTGACTTCTGATCTCACCAAAATTTAGAATTTCTGTGATGAGCTTGCCACTGTAGGGGAGAATCCAAATTACAATGAGCTGGTGAGGACAAATCTAAATGGGTTTATCAAGGAATGGTGAACCTTCATTTAGGGAATCACTGGACGAGACAAGCTACTAGATTGGGAACGCCTATGGAGTGACTTCACTCAAGAGGAGCTAAGGCTCAATCTCACCGAGGGTTCTAGCAGTAGCAACAGTAGAGGACCGAAAGTTGAGAAGGAGGAAGAAAAGAATGCAGCCCTTGTGAGTAAAGCGAAAGTGAAGAAGGGTCCCATTTAGGGACAAAGCTCAATGGGTGGCGAGAAGAAGAAAAAGGACTTGTCAAAGGTCAAATGATTTAGATGTGGCAAGTTTGGTCACTACGTCGTCTAGTGTACCAAGAGGAAAAAGGACAAGCAGGGGTAGCTTTGACAAACAAAAACTTCGACAAAGACAAATGAGCTGACCTCCAGGTTGGAGGAGTTTTCATTGATAGCAACTATACCTCCACATGGAGAGGAGTGTAATTCTTCAAAGTTGTAGGATCGGGCAGGTTCCAAGGAGGCACAACATCAGACAAGTGTTTCCTTATGGATTGTTACCTTTTCTACAGGGGCTCATAGAATTCAATAGTAGTAGGATCAATGTTCAACAAGTGCAGTCAGATATTGAGGGACAATTTAAATCTAGTTGCAGTCAGAGACTCAAGGACCATTGCAAAGCCAGTTGTAGGGACACAATAGATCTGTAGAGATTGAGTTTCCAGTTGCATTTGTAGGAAATTCGTATGGTAGATGGAGGCAGTGCAAATTGCCTAGTTGCAGGTTGCAAAAGCAGTTCTAGCCTGAGTGAGACTCCACAAAGGAGTTTCCAAACTCACTATTGCAGTATTTGCAATAACAATGTGGTATTATTAGCAGAGCAGTAGCAACAACAATGTTAGGTAGATAAAAGTATGCACAATACAGATAGACATTATTTACCGGCTGGCTTCTTCACAATGATTTCCAATGATAGGGAGTTAGATTAGTGAGAGATGTTAAGAAAGGAGGTGTAACATATGTTAGACATTAGCAACATGGTCATTCCAACTACGGGTTGTAGAGGAGAGAGATTGTCTAGAACACCTTCCTTGCTAAGAGGGAGTGTTAGTTTTTGGATGATATGCTAGCATCAGACACGTGTTCTAGTCTTGATTTGTGTCTAAGAGGCTAAGCAACACAAGGTTTTGGCAACATCTAGCACCTTATCCATGGGTTCTTCAATCAATGAACCTGTGATATAGCACATGTGTTCATGGGACATTAAAGAATATCTTTAGTTTCACTAGATATTGATAAATATATACCAAAATACTTTTGTTGACCCCCCCACCTTCAGTACATCTTTCCAATTAAAAAGCCCTCTTATTTTACTGGACACCCCTTGTACCCCCAGTCCCATAAAAAATTCCCAAACGTAGAAATTTACATATGTAGAAATGTGCCTTTTTATAAGACCTCAAAATTAATGTAGCACCTTATCCACATGGTATTGTCTCAATGAACTTACGACATAGCATGCTTGTTCATGGGATATTAAAAAACACCTATAGTTTCACTAGATACTAATAAATATCTCCCAAAATCCTTTTGTTGAGCACACCCGCCCCCACCACTTCTTAACACACATTTCCAATAAAAAATCCCCCCTACTTTTAATAGATAACCTTTTTACACCCCCAAATATCTATAAACCCCCATCTACCCCGAATGCCCCACCCCCAACCCCAAATACATAAAATACATTGACTTTATATTTCATAATTCAAAGACTCCCTTTATGAATGAATGCCATAGGATGCTAATCAACAAGGTGAAGCCCTTGTGGGATTGTCCTTAAACACAAATGCAAGATCCATCATTTGTGTTATTGTCCTCAAACACAAATGCAAGATCCATAATCTTAACATCCTCATGAATAACATGAGTATCTCTGATAACTTTTATGAATCATATGGTATTTTGTAGGTTTTAATTATGACAACTATGAAATAACCTAATGGTATCAAGCCAATGAGGATCATATACCTCATTTGGGAATCATGGAATGCTTGAGAAATCCATATGGACAGATATTCAATCAACCATTCATCTTTAAACCTTTCCATATTTTCCACAACTTGAACATGACAAGGGTGGAGTCATTAAGGTGAAATCTCAATGCCAATACAATATTGTTTATTTCACGCCACAAGCAAAAATTTAAAATATTCAAGGAAAATGGGCTTCTTCCCCTTAGTGGATTCACCAAAGGTGTAAGATTAATAAAAATCTTTGAATCCCCCTCATCAAATTTTGTTGAAATCAAAATTTGAATACCAAGGGAATGGACTTTATTCACAACAATAATGCCACATTTTTGCAACTCAAACTCTCACCTAAAGGAATAATTCCTAATCCTAATGAAACAACCAAGGATAAACTACAAGGAAAGCCACATATAGTCAAATCAATGGCCTTGTATCTCCTTTTAAGGATCAAGAATGGGTTTCCTTAACCCAAGGAGGGTCTTCCTACGGGCCAAAGTAAGCCAGGTCACGTAGTAGAAGGGGTAGTTATTCTAGCTAAGCTTAGATAAGGAAAATTTTGATGTTCGATCTCAAAGATATAAGGATGAATTATGCCAAAATGAATACCAAATTACCAATGTGAATAAGTTCAGAAGTTACTTAGTTCAATGACAACTTAATGAATTTAATTCTTTGGAAAAGGAAAAAGTGAATCTTGCTCAAGGAAATTTCAAGTGTCCATGAAATAAAATGTCATGTCAAATGGGACATGGACCACATATTATGCTTGCAAGGTGTCACAATATGCATTCATCATTATGGAGCAAAACCTCATAGATCATATACAACACGCAAAGAGTTACTCCGTGTACTTGAGCATCCCATAATAATTACTTAAAACACATTCAATACCATTATAAATAAGAGATGTAAAACTAGTGAACAACTTAGAGGCGTTCAATAGGTAAAAGGCGCATTGGTATTAATTAGACATGACTTTAGATATAAGTGGAGCAAATTATCCTTGCGAATTAGAAAAATGACTCAGATTTGAATATGCACGTTAATATTCTCAAATATTAGCCACATGACCCAAAAATCTGTAATTGAATGCACCAAAAATATAATAAGCAACAGTTATGCTATGTTTTTGTTTATGTATAGTATGCTTGTGTAACAACAAAAGTAACTATCAAAACGATCCCTCAAACCTTATCCATTGGCTCAAGTAACATTTTCATAATTGCATCATTTTAAAAATAAAGACTTGATAGAGGGTACATTAACATGAACATCATTATCCCCGAATGTGGGTGACATGCCTCGACCATGCGAAGCCAGTTCTTCCCATGCTTAGGCTGATGTTGTCCTGCATAGCCAGCTTTAACCTGATACAAAGCCTCATATCAATAATCATTCACACTAGCACTCTGTTGCACCTGATCTTTTTCCATACACTAAATCACATGCAACCTCAAGTGAACTGTCCCAACTCGCATATGCGATCATGCCACAAAACCGCACAACATCTGTGTTCGTGCTACAGGTCTTCAAAAGGCACTGTTACTCCTCATTCTGTCATCCCTTCACTGCTCCAGGCGGCCTTCAGAGCCTTCTCTGCCTCTTCCCTTGCCATCCCATTGCTGCTTCAATTTCCCTACGCGCTCTCCCTAACGCGCCCCCCTTACTTGTGCTAGCCTGTAGTGTGCTTCTCCTGTTGTTTCCCTCCTGGCTGCATGCCCCTCTTGGCGTTCCCCCCCCAGCTGCATGCCTTCCTCTGTAATTCCCATCTTCTTTTGCTTCATCTCACTATGCGCTTTATGAGGCAGGCACCCTTGCTGCATGCCTCCCTTCTGCACACCCCCTACTGCGTAACCCACTGTTGTGTATCCCCCTGCTGTGTTTCTCTGCTGCGCGTTCTCCTATTGTGCAATTCATTGCTTTAAGCCCGACCTCCCCCCCTTTTGCTTGTTATCCCCCCCATGGCTCCGCGACAATGTCAAAAGACTATCAGGGGTAGCCAAAGAGGTGTGTTCTTGGGTTGCTATCATTGTGGTCATGACCACCGTTTGGAATCCATTGAGGGCTCCTCTTCTGGTAGCCATGACAGGGAAGCACCTCAACGGTTTGAGCACACTAAGGATGAGATAGCCATAGCTCCGGAGAATGATAGGGGCAGAAGAAGCCCCAGGAAGTACACCATTGCACACTTTGAGCCACCCACTCCTAAAAAAATCGAGCCTCTCCCGGTTCAAGAGCCCACGAAGGAGGATAGAGACGTGTGGATCACAGATTCAAATGGAGTTTGGATGAGAGTCCTAGATGCTGAGTACCTAGTCGCTCTTATCATCCGTGCAGCCACTCCTAAGCCCTCGTGCATGCCTTCTACTGAGGATGAGGCCATTGCACAGGAATATGTATGCCGCATCGAGGAGGAGGACCCTGCGACGGAGGATGGTGAAGGAACACCATGACTGCGCGACTGCTCGGTTCTTTTCTATTATTTCAGCACATATTACATATCTTTTGTTTTTATATATGTCACAGGAACACTTTATAAATAATGACTATCTGATGCTATTAAGGGGCTGGTTTCCTCCTAGGAGGGAGCCCCAAACCCGCTCTATTTTGAAAGCTTCTAAGGTTGGGATTGGTTAAGCACCGCTTACCATCTCAGCCCAAAGCCTATGTAAAGTTTTCTTTTTGATCTAATATCATTTAGCCTAACTTACAAAAAAAAAACATGAGCATCATTAACTATAAAGCTTCAACATAGATTTCAACCATATTATGATAGTGATACTTTGGATTATGTTTTTAAAGTGTTATTATGGTGAGAAGTGGTATTGCAAGCCTCAAAACGACTCAAACACGCCTTTGACAATATTAAAAAATGTAAGTGTAATGTGAGAAATTTAACCCATTTAACTTTACATTAATGACATAAATAATTTTCATAAGGATAAAGTGCATCATATTTCTTTAACCCAAAGTTCTTAAAGTGCATCATATTTCTTTAACCCAAAGTTCTTACTTAGAACATAATTACCGATATCATAGTGTTCCTTTTAGGGATATCTTATGTGTATTTTGAAATAATGGAAGATGGCTCAAAAACCAACCCGACAATGATGCCAAGAGACATGCCTTCAAGCATAGATAAGACCAACATGACATTGAGATAATGCATTAGTGCACTTGATTCAATGTGTCTTGGGTGATATTAGTTAAAACTATTCCCAAAAATGTTGCAAGGAGAAACACTTATCACCATTTAGGAGATTCATACCACATATAATTCAAGAGATAGCAAGGTAACTTGTTATGTCAATTATTATTTTAAAGCATCAAAGCACAATTGAGATCATATTCAACTTTGGATGTTAGTTTTTAGAACAACAAGTAAGTGATCTAATGTGAAAATGTTGAGCTAAATGAGTCAAGCATTTAAGGGTTTAGGGAATCATCTCACCTTGTCAAAAAATATAAACCACAAATAAGCCTTAATTTTTGCGTATGAACTTTGCACAACACGACTTTTTAAAACAAAGCTAAAAACAATATATAATTAACATGGCACCCTTGTATGAAGATATGGGAGAAAAAATGAAGACATGTATTTCCAAGCATTAACAACAAATTATAGACATGAAATGAAGCGCTCATAGTTGTAGGTGAGTTCAAGGTCAGATCCATATAATTGCAATAATATCAATAAACCATGGCTATGCTAGAACTAAATGATAAACTCTTGAAGATTTTAGAATTAACATACAAGCGTGAATAAAACCCTAATGACATATTTGAAATTATGCACTTCGAAGTTTAATTTGTTGCATGAATAGATCAACATGATAAGTAAGTTGACCATGATCCACCATAGCATGAGATAATTATAAGTATTTATCATGAGTAAACCAATCATCCTTAGTAATATCTATGATGAGATATGACATGAAAGCATGTATATCTAACAATCTAGATCCAAAATTGAGAAATTAAACCCTAGGCTATGCAAAAAAATAAGAAAATAAAGAAAAGGTGAAGATTTTTTTGGATTTTTTGGTTGAAGATAGGTGATATACTAGTGCCTCAAGGGCTATGGAATCATTATGTAAAGATCCAAGTGAAACCTAGGCATTATAATGAGATATTTTTGATATTATATAAAGGATTTCCCTAAAGTTATATCTAAGGCTTCTAGGCCATTCTCAAAGATGAATGGGGTGGTTGGTTCTCTGGGAAGCCTCTCCATGTATAAGCAAGGTGATCTTAAAGGATGGCTAAGGCTAGAGGGAAAAACCCTAGGACATCATACCTCGATGCAAAGGTGCAAATCTTCAATGGTCAAAGGGTAAAGGAAATATATGTATACCTTGAAATTCCTTTCCAGGTTATGCATGGTGCCCTTCGTTGGCCTTGAGGTAGCCCTATCCTCCAACAAACTTGAAAATAAAATAGCATACACTTGAAAGATAACTAAACAAACACTTGGAAAAAAAGAGATAGCTCCAAAATAGCTTTTCAAGTGAGTTTACTCATTGATATCCAACAAATAAAAATGAGAAAGGTATTCTCCTTATATAGATAAAGATACTCCTCATTCTATGGTTTAATAGAATGTGCTTTATCTTAAAATATGGGCAAAAATAAGTGGCCTAAGTCAAAATAATATTAAAAAAATACATTATATGGCACAAATGACACTCCTTGACCTCCAATACATGAACATCCCATCAAAAATGGTCCAGGAGGTAAAAATATCCCACATCTGTAAGCCAAGAGAGGCTAAGTCAAGTGCACCACCCCTAAAAGTGGCCAATGACTATTAATATATGTCTCAACAAGGTCAACAAATGGCCCAATGGCTAGGGCACCTGTCCAACCAACTCCCAAGAGTGAGAAAGTGTACAAAACATGAATTAACTACCTCATCTCCATACATGTGGGAAATTATACAAAGAATCCAATACCATGTGGCCCATGTGGCTCCTAAAGTAAGGTGTGCCTTAGTTAAATGAAGCTGGTTAACTTTGATGTCATATATAACCACCAAAACAGCATATGACCCTATGTAACGACCTCCTATGAATCCTTGAATGATTAAAAAAACCCCCACATGCAGTCCAAGGGGGATTAGTCATGCTAATGTGTGAGAAATGCATCAAACTAGATAAGGGCCCCCCTCAAAGTGATCCATGTGGGAAATAAGATGATGTGGCATCCTCATCATAGCTCGATGCAATGTCACAAATTT
Source organism: Pinus albicaulis (assembly GCA_034641835.2). NCBI lineage: Eukaryota > Viridiplantae > Streptophyta > Pinopsida > Pinales > Pinaceae > Pinus > Pinus albicaulis. The sequence continues at coordinate 965,375,754 of CM076569.1, forward strand.
TAATATAGTGATGCATTTCCCAAGAAAATGGCACATATCCCAATGCCAATATATATGGACAAATATAGGTACATGGATCCTAATGTAGTGTTACATATCCTTACGCATGGTACACATAACCTAATGTAGTGTAATGGATCCCAAGGAATGGTACAAATATCCCAATGGAAGGTGCTCACTTGGCGTGGTGAGTCCAACTACCTGATGTGCCATTAGGTGGTATACACTTAATGATTTATTGAAACACAACATAACAAAGGTTAGTTTTATATTTTCCTAATTTTTTCCATGATGGAACATTAATTAACCCTTATACAAGTATCAAGTCCTAGGACAATGTGTATTTTCTAGGTCCCTAAGTAAAATATAGGTAAAGTGATGGAAAATCATGAAAGGGGAAGGGGAAAACTTCATGTGATGACCCTCAAGTCGAAGTAATTATGTCATAGGTCTTATATTTTTTATCATCTAGCTTTCAAGAGCCAGTCATTTAGTGTATAGAAGTTGTTAAAGAGGAAGCTTAGCATTGATTTGCCTTTCATCAAAATTGTTTATTACTACCTATTTGTCTTTTTCTTTAAATATTCGTTTCATTGGACAAGTCTCTTTTTCTTTAGATATTCATAGACAACCATGGAACCAGGGGTAATGGTCTGACAATGAGGTCACATTCACTTGAGGCCTACATTTATGGTTTTTATTTCTATTTTCTCTCCACCTCTTAGCATTTTCTTCATATAGACCTTTTTATGATCTTTGAAAAGTAAAACATGAAATGGGAAATAACTTTTATGGGTGGAATGGAGTGAAGGGGTACAAGGGAAAATATCAAGTATGGATTGGAGATAATTAAGATGCTACCTTAACCAGATTCCTAGTAGTACAAGTTGATCCAAGAAACTAAAATGCTTCTAAAAGTAAACCATGACCCCCATGGTATGATGAGACAAAGAATAAAACTAGAAGGATGTGTAGTGTTATCACATTTCATTAGAGTTTACCACTTTCACAACAAGACCAAAAATTTATGGTACCACATCCAATAAAGACACAAATACATGCCCCTCTTGCAGTAGCCTCCACGTCGTGAGTACGACGAGGTTGTAAAGAAGAGTTCTAGAGGCCATACCAATTGAAGGGGAAGAATAAATTGATGTTCTCCTTTCTCAATTTATATAAAAATAAAATAAAAGGAAAAACAAATCTTTGAACTAGTTATATAACTAGAAACATCATGTGCCATATTATGAAAACATTTGATGATAAAATTTGTTGAGATGAAGTATTTTGTGTCCATGATTAGTGATGAAATACTGAATGCTATATCTTAATGAATGCCTGTTTATTTATTTATTTTAATATTTTTTTTTTTTTTTTTTTTTTTTATGCTAGTGTTTTCGCATGAATCTTTGTGTTTCTTTCAACTATTTTCTAGTAGATAGATTGGGTATTGGAGAATTGAGAGTGATGTGGTGGTGGTGGGGTGGGGGTTGCAGTGCAGGGGGAGCTTCCACCTTCATGTGGTTGGACCTTTTTAATAGAGAATAAATTAGGATTTGAATAATCTTGGAGAAAACCTCCTTCGATCCAATAGAGCAACAATAAAGTCAATGTTGACTTCGTTGTTGCTCAGTCAAATCGAGGGTGATTTTCTCCAAGGTTAGACTACTCTAATAAATTTTCCTTGAAACCGAGAGGAGCTCATTCGTGTATTCATGCGGTCAAGTATTTGTAGTTATTATCTAGTCATAAATTTTTTTGTTAATTTATTTTATTATTTTGTTGATTCTCTAGGTGTTGGTCAAATATTTTTCAAAACTCTTCTGCAATAACCTTTAGATATCAGAGAATTCATCTTTGTGTCAGGTCCAAGGAGGAGTTGGATAAAGAAGCTAGGATACCTTCAAATGTGACTCAAGCTAAAAAAACTTGGTTGATGTAATGTGTCTCTTGTTATGGATATAGATCTATTGATTTCCCCCTTCATTATCTTGTGTATTCATTATTTTATGGCAAAAAAATGGTAGATCCAATCTTCCTTGAGTATATTAGGTTAGATCTAATAGAATTCAATATTACTATTGCTTGAAAGGGTTTTATGTTGATGTTCTTGTTCTTTTGTGTTTAGGAAGTAAGTGCTAGGAGCTAGAGATGGTTCTTTGGGACTATGTAGGCTAGGATTATGCAAGGATATATCAAATAAAGGGTATGGGCCATATTCTCCATTCCCTTAGAATGTATTAGTATTTATTACATTGGATATAGTGGGAAATTTCATTGTAGTCTATCCCACATTTTGTCTTGGAAGGATATAGTGTTTCTTCATTATATTTCGAAAATCCTTTGCTCTTATACTCAATCCACTAATCACACCTTATCAATATACTAGTCGCACCTTATCCAAAAAAAAAAAATGCTACGCAGTGGTTAAATCTAGTTGGACATATTGTTCTCTTAAAATTGATCCTCTTGACTTATCCAATTTACCAATTATCCTCTCTCCTTATCCCTGTGGGATTGAAACAAGCTATAGCTAAAGACCTATGGAAATTCCTTTTGGAAGGAGGAAAAGCAAACCAAAAGAATTTTCATTTGGTGAATTGATTCATAGTGAGAGCCCCCAAATCTCATGGTGGGATAGAAATAAAAGACCCTTTTTAGGTCAACCAAGCCTTAGGAGCTAAGCTCTTATAGAGATTGGTCATCAGGAAAGTTGACAAGTTCGTGTAAGAGGTGGGTGGCCACTGATATCCACACGTATCACTTGAAAAGTCAAGGTTAAGGGGAAAGTGAAGTTACTTTCACTTGCAACCCATGAAGTAGAGATTATCTAACAACCTATTGTAGTAGTGAATGCCATTTCTAGCCATGAGATGGATAGTTAGGTTATGGAAAAGAAAACCCCTGCTTAGATTTTATCTTCCATCCTACAATAGAGGCACCCTTTCTTTGAGATTTCTTGGAGTCTACTTGGTGATTAAAGAAGAAGAAGACTAAAGGGATTTGATTCTTTTTGGGACCAAAAAATTGCAAATGGGGAGGTGTGATCTTAATTGGATCCCCACCTAAAATACTTTGTATCTTTGTAATAAACACCTGGTTTCCTTACCTTTTGTAAATGCTGTTAATAGGTAATTTTAAAATAATGGAAGGATATTATATTAAAACAATGAAGTTTGTAGTGAGGACATCAACAAGGAAGAGGAAAGGATAACTTGGGGAATATAATGGAAAAAATGAAATCTCAAAGAGGGAAACCTACTTAAATATTAGTGGAAAAAGGAGCTAAGGAGCATGCCCATGATGAAAAAAGGTTTAAGCTATGAGCATCTACATTTTAAAAAAAATTCTCCATGAATAGCAATACACATTTCTGCATTTATCTCTTGAGCTTAATTAATTGAACATTAATGTGGGAATATCTATGTTATAGTTTGAATTTCATGGCTCTAGTATGTGTTCATTACTCTATTGTGTACTTGAACACTATGAGATATGGATGTTTTCATGAAATCTACAATAATATTAGTTGTGTAAACATAGTGTAGGCACCTTCTCTGTTCAATGGTTTAACATAACACTAGATTGTCTCAATCCCTGAGTTGAATTGGTATTGATGGATGTTTTTCCTTTGTTCACAAGTCATTCACAATATTCCATTTCTTGCTAGGAGTTTCTCATTTTACCATTGGCCATCCATAGCATTTTATTGTTGGTTGGTTGCTTTTCCTCTTCCACAAAGTTATACATTCAATTTTACATTAATTGAAGTGAATCTACATACCCTCAAGCATTTTATCCATCACCTAAATGAATTTACATCCTCTTAAGAATTTTATCGACTATATAGGTGAATTTACATACCTTTGGATGCTTTATCCAATGTTTGCGTGAATTTACACTCCCATGTGCATTTTATTCATTGCCTAGGAAAATTTACATCCCCTAGGTGTTTTATTCAATACTTGAGTGACTCTATTCACTTACTCTTACAAGTCACTTTCCTTTCATTTTTTGAGTTGAATTTTGTTTGTTAATGTTGTGAATTTATAGATTTATCAATTATTGGTTGACAAAATTTACCTTCAAAGAGAAAAAGACAATTATCAAAAGAAGAGGCCATGACAACTCTTTCTATGGAAATTTTTGAAGAGGAAATGAATCCAAATTACAAAAAAAGTAGCCAGACATATCTAAATCCATCTCTAAATACAAATATTAAAAAATCGATTCTATAGAGTATTCAATTTAATGAAATTGACAAGCCATATGCCCACCGTTTACAAACCACAAATTGTATATCATTTATATATCTGGGATATGATGAAATTTTTATTATCTTGGAAAATAGATCCAGTATTTTAATGGAAGCCAAGGTGCCAACTAGTCTAGAGGCTAAATGCCCCATAAAAAACTAGGAATTCACATGAAGATATTCAAGAATGTCTAGAAGATCATAAGCATAGCCATAAAGAGTAGAATGTCACTTAAAATCAAGAAATATTTATTGGTCATCCCTACACTCATGTTTTCAAACATGATGAGCCTGTATCCATCTTCCAAAATTGCAACCACCTGCTTCCACATATACTAGTCCATGCCAAATCCATGAGCCAATACAATGAGCTCATGGACAGATCCCAATACATGAACATTGTGAGAAAATTTTAAATACATTTTTCCTTTAGAAGAAGCTCAAAACTATAATCAACGATCATCAAATTTGAATTGTATGGAAGGATTATCTTTATTCAACCTATTAGATATTTTGTGATGGATGAACTCACAACAAAGATGACTAACTAATACATGACCACATAGAGAATAAAAAAAAATAAAATGTGATATCTTATTATGGTTTGCACATCAAAATACCAGTGGAATCCATGTACTATTCTACATCCCAACGAATTTTCTTTTTTTTTTCTCGTGTTAACCATTTTTTATTCAACATTAGATAAATGTTTTTATAAAATTATCTATTGGTAAATGATAAGAGCCTATCCTTCAATTCTAGACCTTCTCCTTGGGCCATGGCGGATCCTTCCATTGGGAGTGGTGTTGTAGTATTTAAAAATTCTTGAAGCATATGGTTTCCAAAATTAACTATTCCCTATTAATTATATCTTTTGTTTAACCCCAACACAACATGTTAATAAGCACAAAATTCTGTAAATTAAAAATTTTATTTATTTATTTTGAACTGAGTGATTAACTTCTAGAGATTCTTTATCTTCCAAATATAGGGTTCCTTAATTTAAGGCAGAGCATTTGGCGCTTTCCATTTGTCATGCCAAACATTTAATCCTATTCCTTCCTTGCTTGGATTAATGTAAATGTAGAATGAGCTTTTCCCTCATTCACCATAAACTCCTATGGATCTCTAAATCTCTTACATTTTTGGAAACAATAGCTTAGTTAATTGAATTCATATACATTGCTAAAAATATCTCCTTCCATTGTTGATCACCTTATCGAATAATTCCAATAGTCTCTTGGCTCCTATAATTTCTTAAAGTAGCATAGGATCCCTTAAACCCAAAAATCAATATGAGATAAGGGCACAAAATATTGTCCATGTTACATAATTAAATATTCCTCCCTTTTGTGGAGACTCCACAAGAAATATAAAAAAATATTTTGTAGCTCTCCTCTCATGGATTAAGGAGATGAAGGTTTGAAAACTATCACCTTATCACCAGTGGAGGTTTAGAAAGTGGCTCTATCCTTAAATGTTCAGTGGTTTGAAGCTTCACCAAACCTTGAAACATCCAACTCTCATATACTATGTTTTTAACTTGTGTGTCAACTTTTGAAATATTCCAAAAATTTTGAGATACTTGTGAGTCTCAAAGCTTGCTACAACACCTTGAAATTCCACCAAGATTTCAATCTAGAAAGTCTTGTTCAATGATTGTACCCGAATCCTTTGAGTATTGGAGTCCATGATGGTGCCGTAAAATTCCACAAATACTTTAAGTTTGGTAATTTTTTCTCAACCAACTATCATTTTTATATCCCAAGGTTTACAAGACCGCTTTCCCAAGTATTCACTAATTGTCCAATTGCACCATTTATTTAATTAATAATGGTTGAACACTAGTTTTTAATCTCAAATTATTTTTCCCTTGATTGCCACCCTTCAATCATTCCTTGATAAATATTTTCATTAAGACATAGCAACTGGATTTTGAATTGCTTGTTTGTATCTTATCGGTATGTAATTTATTTAAATTTTGAGGACATCATGGTTGGAGGAATATAAATCCACTCATATGCATCTTATTGGTGTGAAATTTCTATTGCTAGAACAAAAACGAAGGTGAGATGATTTCGGTTCATGCCATTGTCCTCAATGTGAATCCATTCAGGTGTCCTCAAGCAAGACATATTAATCATAGTGGCATATCAAATCTTAGATTTTTATTCTACTTTGACTTCAACCCTTGCTGGGTTCCTAAGCCCAACCCTTGAAACCTCTTCAATTTCCTCAGTTTGGTTAGTTGGAAAAAAATCATGTCCGTTGTTTCTTTGGTAAACAAACTATAATGGATGACAACTGTTTCTAAAACCCATATCCAAGAACCTATCTGCCTGATCTAATATAAGAACCTCAAAATACCGAAATTATAAAATTTTTATTGACTCCATGATATCATTCAAGTGCTTAGATGTACCTACAATTATTTTTATAATGTTCTCTTTTAGTTTCTTTAAATACATTTCCAAATCTATCTCAGCAATGACAAGCACGAATCTTAGATTAGGAAGAGTAGAAACAAAAGGCTCTATCACATGGTATATTTGGGATATTCTTTAATCATGGAATTCCATATGAAAACAAATCTCGAGTGCATTCTATCAAAAGAAAGACATGCATTCTCTAGGATACCATACTTGGCACATATGCTCACCAATTGGGATGAAATAACTAGATTTTGTTCAACTTCATTGTCACGAATGTAGGCGTAGACTTACATTCCCTTTTCCAATAATTCAATATTAACACATGACTAAAAAATACAAGAATATATACTACACCCTACAAAATATCAGGTTTCGGCTTCATCAATTTCAATTACCCTTTCACATAACCCTTACTACATAAAGCAAAGAGGTGCATCGAAAAAATACACCAATAGGAATTTTCGAATACTCAAAGTTTTCCCCATCAACAAATCTAGTTGTGGCATTTCGTTAAACACTTTTATGCTATCCTTAAACAAAGTGAGCAAGCATACAATAGAATTTTATGCAAACATTTTCAAAAATGTTTTTTTAAACCCCACTCTTATGATATTATTCCTCAAATTTTTTTATTTTTATTTTTTATGTTAAGATATCACACCAATTTGTCCCCATTGAAGCTACTGGGTCCACTCAATCATTTTCATTTCCATTGAACTGAGTACAAACAATAGCTACTATTTGAACTTTACATCATGGGAAAATTTGTTGTTGTAAAGTTAAAGTGGGGAAAGGAAATTTTTGTTAAAGAAATTTTGGACTAATGAGTTGACATAATAAGCGACTTGTATTGCAAGGTTGAGTAGATGAGAACTATGGACCATGATTTCTATGATCATCATCTCCTTCTTGACCTTAAACCTTTATTATGCGTGAACCTAGTGCCATTAGAGATTGGAAACATCATTTAAGTGTTGAATCCAAAGTTTAAACCCCTTCATGCATCATTTTTTTATGAAGTTTCTTGATTTATTAACATTTGGGAATATAGTGAAGGTTTCTCGATACAAAAAAAATTCTTATCAAAAGAGTACATCATAATTTCTTATGGTTGAACTAACTATACTTGATTCACACCTGTAATATTCATTTATGGTTTGGGTTATTGTTTGAGGGTTAGTACGTGAGCATGGAATTCCAGCGCACATGCAAGCATGTAAACTAGGTGGTTGATTTTACTTTGTAGGACAAGTATGACACTTAATGAGGTGGATGAGGTTCCATTATCAGCATGATCAATGATCCCTAGACGTAGTATGATTTCCAATTGGCGAGCCACAATATTACAAATAATTCCTCGAAAGGGGAGTGCTCCCTTTATGCCATGATAATGGCTGAATTAGAGCCCAAGGTGTAAATTTTGGTAGCTCAGGGAAAAATTCCCTCCTTTATACAATCTTCCTCATCAAGGAAGACCCCTACTATCCCTTGGAAGAATTTAATTTGGTTAAGGAAAAATATATTTTTAATATGGAAACCCACATGTGCACAAAAGGACAGGTCAACCCAAAAGAGAAATTGGACACCCTTGGATGACTATAAATACAAGTCAAGTGACCCTCATTTGGAGATCATCACCATTCTTATTTCTTTGGTTTGTCTCACACAAGTTTGAAGTGGTTTGCAGAGATTGGTTCGTACAAGTCTGAAATTGCAGGGTCCGATGCTCGCATGTGTGATTAGGGTTGTTGCTTGTTAGCCACAAGGATGCTACAAGATATTTTTGGTTGCAGCTGTACGCACACAAGCCTATTGGTGTGCTTGGAGGGTTTCACTCTCACACACATCTCTCTCTCCATGCAGTTGGAACTTGGGGTTTGATTTTGACAATTGAACATAGATTCCTACAATTGATGACAATTGAATGTAGGCTTATGTATCATGGTTTTGATTATTAACATTGTTGGGTTCATCTCTTAGATGTTGTTTAATTGATTTTGATGGATAGTTTTGTGGTTGAAGATATGGATCATTATACTCTCTCTTTGCTGAAACATTCAATGACAATCTAATAAGAAGAAGAATTTGAAAGGATTTCCCCCCTTGTGGGGTTTTCCCTTGGTCTCTGACCAATCCTTGTGTCTCTATGTGTGAATAGTTTTCTTCTATTGTTCCTTTATGTTTCGCTGCATTGATGATGATATTTTTCTTTCTATATAGTTGTATATGTCGCTGAATAATGTTATGATGCTGTGAATTCAATATGCAAATAATGAAATGCAATTATATACAACAAAGAACAATATAGCCCTAAGTTAACACAAGGAATCTTGGTTGAACTGGTGCAAATTTATATTGCATGAGTTATGGCTACTTGCATTCACACATATTCTTTAAGTTCACCTTTTCTTTTTGGATTTTTTCAATTTAGTTTTGCTACGTATAAATAAATGTTGCCACAGTAATGAAAACTTAAGTGAACTAGAGGTCAAGTTACCCTAGCGATTTAGTATAATCCATAAAGGATTTTCCAGGATAATCAAAATCAATCCTTTAATAAGGATGCATTTGTCGAATTGTATGATAATATGGTGGTAACCATTACAAATTTATCAAGATAACCTAATTTTTAATTAATATGCACGAGGATAAAATTTATTTTTCTGTGGATAGAGACAATACCTACATTCAACCTTGTATCACAGACACAAGCTAAGTTAAAGTGTCACCACTTCCATTTATCTAATAGATAAATATTTCAATAAAGATGTTCATGGGTGGGAATGTTGAAGAAACAATCACCCACTAGCTTCACCTACATTTTCTCAAAAGTGTTCAAATAATCACACCAAATAACTTGAGATAAGTAGACAACACAAGAAGACCCTGTCACAGAGAAAGGAAGGACACTATTTTCGACTACAATGTTGAGGATGAAATGAAGATAGGGTCTTTAGTACCATAGAAGAAATAAACTCCCATTTTTTCCATGGTTTTCATATGACTAATTCCAAATGATGCCACCTATTTTGGATATGACCTGAAGTTGGCACTCAACGAGGTCAAAATGTAACTAGTTTCAGTATTCATAATTGTCGTTGTACTCATTTCAATATGTATCCTATGTAACAAACAAGAGAAGAAAAGAAAAATTTATTATTATTAAATTGTGGGTTTCATGCTCTTTATTGATGGTCTTCTAGGTAAAAGCATGTTCTTCATGCTTCTAGGGTTTGTAAGGTCTTAGGATTGATTGTCATGAGTCAAAGGAGTCAACATCATGTTTATAAGACCCTTCTGGGAAAAATGTAATTGTAAAAATAATTATTTTTGAGTCTATAAAGTCCCGAAAACTCCAAAAGTACAAGTTGGCCTAAAAGAGGGAATTCAACCCCTTAAGACGACTATATAAATAAGTAGTTCGACCTCATTTAGTACTCAATCACTTCACAAGTTCGATCTATCAAGAAAGAGTTCAATATGTAGCTAGGAAGCAGAATGAAGAAGAGCGAAGGTCTAGGAGAAGAAATAAGGATGAAAAATCCCTATTTTGGGCCCTATCTCTCTCACATGTGCGAAATTCTAGGGTTTTTGGTGTTGTAGAAAGAGGTCGAAGTTGCAAGATGAGTTGCAGTAGGATGAGTGCAGAATATTGTACTGGAAAGAGGAAAGCCATACCATGACCTTGTTAACCTTGGGAAAGTTATCTTACTCTAGGTAGGTCTTAAAAGGAGGCTGAATTAGGGTTTCTAGAGAAGCTGCAATGCCAAAATTGCAAGACGAGTCGTAGCATTGAAGCTGAAAGGTTGAATTTGCAGTATTGAAGTTGTTTGTTGCAGGATCAAGGAAATAATTTTTGGAGGGTTGACTTGATACTTGGGAGAAGGACTTGGTATAGGGTTTTTGGTCTTTATATCTCATTGAAGCATATTCTAAGAAGAGAAGAGTTTCTGGGTTTTCCCCTTGGAGGGGTTTTTCCATGGCTTGGTGCCTAATTTTTGTGTCGTCTGTTGTTGTTGTTGTTGTTTCATTCTTGATATTTGTTTGATGAAAATATCTAACTAAAGAATAAAATAAGAATAACTAAGTTCACAAGCAAGTATTAAGGTTATGGAAAATTGAATTAATAAGCTACCAATCTGCAATTTTCCAACACGGTATCTGAGCTAAGGTGAACAAGGAAGGTAGCTGGAAGGTCACTAGAAGGAATCACTTGTCAAGGGGAAGGTAAAAGTAAAGTCTCAAGGAAATCTTGAAGAATAAGACTTCAAGAAGGTTTATCTCTTGAAGGAATCTAGTTGAAGAATCATCGGTAAAATGCCTATTAATATAGAAGGAGGGTTTCTACACTGAAGAAGATCAAGACAACATCAAAGAAAACCTACAAGAATATTTGTGATATTTCTTGAAAGAATATCTATTTGGAAGGGATCTTTGAAGGAACCATGAGATGATCTAGGGAGTTGTTAAATTCGCTTCAAAGATCTTGAAGGTGTTGAGAAATCTAGGGGATAGAGATTAAGTGATTTCTCTTCTATTAGTAACTTCTTGTGAGTGCTTTTGAATTTTTTAGATTAAGATCTTCTTTTTCTTAGGTTATTAGTGTTATTCTTCATAAAAAAACTACCAATGCATAAACCATAAAGAGACAAGAGACACATAATATAAGCTATCAGCTAGGGCCAAAACCTCTCACACTTTGAGAGGAAAAGCCGAACAAATTCTTCTTATAGAGATTCCAATTGATGAATACCAATACCAATACCCTTGACCTATTTTACACTCCAAGACCAAGACACAAAGCTTAATCTTCCTTCTTGAGTCAACAAAACTCCTTGTTCCTTCCTCCTTCACGACTACCTTCCAGATCTCAGCTTCCTCTTCTCTGTTTCCTATCTGCAAACCTTTAACACATGAGAACGATCAACTCTTGCTCTTAATTATCCTCGCTCTATATGGAGTCACTTTGGCTTGAGATCTTCCTTGCACTCCTTCCTTAATTTAATTCAAAATGTGACTGTGGTAACTTAATCTTTCTGCAGTTGGACAACACCATATTCTCGCACTTGTGGAGTGTTACTAGTCCCAAAACAAACCCAAAGATAACACCAAAATACTTGGATTTTCCTTTCCCTTTCTTCACTGGTTGATAAGGCTATTTTTTTGTGATTCTCGAACTTCTAATTGCAGACTGCACCTTGAACGAATTTTTGTGCTCTGAAATAGGCTGAGTTTCCTATTTATAGTGGTTTTCCCCTATAATTAAGCCGATATGACAGTAAGCTCAACCAACCTGTGATTTGGGGAATTTTCATTATTATTTTTGAAGCAAACACGAGGAGGATAGTTCACTTAGTATTGGAGGGATTATCCTATACATTTAGTGACTCATATACAATTGTAATATGCCTAATAAGGGTCCTTCATAAATTACATAGACTCAGATTGAATTTCATGATTAGATGACAAATCCTAAAGGCTCACAATGGAAGCCATCACTAAAAAAAAAATTCCTTGCTCATGAAACCCATGAGACAAGCATAATAACAATTTTATTTTTTTTCTTTTCATTAATTACATAAAATCACAACTATACATGTCATTATGAAGACCGAACCTAGTTACTTTTCAACACTCCCTCTTAACTAGGGAGGTATTTATAATGGTACTTGGTCATTCTCAATCTGAAGAATTTCTCATAAGAAGAATCAGATTGGTAACCCATCTGTATCACATCATATCAACCATCATTGTCACATAGGACGGCCTTGACTAACAACTCTATCTCTCCACGACATTCAAGCACAATGTTGGTGAGACCAATGATGTATATGCATGCTCATCATTGTCTCTCTTGAAACATACCCCACCAGGGTTCTCAGGGTGTGTTCCACCGGGACTATTCTTATCTTGGATTCCCAGTACTCAAAGAATATCGGTCCTCTACAACTACTCTTATCTTGGATGCCCTAATACATCCTCAAAGAGCATCAGATGGTAGATGTTTACCCAATCCTCCATTATGTCTTCCTGAGTGAAGACAATAATGATGTGTCTATATCTCCCTCTTAATTAGGGAGGAAATATCTATTCCAATAAAGGAATGTACTCATTCCAACAGAAGGAATGTACCTAAGATCCCTCTTGGAATAGGATTTTCTAAGTTTAATCCAAGTAAGAAACTTGTTTCCAGGCTCCCTTTTAATTAGGGACCTACATAAACTCCTCAGGTGGAGATAATGGGACAAACAATTGCTTAAAGAACTCCTCTTCACGATGTCATGAATTTATTTTCGTTTTCTAGGAGTCTTCATGTTTGGTACTTCTACATAGGGCACCGACCATCTAACACTTTCATCCATGAGTCAACCATGTCATCGTCGTAAAGTGATCCATCAGTCCATATAGGGTCTTCCTTTATGCCATGCTGTTTTCTTCATGCCATGTTTACTTAAGGATCTTTCATACTACTACATGTGTATCGGTGGTGGAAGACATCCATAGATCTTATCGTGGCAACTCTGCATAAACCCATCCAAATATTAAAAATAAAGGAATGACAATTAAATTCAACATTACCTTTGAGATGGTATTTCATCATGACATATTCTAGTTCACATCAACATCCTGGATACATATCGACACATCTCCCAAATATATATATTGTCAAGGGTCTCTTTCTTTTTTAGACTCCATCAAAGTATTCATATCTTTCATGGAGATATCTAGTCAATTCTGCTTAGTCTTTCAGATGTTGATTGAATTTACCATGGTTGCATATTCCACAATATCTTCCTTATTTTTGTCACACATCTCATTCCCATGAGCTTCCATTCATATTTCCTCAATTGTTGTCAACCAGCTCATATTTCATATGAAAACATATCATGTTGATTACATCTAGTGAATGTGTGACCCATGTATTCCTGCATTCCTATGAGGAGGAGATCCTTTCTTTTGATTATGATCTCAAGGTAGAACATTGATCCATGTTACCTACAACCATATGACATGACTTCCATAAAACACAAATGTAATCATACATATCTCATTTTCCTTTTGGGTCATCCAAATTATTGCAACAACTTCCTTGATTGAAAGAGCTTCAATCCCTTGAGTTGTTTCTTTATGTCATCATACCATCATCACATGAATTCCACATGTATGAAATTATTGATGAAATACTTGCTTTCCCTCATGATAAGTGAACCTTTCAATGAATATTCCATTAGAGAATCTTGAGGATCTAAAGTATCCCTATCAAAATATGTTTCCTTTTGATAAATGTATGATGGACCTAGTACTAGACGACCTTGCCACTTATGTCCCAAATGAGATTCCCAAGAACTATATCCTAAATTTCATAGATTCTAACCAACTTTGATGATGTCCCGATCTCCTTCTTCCAATACTTATATGATGCCTTTATGCATCCCATTTAGTGAATCACGATAGACATATCTTACGACAGAGGACTTAGGAACTTGAAAAGAACTTAGGTGAGGAATAATATCTCTGTAATAGAGATCTCTTACTTCCTCTTTCTTGGAATTATTTTCATATTACTCTACTTATATGGAAATATGGGCTTCTTCTCTTCCTCTTTTGTTGTCCTTCTTGATCTTAGGACAATCCATTTTGTAGTGTCCGTATTCCTAACGCCCATAGCATTGAATTTTAGACATGTCCCTTTTCTTTTTCCAAGAACCAAACTTTCCAAATTTTCCTTTTCTTCTTGATATTGCAACATAAGCTTGATTTTTTCACCTGTTCCCACATCAAATTTAGCCTTTAGTCTATATTATTAAATATTGCATAGTGAACATAGATATTGGAATGGAGTAGCTTCTTTCTTCCCATAAATGCTTGAATTAAAGTTACCCCACTCTTCCGGTAGTACATTTAATACCACTGTAGTCATTTCACTATTGTTACACAACAATTTTTCACCATCCCTGCAATTCCCCATCCTGCACAATTGGAGGGCTCATTCCGTGACCTGTGAGCAATGACATGACTTGAAACCACTTTCATGACATCCCTCTAAACATGAGCTTTCATTGCCCTAAAGACAACTCATTGTAAAAAACCCTAAAAACACCCCTTTTTGCATTGGCGCGGGAAGCCAGTTCATTACCCGCGCCAATGGGGGAAATCCTTCAAAGAGGGCGCGCCAATTGGCCCTCTGTCTCAGAGTCGCACTCGTGCCAGCCATTTTAAGGAGTGTTTTTAAAAAATAAATGGTGGAAGTTTCGTCCTAACTGATCCATAAACTGGTATCTATCTTGAGTTGGGAGGTTTGGCTACGGATCTCCATGTAGAGGAAGTGGTTTGCCACCTCTCATGGAAGCTTCCTTGAGGATAGGGCCAATCCCACAATTATAGGGATCCCAACTCCCCTTCCTCCATCTATAAAAGCTTGCTCATCTCCTTGGCAAGCTAGTCTTCAAGTCCCCAAGAGCCTTGATTCATTTCCTTAAGGCCAAATCCAAGCAAGGAGATTATTGTCGAGACATCCGAAGAGAGAGGCTTGTCCCATCCCCGACAGGCTTTGTCGAGACGTGTTCCACTGGCGACCCTCCAAAGGAGAATTCATCGTCAGGGCTATGGTTGTATTCTTCTTTGATTGATTAATGATAAACGACTATTGGTTATGGTTCCACTCCTGTTGTTGATTCTGATGATGAGTTATGTCTTCTCTGACTGACATATAGTTGCATATACTGGATTTTACGCTTGCGTTTGTTTTGTTTCTTGCGTGTGCAGGTGTCTGATCACGGAGATCGTGAGGATTGTGATCTGCCAGAGCTAAGGAACGGGAGCGCTACTTTCTCTACGAGTGACAACGTTGGATTCCAGGTAAGCCTTCATTGCTAGTTGGTTTATTTGCAATTAGGAACCTGCACTATAGCGTGAACGATTGTTGCTAGACCCAGTCTGGGCTAGTAGGGATCGCCTCTGTTTGCAGAGGGGATTTACCTCCACAACAAATTGGCGACTCCACTGGGGATCGTCTAGCTTGTTGTTGTTTGTTTTATAAGCTATAGACGGAGCTTGAAGTTAGCCAGATAGCCTTCGAAACGCTCTTGCTTTGCAATTGAGAATTAGATCAAAGCTGCTTCAGTCAATCTCCGGTTTAGTTTGTAAACTGAACACTTGGAGTATTGTCTTTTCTTTTCGGTTGTTTCTCAATTCTACTTGCTTGTTCGGCTCTTTTGGCTTTTTTTTCTTGTGATTTTGGCTTTTGGTTAGCTTGATCATCACTGGTCTTCTTGTTGGATTGTCTATTTTTATTTTTCCATAGCAAACTCGACTGGCGTGCTTTACAACTTGACTGTCGCGCCCATTGGCACAGGTTGCTTGTGTATTACCTGCGCCAATTCCTTTCTGGCGCTAGTTTCAACCTCACAATCGTGCCAATCCTGTGAGGTACTAGGGTTTGCCCTGTTCTGACCTTCCTGAGCTTGATCAGTGTGTTTGATTTTGTTTTTTCAACTGCTTGAGTGTTCTGGAGCCTTGTTTGATTGGCTGTGACCTTTGTCCTTTGGTTGTTTGCCCGTTTCCATCAATTTCACATTCTAGCCCTAGGGCATCTAGGTGCTCTTGTGTGTTGAGCCTCCCTTGGGAGTTTTGGGTTTCTATTTGTCCAGTCAAACTTCTGATTGCTTCTTTACATTCTTTTGGTGGTTGTCTATCGTTTCATTGCATTGTTTGAGTGATTGATTTCTTCTTCATTCGGATTTTGCTTTGTCTCGTTTCGGGCCTAGATTACACGGTCCATTTGAGTCTTTGGGATTCTTTTGGTTTTGAGGGATTGTTGTGTCAATTTGAGGTTTGATTGTGTGTTTGTCACTGAGTGAAATTTGATTGTTTTTTCTCTCTTATCATTATTTCTCAAATTTCTCTTTTCATTAGTTTTCATTTTGTTTAAGTGCACTTTGCTATTAAACATTGAAAAAAAAAAAAAAAAATCTCTTTTGCTTTTGATTAGTTAGTGCAAATTGAAATCTTTTCGGTGTTATTAGTGATTAGTGACTTTGAGAGAAAAGTTTTTGATTTCCATTAGCTGCATTAGAGACTTTGTTGGTTGTTTTCTAATCATTTCGTTTGTGTGAAAAAGCTCTCAACTCTCTTGTAATTAGCTTTCATCGAATGAAATGATATACTGTGGCATATAGTTTGCATTTAGGAGATTTTGAGACATCACACTCGCTAGGCCCTGAAAAATGAAACGTAATTGAAGATAAACATTAAAATTTACTCAATTTACACTAAGGCAGCATTGAAATCTAACGAAACACATTTAGAGGTCTAGGCTAGAGACGTGTTCCGGCGTCTTTAAACCTAGTAGCTGTCATTCGCCTCTTGGCTTTAGACAACACTAGTACGGACTTGTGCTCCCCGTACCATTGAGTATATAAAGGGAGACCCCACTAGGTTTCTATCCTTTATCCATAGGAAGCCGAGTCTGCCGCCCTATACTCGTGATACACCAGACACAACATTCGGGGAGATTGCATGCACGTACGATAAGTCCTTGGTTGATTTCTCTTTCATTCTGAAACCAAGGTGTATATTGCAGTTCACGGTTATTTGGTACACCCTTTTCCTAGTATTCTTGAGTAGTCATTTGATCTTTTCTGACTCTTTAAATTTGAAAGGATCACCAAGCGTTTGTCCTTTCACGCTTGCTTCAAAACTGAAAGAGATAGAGTCACCTTTCATCTGTTTCTCGACTCTTAAAACATGAAACAGTGAAGTTTCTAAAGTTTCGATGTGGTAAAATAAATCACCCATGATCACACGCCCTGTTAGATCTTGCTTGTTGGCTGTTTGATTGTGTGTCTTGACTCTTTTCCAGCCTGTGTGTGTGTTTGATCTTTTTCTCTTGTCGTTACTACCATAGTGGCGGAACCCTTGGTTTCGTCTACTGGTAGTCCATATACGAACGATTCATCAGAGGTTTTTCAATCCTCTGTTGAGCCGCAATAGCCCATTGTTTCCGAGTTTCCCGACGGGGGACCGGTTCTTTCCGAGCAACCCTTTGGAGGACCAGTTGAGTTCCATTGGCCCTTTTCCGACCCTTGTTTTGGAATGGGAGTAGGGGAACATTTCCCTTCTCTTACATCGGGTTTGCATTTTATAGCTGCTGTTATTCCTCCTAGTCCTCGCCGTCTATTACGAGATCTAGTGGCAGGCTCAAACATGAGTGAATCCAACGAGGAAATCCCCACATCCGGTGAAGATTACCAGTTGTTTCCTCAGAGATTATTTCCGGAAGACAATGCTGAACCCTCTGTTAAGTCATCACCCGGTCCCTCATTACCAGCAGGGTATAGATCCTTGGGTCAGATTATTACCGCCGCTGCCTCTATGGGAGTATCAGCTCCTTCTACGAGGCCGGTTGTTCCTTCATTGGGGATGTCTCCTAAAACTCCCATTACGTCGTCCCCTCAGGTTACTTCTGTACCCTCCAAGCCCACTGTTTGTGTGTCCACCTCTGCACCCGCTGTTACTACCCAGTCCGTAAGGACCACATCGCTTCCGAAGATGTCTACATAGCTTCTGCTATGCTGGAGAACATCTCTCCGGAGGAGTATCGATTGTCCCTTCAACAATCGAACCCCGAGGTCGGACAGTCCTCTCAAGATCCCAACCACTCGTATTTTTCGCATTATGCACAGGATGGTACACCCATGTACGTCTTTCCATATCAGTACGATGAGCATGGGAACCCTTTACGTTTACCTACTCCTGAGGCTCAACTTCATGCTCACGGTTTACCGTATAACCAGGCTGGACAACCTTATAACCCGCAAGGACAACCTTTTCAAGGTCAACCTTCGGGCCAGCCTGGCTATCCTTATGACCCGTAGGGACAACCCATACAGGGTTACCCTCTGGGCTAGCAAGGGCCATTCTATGGTCCGCAAGGATAGTATTACAACCCTTCAGGTCAACCCGTGCAGCCTCTCCTTGGAGTCCCATCTGGGCAACCTCAAGGACTCACAGGACAATTGGGGTACCAACCGGGGCCGGTATATGG
Source organism: Pinus albicaulis (assembly GCA_034641835.2). Taxonomy (NCBI): domain Eukaryota; kingdom Viridiplantae; phylum Streptophyta; class Pinopsida; order Pinales; family Pinaceae; genus Pinus; species Pinus albicaulis. The sequence goes on from CM076569.1 coordinate 965,394,487, forward strand.
TCCTGGGGGGCAAGTCCAACCTTCTCAACCCATGCAACCGTAGTATCCTCTTGGTCCCAACGTTGCACAATAGCCAGGACCACCTTATGGTCTTGTTGCGGGTCAAACCGGTTATCAGCAACCACCTGGCTCCATTCCGCTACCAGGCCAACCGGCCCATCCGACACAACCTGGTATTCTGCCACCAGGCCAACCGGCCAATCCAGCCCAACCTGGTGTTCCCCCGCCAGGCCAACCGGCTCATCCGATACAACCTGGTGCTCCTCAACAGCCAGGTCAGCCTGCACAACCGGCACAACCTGTTTATCCGGGTCACCCTGTTCAACCAGGGCATCCCGTTCAGCCAGGTCAGCCTGCTCAACTAGGCCAGCCTGCGCATCCTGTTAACCCTGCCCAACAGCCGACTTATTCGATGCCATAGCCAAATCAACCGCTGCACCCTAATTATTAGGCTCAGTAGGGTCCCACCTATCAGCAGCCCACTCAACCTCAAGGCGGTTACTATTCTCATGGTCAGTACCAACCGAATTATAGCCAGCCCCAAGGCTCTAACTATTACTCTCAACAACCCGGCTACACCTATACTCAGCAGCCAAATCCAAATGCTGCTCACACAGGGCCGACATCTAATCAGGGTCCATACTCTGGTTATCAATCCCCGCACACTGGTTACCAGCAACCGAATCAGGCTGGTTATACGACCTATACCCCCTACAGTCAGAATCTTGCTGGACAGAACCCCTGGGGGCAAGCATATTCTCAACCAGCGTGGAGTACAGGTACTGGTCCTTATCAAAGGTCAGGCATGCCGTCCAATCCACCATTGCCATTCTTGGCTACCTTGGAATTACCGGATGTTTCGAAATTAACCAATGATCCGATTTTGCACAATCCTTATTGGCCCCTGATTCCTACCAAGATACCCGGTGATTGCCCCAAGTTTGAGGGTAAAGCTGGGGAGGACCCCCAAGCTCATGTGATGACTTACCATCTTTGGTGTTCGTCCAACTCTTGGGTCGATGATTCGATTTGTCTACGCCTCTTCCAGCGTACTTTGACTGGTGCTGCCACTAAGTGGTATATTGAATTATCCCGTGGAATCTTTCAAGATTTCAATTCGTTAGCCATGGCTTTTCTGACTCACTTTCAGTTACCGGTTCGCTATGAAGCTGGGACGCACCTCCTGACTTCTTTGAAGCAGGACAAAGCCACCCACATTTCTGATCACATTCATGAGTGGCGACGTCGTCGTAGACTGATCGAGTTTCATATACATGATCAGATACTAACTCATTGGTTCACCACCTCCTTCGTTAACAAAATCACCCAAGATATATCTATGGGAGTGTGTGTGACTGAAGAACAAGCCATAGCGCGTGCCCAATATATAGATCTGGTATAATCTCAGTCCGGCACGCTTTATGATATTTTTCCTGATGCTCCATGGTCTGAAACCTCTAAAGCTCCACCTACCCCGGCAGTAGATGGTGTTATTGGTTCCGTATCTCAGAATTCGAAGAAATCTTCGAATGGGAAGCAAAAGTCCAACTCGTCCAATAATTCTGCTCCTCCCGCCCCTACCGATTCTACCAAAACTGCGGAGGTTAACGTCGTTCAGGCTAATCCTACGGAAAAATCCTCCAAAGGGAAAAATAAGGGCAAAGGAAAATCTAAATCCGATGCCCCAAAGCGAGAGTCCAAACCTCATACCGAGGACGGTTCCCAACGTAAACCGAAGTACCCCTGCCTTATTTGCGAAGGAGATCCTTATACCAAGGATTGTTCACAACGATCCGAAATTAGTCAACTTCTAAAAGGCTCCAAAGGGACTCTGGCAGTTCTTAAAGAACCGTTCCCGTCTCAACAGACCCAGATGGTTGAACAACCTTCACCATCTGCACCATTTGGGTCCCAAGTCTTTATGATGAATGGTGTTGCACCTATCTCTATCGCTACGTGTTCAAAGGATTACAATGAATCGCGTCAGGCACCGGGGAAGGCAGTTGCGGATGGTCCACCTCCCCCACCTGTCTCCGGTTCGTTGGAAATTGAGAAGCCTACTGCTAAACCTGTTGTGAGGCCACCTTCTAAAGGTGTTTTACGAAGGTCTTCCTGCAATCCAAATGCCCGTGCCGCTCAGAACTACAGTATTGTTGAGGATCTGGCACAGGCGCCTTCTGCCATGTCTGCATTGGAAGTTCTTCAAAGTTGCCCGTCACAACGGAAAGCTTTGTTGTTTGCAATCGGTGGGATCGATCCCACTGATTCTAATCTTCTCACCTTTGACTTAGAGAATTTTACCCCCCGACTTCCACATCAGATCGCTCTTGTTATTCAAGTCGGGATCAACGGTCTTAACATCCATAGGGCCATTGTGGATGAAGGTGCTTCTACCTGCGTCATGTCGTCCGCTTGTTGGAAGGCCATTGGCTCTCCGGCCCTTTCATCGTCTCCAAATGCCCTAGAGGCATTCGATGGTCGGGAATCGAAACCCCTGGGTGTTCTCGAGAGTTTAGCGATTACCTTACAGGGGAAGACAATCAACGTAGAAGTAGAAGTAGTTGACGCCAAGCTTAACTACAATATACTTCTCGGCCGCAGTTGGACTCACGCCATGTTATGCGTGCTGTCCACCCTCTTTCGACTTCTTAAGTTCCCTCACGAGGGAAAAATCGTTACTGTGGATCAGTTGTCTTTCTTCACCTCCACCTCTGAGAACAACGTTCCTTACATGGATCAGATTCCAAATCCCCCTGACAGTGTAGGACCCGGTCTCTTCAAGGACCCCGTCCTCATGGGTATCTTTCCCGCGCCACCACCGCACACCGCTCAAGTTAATATGATCTCTAGGTCCGACGACCGATGGCTCATCCCTTCACCTGAGCAGGTGACTGAGTTTGGAGAATCGATGCCCTTAACTCCAGTAGAGATTAGTTACTGTGAAATCGTTGCCGCATCTGATCCTCCTCCTCCTCAACATGCTCCTTTGAGCATGGCTTTAGATGTCTACTCTCAATCCCCCTGGCTCGGTCAGGCTGATTCGCCTGATCCTCTTAAAGAGTTTTTTCCTTCTGATGAAGCCATTGTAGAAACAATGTCTCTTAAGGAGTTGCCTTGAACCGATACGCATCATCGTTCCTCCTTTATGCCCAGCTTGGGGGCAATGTCAGATTGTCTAGAGCATTTTGCATCTCAGGTTCCCACTCCACCTCTCCAGACGCCCATATTGACACATGAGGTGCTTTCAGAGGGAAACCTGAGCAACATCACTCAAACCATTCCGATCGACATCTCCGTTAAACTGGGGATAGTTGAGAACATACACGTGGGAGTGACTTGTTCTCCCGATGAGATACGAGTCTATACTGATCTTTGTCGAGAATTCAGAGACGTGTTCGCTTGGTCCTATGAGGAAATGCCCGGGATTGATCCCAGCATAGTAGTGCATGAGATTCCTACATATCCTGGTGTGAAACCCATGCGCCAACGCCTACGCCCAGTGCATCCTTGCAAAGCCGCTGCCATTAAAGCAGAAGTTGAAAAACTTCTGAACGCGGGCTTCATTTACCCGATTCCCCTCACAGAATGGGTCTCCAACATAGTCCCTGTAGATAAGAAATAAGGTACCATAAGGGTCTGTGTTGATTACCGTGATATTAATCGCGCCTGTCCTAAGGACAACTATCCTACTCCCTTCATAGATCAAATCATTGACGAATGTGCCGGGAGTGAGATATATTCCATGATGGACGGCTTTTCCGGGTATAATTAGATAAATATTCTACCTGCCGATCAACACAAGACTGCATTCATCTATCAGTGGGGTACTTTTGCTTATAAAAAGCTCCCATTCGGCTTGAAGAACGTTGGAGCTACTTTCCAGCGTGCTATGTCTTACGCGTTCCATGACATACGCCATATCGTTCAGCCTTATCTGGAAGATTTTCCAGCTCACTCAGCTCGGCTAGAGGACCACCAAGAACACCTCCGCCAGATTTTCCTTCGCTGTCGACGCTATAATATCCGGCTCAATCCTCATAAATGCGTATTTTGCGTGGATTCTGGCTGTCTTTTGGGGTTCATAGTCTCCAAAGAAGGGATTCGCCTCGATCCCCTAAAGGTCGAGGCCATTGTAAATCTCCCATCACCCTCTTTGTTATATCAACTGTAGAGTCTACAGGGAAAAGCTAACTTCCTACGGCGCTTTATCCTGAACTACGCGGAAGTGGCCAAAGGATTCACACATCTTTTAAAGCAGAACGTTCCCTTTCATTGGGACGACATTGCTCAACAATCCTTTGAGAAGCTTAAGACATTACTTGTTAATGCTCCGTTGCTTCAACCTTCAAACTATCATCGTGATTTCACTCTGTACTTGGCCGCCACCTTTAGCACCATAGCTATGGTTCTGGTGCAGGATGACGATAATGGTAACGAACACGTTGTTTACTATTTATCACGAAATATTCTCGACACGGAAACGCGTTACGCTTATGTCGAGAAGCTAGCTTTAGTAGTTGTACAAGCTGTACAACGTTTGCGCCACTACATCCTGCTGCGTACCGTAACTGTGGTTTCAGATTGCAACCCCATGACATATATTCTTTCTCGACAATTACTGGGGGGAAAATACTGCAAATGGATCGTTATCCTTCAGGAGTTTGACCTAGAGTTTACTACTGCTAAGTCGACCAAATCACTGGTTTTCGCGGATCTTATTTGCTCCCTCCCGACAGACTCCCCCCCATCTCACCCTGAAGAACATATTCCAGACGAAACCATCTTCCTTATCAGCACCCATGACCCATGGTATGGCAATATTATTGTGTATCTTCAGACGTCAACTTTTCGCTCTGTGTTGACCAAAGATGCCCGACGTCAGATTCGGCATCAGTCTCAACCCTACCGCATTGTAGGAGATACATTATACTGGGTTGGAGTAGATTCGGTGCTCCGTCGGTGCCTAACTCTGGAAGAGGCCGAAAAAGTCTTAAATGACTGTCACAGTGGCGCCTGTGGCGGTCACATGTCTGGATATGCCACCGCCCAGAAGATTCTGCGTGCGGGTTACTTATGGCTGTCAATCTTCTAAGACTGTATTGTTGCAGTCCGCAAATGTCACGCGTGCCAAGTCTTTCAGCGCAAGATGCGCGCGCCACCTCTCCCATTGCATCCTGTCATTACTGTCGGCCCTTTTGCAAAATGGGGCGTAGATTTCATGTCGTGTAACCCTCATTTGGCTGGGGGGCATGCATATATAATTGTCGCTGTCCACTACTTTACTAAGTGGGCCGAAGCAATGCCTACACTAGCCGCCGATGGTAAGACAACTGCCCAATTTATCTTCAACCATATCATTTCACATTTCGGGGTCCCTCAGGCCATTGCTACCGATCATGGTACTCACTTTTGAGATTACATGATGGCCGAGCTGACATCAAGATTGGGCTTATGACACGATAGCTCAATGCCATATTACCCCCAGGCAAATGGCCAAGTTGAGGCTGTGAACAAGGTTTTGGTCACAATGCTTCAACGAACAGTTGGAATTCATAAATCCACTTGGCATCTCCAACTGTTCTCAGCTCTTTGGGCCTACCGGACATCGGCAAAGAGTGTAACTGGATTCACACCATTCCAATTGGTGTATGGTCTGGAAGCAACTCTTCCAGTTGAGTGCAAAATTCTTGGCTGTGGAACTTTCGCCCGATACTTCTCCTGAAGAAGAGCATCTCTTGTATTTGGAACGGTTGGATGAAACCCGCCGCTTGGCTACTTTAGTCCTTGAAGCACAGAAAAAGCGGGTCAAAGCACACTTTGATCAATCAGTCTCTCCACGTTCCTTTGTCGAAGGGGACCTTGTCCTCCTATATGACCAAGCGCACGTTAAAATCAGGGCAGGAAAGCTCCAACCCATGTGGAATGGACCCTATATAGTAAAATGAGTATTGAAGAATGGGGCTTATGACCTCATTGATTATGAAGGAGTTCCATTAGTGCAACCTAGAAATGGGCTGTACCTTAAGAAATACTACGCTTGAAGTTATTTTTGGTGTGGTGTGTGTACATAGGTGTGTATATTCAATTGTGTGCATGTGTGGTGTGGTGTACCATGTAAGCGTCTTTCTGCTGATCGGATCTTCCTGATTGTGCAGATGTCCATTACTTCGTTTGTGGGTTTCGCGGATGGTGCCTCCCGCAGTACTAGGAATATGTCTTTGGCAGCCTGGGTAATCTACGATCTTGCTGGTGAGTTGGTCAACCTGCAAGGTGTGTGTCTAGGGTGTGCTACAAATAACATCGCGGAATATAGTGCTGTGTTAGAATTATTAATCGAGGTTGTAAACCTTGGTATCCATGAATTACTTGTATATCTAGACTCACAAATTGTAGTATTACAACTTAACGGGCATTATTCAGTAAGAAATCCATCCATTTTACGTCTGTATTTGCGTATTCGTCTGCTGGAAAGAAATTTTGACTATATTACATATCAACATATACCTAGACATATGAATACATTAACAGATGCAGTAGCTAATTTGGTTCTAGATAGACATTTGCGCAATTTATAAACAAAACATCATCACATGTAAGAGGATCCATCCAGAAATAGGTATGTATATATATATATATATGTGTGTGTCGAAATGTTTACATAGTGTGCATCACATAAAATCAAAAAATATACATGTTTGTCTTAATACATCCGGAGATGACATGTCTCTCAAAAAATATGCATTAAAGAAGCCCTAGATGTCTAATCCGCATGGTGCTCGTGGTAACATGCTACCGTGCGCACTAAGCGTCTCAGTAGTCGGTGGAGGTGACTAGGCACTCCCACCGCATGTATCTGATACGCCATCGGGACATCTGCCAGCCGGGCGTAGTCTGGAATCCCCCGGGCAATCCCCTCGAGGTTCTGGATCAACTCTCCTCCCTCGACACCCTCCGCCTGAGGGTCAGCTGCGGGCTGATTTCTCCGTACAATAGGAGACATACCGACAGGTCTCTATGGGCCGACATCTGCATACATATAATAGTTGTTAGAACGAACATGTATTACCAAAAAATCATAAAACATAAAAATAAAAAAGAGAGGTCTTACCCAACTCCTCGTCCCAGTCATCCCCCTCCGGGAGCAGAAGATCGGGATCACCGGTGAAATCGGTCCCAGCATAGGGCCAGTCTTCGACCACGATCAGCTGCTGCCATAACCACCCAAAGAACTCCGGCCTCCAGGACATCTGTTGGCCTCCTCCTGATCTAGGCATGAGTGCTGCCCAGCGTGCCATCCTCGGCTCTCATGGTACCGGCTCAGCAACTATGGCCCCTTGGCGCTGAAAGATAGGTAGTCGTTCCAGGATGAACGATACCAAAATGGAACTGTAGCCAAACTGTTTCAGTTTGGCTTGCTTGCACTTTGTAAGCTGCCTTTTTATGTTGGTTGTCACCGCTGTAGCCCAATTGAACAGTGTAGGATTCATACACTATGAGGCTAGTATGAGTTGGGATTTGGTTGCCTGGTGTGCAGCCTACGATCCCACAGCTCGTGTAATGGTGTGTAGCACCACTCTGAGTGCTAGATACTCGACAGTGTGGAAGTCCACTTTCCCGCTTCCTGATCTGGTCCATGCCCTTGGGCACACCCTCACCATTACCTGCTCCATCTTTTCACCAGATGGTCTGCTGCATGTCAGGATGGGCACCGGACCTCTGCGCGACAGTTCGGTTATGAAGTATATGTCAGAAACCTCTAGTTCCAGCACTTGGTCCCAAAATTTGAACACTTCTTCATTTTCATCCCAAATACTCACCAAGTACTGTAGGAGCTCAAGTTGAGCTCGTAAACAGGGCGTCAGGAAGAACTTCTTGAGTCCACAATTCTTAAGTGCGTTCATATAGGCCTCATTCTCCATGGCCAGTTCATCCTCTTCCCCATGCTCCCTTTCCTTCCATTCAATAACCATTTTTGCCTTTGTATCTGCATCAATACAATAAAAAATACAGTGTTAGATCTCTGGTACATTTGAAAATCCACATAGATAGCTCACATTTTCAAAATTTTGAGTGGAAAATTGTGTTGCTCCATTGGCGCAACAGTTTTCCTAACAGTCGCGCCAGTTGGCGCGACCTCTTTGTGAGGAAATGTCCATTGGCGCGGGTCTGTGCCCAATATCCGCGCCAATGGAGCGAGACTTAAAAATTCAAAATGGTTCACCCATAAGTCTAATACATAATAAAAAAATATAAAAAATGGATTGAAATGGAGTTCAAGGAAGCGCCCCTTACCTGGAACAAACAGGGAACTGAATGGTAGCCCGGATCAGTCGCAGTCGCTGTCAGAAGTTTGCACACCAAATGGACCACTGTTGCTCTCCAATGAGGTAAATAGTAAAAGTAATTTTGTTTTTACCATTTGAGACTTATTTATAACTTTTTGAATTCTAAATAGGTTTTAAAAGTAAATTTTTATTAATATTTTAGTATATTTTGTCGAAAATGGATTTTACGCTTGCCTTTATGTGCAGCAGCAGGTTTTTTACGCAACTGAAACGATGACACGAGTTGTATTTTATAATTTTTCGGACTCGGTAAATACACGAAAAAAGTCATTTTGGAGTCATCTTTCAGCTCTTTTCTGACTCTCTAAACATGAAAAGATTTTCGAGGCCCTTGTTGTTTCGATCTCGTTAAAGTGGTCACGAAACGACATCTACCCAGTATACATTTACCCCTTTTTCGGGCTGGGATAGATTATTTACGAAAAAGGAATACCCTAGCCTATCGCGACTAGGAGGTTTTCTCAGATATTGTTTTCTACCTTTTTGGGTTTGAGGAACTATTTACGAAAAGGGACCTTTGGAGTTTACTTTTCCGCTGTCTTTTCAAACTCTCTAAACATGAAAAGACGCCGAGTTCTTCCTTTGTCAGATTCGTTAAACCCTGATGACATTGGATTCAGTGGTAATGACGGTATCCGAGTTCCTCCTTCCTAGGGCTCGTAAAATGTACTAGGATGGGCTTATAAAGCAAGCATATGGTATCCTCTTCAAGCTTGTGTAAAAATAAAGAGGTACTCGCCAGAAATGGTGGGGAAAATGGAATCAACATCATTTTCGTGTCGGCAGTATGTCGCTCTTGAACATGGCACTTGTCTGCATTTGTGTCAGGTTGGGGACATCTCATCTCGTTTCTCACTTGCCTCCGTGGGTTTGGGTGATCCTTTTTGACCTCTCATCTGCTCTTTGCCTCGTCGCCATGACCTTTGATCCGTTGATGTCAAATACTGCCAAACTCACTGTCGTGCCGTTCATATGTTCAAGAGAAGTTGACCTCTACAAATATCAACCTTCCTCTGATTCTCATCTGATCGTGATTCACAAAAACATTATGTTCCTCTGTCTCGCGTCGATGATGTGGGAAACACTATGGCCCACCTTCGATCAAGGTCACTTCCTGTCGAATTCAGCTCATTATCCAGGAAGCTGATCTAGAGACTCCCTTCTGGTACCTTGGAGCCTACATGCCTCAATGGCAGGTTCTCCGCATTCGACGTGAGGTTTTCATCATTGGCCTCCGATCGAGTGATTCTGCGGGTGTTCGACGTCAGCTCATTGTTTACATGCGTAGATTGTACCTGTAGTACCTTGAGGACCATTGGCATTAATGGTGGTACCTCTCGTGTCTGTTAACAACTTTCATCATTGGCTGGTAATCAGACGATGTTCTTGTATGTTCTACTTCTGCTCACTTATTCGCATGCTTGAACTTGTACTTTGTTCGGGTTGAGATGGAGCGCAAGACCTTGAATTCCTATCTGTTATAATCCAGGCTGCGATTTTGTGGATTATTATGATTAGTTACATGACTCGCTGATTGGATGGCTGCGACCATACCTGAGTCTATTTACTGATCCTCACTGGATGGATATGTCCATGCCTCAGATCTGGATTATTACATATTCTGTTATGGATGGTTGCGCCCATACCACGTATATATCATGTATTTGAGATATCAGTTGTACTTCTCTACGCAGGTTTTCCGACGATGGTGTTTTCAGTTGGACACGTTCTCATAAAGCATTTCACCCCTCTCTCTCTCTCTCAGGCCTCATGCTTTAGGGGGCATCTGTTACACAACAATTTTTCACCATCCCTGCAATTCCCCATCCTGCACAATTGGAGGGCTCATTCCGTGACCTGTGAGCAATGACATGACTTGAAACCACTTTCATGACATCCCTCTGAACATGAGCTTTCATTGCCCTAAAGAAAACTCCTTGTAAAAAACCCTAAAAACACCCCTTTTTGCATTGGTGTGGGAAGCCAGTTCATTACCCGCGCCAATGGGGGAAATCCTTCAAAGAGGGCACACCAATTGGCGCTCTGTCTCAGAGTCGCACTCGCGCCAGCCATTTTAAGGAGTGTTTTTTAAAAATAAATGGCGGAAGTTGTGTCCTAAATGATCCATAAACTGGTATCTATCTTGAGTTGGGAGGTTTGGCTACGGATCTCCATGTAGAGGAAGTGGTTTGCCACCTCTCATGGAAGCTTCATGAGGATAGGGCCAATCCCACAATTATAGGGATCCCAACTCCCCTTCCTCCATCTATAAAAGCTTGCTCATCTCCTTGGCAAGCTAGTCTCCAAGTCCCCAAGAGCCTTGATTGATTCCCTTAAGGCCAAATCCAAGCAAGGAGATTATTTTCGAGACATCCGAAGAGAGAGGCTTGTCCCATCCCCGACAGGCTTTGTCGAGACGTGTTCCGCTGGCGACCCTCCGAAGGAGAATTCAGCGTCAGGGCTATGGTTGTATTCTTCTTTGATTGATTAATGATAAGCGAATATTGGTTATGGTTCCACTCCTGTTGTTGATTATGATGATGAGTTATGTCTTCTCTGACTGACATACAGTTGCATATACTAGATTTTACGCTTGCGTTTGTTTTTTTTCTTGCGTGTGTAGTTCTCTGATCATGGAGATCGTGAGGATTGTGATCTGCCAGAGCTAAGGAACGGGAGCGCTACTTTCTCTACGAGCGACAGCGTTGGATTCCAGGTAAGCCTTCATCGCTAGTTGGTTTATTTGCAATTAGGAACCTGCACTATAGCGTGAACGATTGTTGCTAGACCCGGTTTGGGCTAGTAGGGATTACCTCTGTCCGCAGAGGGGATTTACCTCCACAACAACTATCATAAATGACTTCTCCCAATTCTTGTAGTTGATCTCAAATCTTAGATATCCTCATAAAGTATGAGGCTATTCCATATTCCTTAGAAATCTTCAACTTGTAGATTTATTTCCTTAATGATATGACTTCTCCAACAATGGTTACAGAATATAGCTCTACTAGTTTTTCATATATTTCTTTTGAAGTTGCAAGTTTAGATTTCTATGAGAATCCTTTGAGCCCTAACTTCCCCTTTCAATACTTGGAAAGAGCTTGAGCATATTCTTCTCCTATTTTGATGATAGATCCTTTGACATGTTCCATAACCTCATTTTCAATGAGATTCATATCTATCATTTTCTTCCATGCAAGATAGTTTGAATCCCCAACCAATTTGTCGCTTTCCTTGCAAAAAGAATTTTTGACAGATTCAAATATGGACATAAAAACATACTTACTTGATAGGATGCTCCTTATTCTTGCTGCTTCCTTGATGTTGATGATGATATAGAGGATAGAAAACTTCTCCTTGATGAAGATATTTTTCTTCAAGAATGATCCTTGATTATAGAGATGATACCGCCTTTTGATCTAGCTTCCTTTGGATGAATAGTCTTCAAAACACTTTAACTTGAGTAGATGTAGGGTTTTGTCTTTCTCCTTCTTGACGATGATCCCAATAATTCTTTGTAGACTTCTTTGATCTAGGGTTATGATGCTTCTTTTGACTTCAAGATGATCTTCGCTTTGATGCCTTCCTTGAGATTTGATACTTGAGGGTCCCTTGATAAGATGCATTTCCATGACTTAGTCACCTTAGCTCTGATATCATGTTGAGAAATCTAGGGCATAGAGATTAAGTGATTTCTCTTCTATTAGTAACTTATTGTGAGTGATTTTTACTTCTTTAGATTAGGATATTCTTTTGCTTAGGTTCTTAGTGTTCTTCTTCATCAAAAAACTACCAATGCATAAACCATAAAGAGACAAGAGACACAGAATATAGGATATCATCCAGGGCCAAAACCTCTCACTCTTTGAGAGGAAAACACGAACAAATTCTTCTTATAGATATTCCAATTGACGAATACCAATACCAAGACACAAAGCTTCCTCTTCCTTGTTGAGTCAATGAAATTCAAACTCCTTATTCCTTCCTCCCTCGTGACTACCTTCTAGATCTCAGCTTCCTCTTATCTGTTTCAGATCTGCAAACCTTTAGCACATGAGATTGATCAACTCTTGATATTAATTATCCTCGCTCTAGATGGAGTCACTTTGGCTTGAGATATTCCTTGTACTCCTTCCTTAATTGACTTCACAATGTGACTGTGGTAACTTAATATTTTTGTAGTTGGAAAACATCAGATTCTCGCACTTGTGGAGTGTTCCTAGTCCCAAAACAGACCCAAAGATTGCACCAAATACTTTGATTTTACTTTCCCTTTCTTCGCTAGTTGATAAGGCTCATTTCCTGTGATTCTCGCACTTCTAATTGCAGATTGCACCTTGACCAAATTTCTATGTTCTGAAATAGGTCGAACTTCCTATTTATAGTGGTTTTCCCCTGTAATTAAGTTGACATGACAATAAGCTCAACTGACGTTTCATTTGGGGAATTTTCATTATTATTTTTGAAGTCGACATGAGGAGGATGCTTCACTTGGTCTTGGAGGGCTTATCCTATACATTTAATGACTCATATACAACTATAATATGCCCAAGAAGGGTCCTTCATACATTACATAGACTCAAATTGACTTTTATGACTAGATGACAAATCCTAAAGGCTCACAATGGGAGTCATCACTAAAATAAAATTCCTTGCTCATGAAACCCATGAGACAATCATAATAATAATTCTATTTTTCTTGTTTTCATCAATTACATACAATCACAATTACACATGTCATTATGAAGACCGAACCTAGTTACTTTTCAATAGAAGGCATCAAGAAGGTTGAAGACATCATCAAGGAAATTCTTGGTCATAAATTAAGTATCATATTATTACATCATGTATGAATCTACAAGTCATATGGGTTCTTTTTGCAAGGAGATTAATAAGCTCGTGGGAGCATAAAATTATCTAGCATGGAAGAAAATCATTGACCTGATATCACAAAAAAAATTAATGGAGTATGTTACTATGGAAATCACTAAACCAAGCAAAAATAAGACACAAGAACTAGAAAAGTAAAATAAATGGGACATAAGGACTCAAACGATCATAGTTGAATCTATTAAAGATTATCTAGTTCCATTTGTTGCAAACTTGAAAAATTCCAAGGCTATGTATGAGAAGTTAGTGAACTTGTACTCTATAAGTACATCAAGACAAAATATGTATTTGCGCAATAAGTTATATAGAATGAAGAAATCAAAGGATGAGGACATGACATATTTTCTCATGAAATTCTCTCAGCTAAGAGGCCATCTACAAGGAATTGGAGAAACAATATCTAATTCGGAAGTGACCATCTGTGTACTAAATCCCCTGCCACCAAAATGAAGTAGTTTTGCAACAAGCATCTACTCCAAGAAATATGTAACTCCTTTTGATGAGTTGTGGTTTTAATGCATTATGGAAGAATTAAGGATCAAGGAAAAATATGAGATTGGATCAGATAAGCAGTCTCAAGCCTTTCTATCCCAAGTCAAGAATCTGAAGAAGGGAAATTTTGGAAAGTCTAAGAAGAAAGACATGTCCAAGGTTCAATTCTTTAAGTGCAATGAGTTAGGACACTTTAATAGGGATCGTCCAAGCCTAAAAAACAACAAGAAAAATGAAAGGAGTGAAGCTCATGTAGCTGTGGAAATGGGAGATCCTGAGAAGAAGTCGAAGGAGGAAGTGAAGGACCTTACTATTAGAAAAGGCATCTTGGTTAGTTCTTGGTAAAAATTTATTTTCCTTTAAGATAACATGCATTTTTTTGATTTTGCATAATATCATAGAGAGAAGCATGTGATAGTTTCATAAGTAGAGTCTCCTTGATTAAGTTGCTTTGTAGAAGTCATCTAGTATTTATAGATAGATATATGGATCATTTTGTATATGTTCATCATCTAAAATTATGTTATAGGTAGTCATATTGCTTTGATGGATCATTATGATCCTCGAAGAACCATATTATGGAAGGTTCTTGGGAGAATTACTATGAAAAAGTTAGTGTACATTCCATGTAATGTGGAAATAATACTGGTAAAGGGATGACAGAATGCAATGGACCAATATGCAGGCTCTTTTTGCGATACATGTATAACTATATGATGGGATAAGAAGCATAGGAATGCACATGAAAAGTGACTTTTGTATAAGATCCATGTATAACCTTGTAACATGCTTAATATGATTGTGTGATGTTTAAAACGAAGAATTTGACTTACCTACGGAAAATTAAAATATTAATAATCTCTTTAGAATATGAAAAATAATGATTAACATCCAGTATAATCTCTAGAAGAAAAAATTGTAACTTGGAAATCAAGTTTGATCCTTGGGAATTCTGATGCATGATGGAAGATTCATATGGAGATGGACCATGAGGATGTTGATGGAACGAGAAGGTCATAATGATGAGGTAATTTTGATTTTCAGTATTGTTAGTTATCTGGTTAACACATTATTTTTCTACCTAGAAGAATGTTGTAGGAATATATGATGGTAGTTGAGGCAAGTTCAATTGTATGGATGAATAATATTTAGGGGAGCTCAATATTTGACACTTGGAAACTGTGAAGTCAAGATGTGGACATCTTGGGATTAAAAGGTAGCAGTGCGAGAAGATAACCTGAAAATCAAAGGAAGACCACTTTCAAGAAGAAGCTACGATCAAATTGAAGTTTGGAAAGGCTCAATACATTGCCTTCATCTATGATGATGAAGATGGAAGTGATGAGAAGAAGAATGACCTAGAACCTGTCAAAAGATTGAAGAGTGACGATGGATCCATTATAACATGAAATGAAGTGAGCTTGAAATGAAAATAAAAGAGAGATCCATGAAGCTATGAAGATAAAGTAGATAGTACTCTTATGAATACAAGCTATAAGGCTTGTGATGTTTACTTCCCAAATAGAAAAGAAGTTTGTATCTCCTCTAGTTTTGAGAGGCAGTAAAAGGAGCCTCCTTCAATAAGTGAATGGATCTATTCTCTAGAGAATATGGATGTCCTATTTGGTTTGGAGGGAGTGATGTTGGACATCACATGTGCATTATCTTCTTCAAGTGATGAAGAAATAAAGGCGAAGGATTGGATAAAGATCTGTGGTTTCCTTGAGGATAAAACATCCAAGAAAGGAAAGGTACCGACACTCTTTGAGGATGTGACAGGTATCCAAGAGAAGAGTGGTCGAAGAGGACCGATATTATTTGAGGACTCAAGATTGGAGATCCAAGATAATAATATTCCTAAAAAGGACATACCTTGTAGACATTAAAATGGGGTATGTACCTTGTAGAGGTAGTGAAATATGGCACGTAAAACCTCCTAGCATAATGCTATTGATTAAATTAGAGCTTGTCTAGTTAGGCCTCAGAGACAATGCTAGTCATAATGATGATGCTTACAATATGGCTTATCAATTCGAATCTTCTTATGAGAACTCTTCAATTTGATAATGATGTTGTATAATTATGAATACTTCCCTAGTTAAGAGAGAGTGTTGAAAATGTAACTAGTTTCGATCTTCATAATTGTTGTTGTACTCATTTTAGTATGTATCCTATGTAACAAACAAGAGAAGAGGAGAAAGGGAAAAGTCATTATTATTAAAGCACAAATTTCATGCTCTTTATTGATGGTATTCTAGGTAAAATCACGTTCTTCATGCTTCTAGGGTTTTTTTAGGTCTTAGGATTTATTGTCACGAGTCAAAGGAGTCAACATCATGTTTATAAGACCTTTATGGGGAAAATGTAATTGTAAGAAGAATTATTTTTGAGTCTAGAAAGTCTTGGAAACTCCAAAAATACAAGTTTGCCCTAACAGTGATAAGTCAACCTAAAGGAGGGAATTCAACCCCTTGAGTGTTGGAATATGTAACTAGGTTCAGTCTTCATAATATGTTATGGATTCTTGATTTAATGTATTTGATGTAAAAGAGAAAGAAAATTTATTATTGTAATTTTATAGCATGGGTTTCATGCTCTAGGTCAATTTATTTTCAGGTCAAGCACCCATCGTGTGCTTCTATGATTTTGTCATAAGAGTTAAGAAGTCAAAAGAGTCATTTTTATATGTAACAAGCCCCATTGGGCATCTTATAAAAAGTCAAAAAAATTTATTTGAGTTAAAATTGTGCCAAAAGTACCTCCAGGACCAAGTCGGCCTGTAAGAGAAGAAGTCAACCTCATTACATGTAATTCACACTCCTAGAAAGCCTATTTATAAGAAGAACTTGATCTCATATGAAGATGATCCAAGAAGTTCAATCACTAGAGGAATAAGTAGAAGAGTAAGAAATAAGAGCGAAGGATAAGACAAGGAATAGAAGATGACAAAATTTGAAGTTTTTGGGTCAATATCTCTCACACGTGTGAAGAGGAAGCTAGGGTTTTTGCAGCAACATAGGATGAAATTTCAGATCTCTAAGGAAGTTCAAAATCCATGACAAAAGGCAAGACATATCATTTATTTGTTTAAGAAATAAAAATAAAGCCAAGCGAAGGAGTAAGGAGGTATTAAAATAACCTATCTATTGCACACGTGCGAAGTTACAACTATTGATGTAGGGCCAAACATTTGCAAATCTGCAATAAAGGCCAAAATTGTTTTTGGGGGTCGAAGTTGCAAAAATTTTCTAAGGCCAAAGTTGCTAAAGTTGTTGGAAGGACAAAATTTGTTTCTCAATACAAGGAAGGTTTGCTTAGTCTTGGAGGGGTCTTTATATTGGGTCAAAATTTCTTGGAATTCATCATTTGAAGATCTATAAGAATAGAAAATTTCTTGTGGGTTTTCCTCTCTTAGAGAGGTTTTGGCCCTGGCTAGCAACCTATACCTTGTGTCCACTTGTTCTATTGATTTTCATGTTTTGGTAGCTGTTAGATGTTAAGAACACTAAAATAATCAAGAGAAGAAGAAACTAATTATAAGTTCTACAAGTTCAAGTTAAAGAATATCACAAGCAATTATAAAGTTAAGAGAAATCACATCTAATCTAACTACCCTAGATTTCTCAACATGGTATTAGAGCTAAAGTGACAAGGAAAGGAAGCTTGAAGATCACATAATTGACAAAGGATACATAAGGGCCAAAAATAAGAGGAAGAGCATCAAGGATAACTAGTCATCACTTCACAAAAACTCCATCATCTTGAATGAAAAACTTTTAGAAGAAGAAAAGAAGACCTCAAGGACCCTACCTTCATCTTCAAGAAAGAAGGACTCTACATATTTGAAGCATATTGGAAAGCCTCTACGTTCTACATCATCATCCAAAGGAAGCAATAAGAACACTTCATCATCACCAAAGGAATCAAAGTAATCTCCCTCATATTGAAGAAAAAAGCATATATCAAGAATTTTTGAAGAGAGAAGAACATCTCTCCTCATCTTGAAGAAGAAGAATTGTCATTCCTCACTCATTCTAGTGGAGGAAATCATCAACAAGGAGGGATATTAATTTATAAAGTAATTACTTTGTATTTATGTCTCAACCTTCAAATCAAATGACTACTTTATGCAAAGAGAGCAATGAATTTGTTGGGACATCAAACATGGAAGAAGATAATATAGTTGATTCTCACAGAAAATGAAGTTTTTGAGTATGTCAAGGGCTCTATCACAAAACCTCCTCAAGATCAATATAAAGCATTATAAAAATATATGAAATGAGAAATAAGGGCTCAAATAATCCTCATTGAATCTATAAAATATTCTCTCATTCCCTTTGTGGCAAAATTGAAGACATCAAAAGAAATCTATGACAAGTTGGTAGAATTGTACTCTGTAAGTATAGTTGGAGAAATACTATCTTTCAAAAAATAATTATAAAAAATGAAAGTATCAAAGGAAGAAGGAGTAGCTTCATATCTCATGAAGATATCTCAAATCATAGATCAACTACAAGAGCTAGGAGAAACAATGTCAGATCCAAAGATGACCACTTGTGTACTCAATGCACTACCAGATGAACGAGGCAACATTGTATCAAGAATTTATGGAAAGAAGGAAGCTACATCATTCACTGATCGATGGGAATTATGTAATATTGAAGAAACTATATTAAAAGAAAATAATGACGTTGGATCAAATGAGCAAACACAAGCATTTGTAGCTATGACAAGGAAGAAAGGAAAGTTTGGAAAATTCGAGCCTTGAATGAAATTTCAAAAGAAAATTGACATGTCTAAGATATGATGTTATGAATGTAATGAATATTGGAATTTCAAGAGGAATTGTTCTAAACTCAAGAAGGGAAACAAGAAGAGGAAAGAAAGAGGTGAATCCCATGTGACCGAAGGAGTAGAAGAACCGGAAGAGAAGAAATCTAAGAAGGAATAAGTGAAAGACCTCTACTATTAAAGGTCTCTCATATATTAAGTTTATTTTCAAGACAAAGGTCATGGTAGGAAGAATTACAATTATGATAAGATGCATTATAACATTAATTTATATGGCATCATACTAGAAGCATAGAAGGATAGTATAATTAGTAGTTTGCATGGTTGAAGCAAGCTAGATAGGAAGATAAGTGATCATCACACCTCATCATCACTAAAAAGAAGCATTTGCAAAATAAGGATCACCAAGATACTCCATTGGAATCTTTGTTGAAAATGTTCACCTATACTTAGAAGAAGCAAGTTTTACATAGATAATCTACATTCCACCTGGCATGGGATCCACAATTTAGAAGGATGAAGGTATGGTGACAGAAAAGTGCAACATGGAAATCTAGATGAAGCATTCTCATCTTTAAGCAAGAAAAAATAAGTTTCCGAAGGAAGCCTATATGATTACATGAAGGAAGATAATACATGAAGGCATAAGTTTTGCATACTAGATAATGGCATGATGGAATCAAAATATCATATGACATCATAAAGAATATGAGGTGGTGGGAAACAACTATTCCTATACAAGAGGAAATATGTATAGAGATCCCAAAGAAGCAGTATAAAGAAGAGTTCGTGAAGATGTGTCTACAACTACATACATAGTATGGATAATCAACGTCTAATGTTAAATTAAATTGGCTATGAAATCTCCTTAAGGAAATTATGAAAAACCCGATAAGTATGATTAAGAAGGAAAACCTCGGTAATGGAAGCCTTGGAGATGGATTCGTATAGAAAAGGATGTTGATGTTGTAGAAGCATATGATTGACAAAAGGCCATCATAAAGGGGTAATTTTTTTTTGATATTCACCTTCTATTTTTGAAAGCAAACATTTGGTTGGATTGGAACATGGCTATCAACATAAGATTATAGAAAATTCAGCTACAACTAGTACACATAAATTTGGATGGATGACTCTGAGAGGAACATGACATGGAAGAGGTAGCAGTATGAAGAACAACCAGATGATGAGAAATAAGGCCACTCTCTCATGATCAGGAGGATGACATGACAAAATTCACCACTATGTTTCATTGAAGATAAAGTGATATATAATATGGCCGAAGCCCTATGAAGAATTTATGGAAGAAGATGACTCCATGATGAAGAAGTTGAAATTTTTTCACGACCTAATGATGCAAAAAGAGGAGCCCTACAAGCAACTAATAGTACAATGATCTCCTTGGAAGAATATATATATGTTGTTGGAAACAAGTCTCTAGTTAAGAGGGAGCTTGGGTATATTCCTTTCATGTAAAGGAATGATTAGATCCTCCCTAGTTAAGAGAGAGAGATAGCCACATCATTCTTTTCTTCATATCATGAAGAAAGAATGGAGGATTGGGTAAGCATCTAATACTAATAGCGATACTCTTTGAGGATGAGGTAGGCATCCAATAGGCAAGAGTAGTCGAAGAGGAGATTCCTTGAGGATGTGTAAATCCAAGACAAGAATGGTCATAAAAGGACATACCTTGTGAATGTTGAGATTTTGAGGTGTTGGGGTAGCATCAGATGTGCTGTAGCTCCCAAACTTTGTGGAGGGACTAGAATACATACGATATCCAAGATCCAAAAAGAGATTTAAGAGATTCCATCCTGTTTAAGAGAAATTTAATTAATTAATCTTTTTAATTAAGGACCCTAAGTCCAACTTAGGAAAATTAAAAGATTAAAATTAATTAAATTAAAAATGTGATGAAAATGACTTAAGTTACACGGATCAAGCATCTTCTAATATTGGCCGTTGATTCAAGATTAGATCACGACTGTTGATGTTTCAGCGAGAAAAGTATAAGAAGAGGGGTAGCATCAGATGTGCTGTAGCTCCCAAACTTTGTGGAGGGACTAGAGTACATAAGATATCCAACATCCAAAAAGTGATTTAAGAAATTCCATCCTGTTTAAGAGAAATTTAATTAATTAATATTTTTAATTAAGGACCCTAAGTCTAACTTAGGAAAATTAAAAGATTAAAGTTAATTAAATTAAACATGTGATGAAGATGACTTAAGTCACATAGATCAAGCATCTTCTAATATTAGATGTTGATTCAAGATTAGATCATGACCGTTGATGTTTCAGCAAGAAAAGTATAAGAAGAGGGCCTGGGGTCAGTTGGAGAACACACACAATGGTAGAGCACTGAGACTAAGCTGGAATTCTTGGGTGTGGTTTGTTAAGAATTTCTAGAAGTGTTTCAGCTGCAGCATGGGGTAGTATTGGCAGAAGGGATGATCTGATCCCAGGCCAAGAATGCAACAAGAGGTAGAGAAGCAGCATATTGAGCAGCAGCTGCGCCATACAGAGGCTTCAGGTGCTACGCAGAGGCTACGCAGGCCCAAAAAGGGCAGCACAGAGGCAACATGAGGCCAGTAGGGCTGACGCAAGCCCAACTAGGGAAGCACAGGGGAAACGTAACCCAGTCTGGGGTGACACAAGCCCTTATTGAGTAGCGTACGGGTTGATGCAAGCTAGCAGAGTTGACACAGAGGGCTTTAGAGCAGCGTTGTGGTTTCTGAAGACTGAAAAGGGCCGAGTTCTGTAAATCCTGTTTGAGGGTGTGAATCAATAAGTTTTTCTGTCTCTGGAACAAAAGTATTGCTGCAGATTGTTTATTTCTCTGTTGGGTTAACCAGTTTGGTGCCCAGATTTATTGTACTTAGATTCTACTTAATAATAAAACCCTCCAGTAGCCAAAAGATTGGTTTACTGGGGACATCTGTCCCAAAAATCCTGTGTGTCACTTTGTCATTGTGCATGTATTCAATTTAGATCTATATGTGTAAACTGTTAATGTGTTTACTTCGACGTTAATGCTGAATATTTCAGATTAATAACTTGTAGAAGTAGGAGAAGTAAATCAATATTTAACAATAGGGTTTCTACATAAGTAATATTCATAAATTTTCACATGGTATGCGAGAAATTGCAAATCTAGCCTAGATCTCCAGCAAGAAGACTGAAGAATCTATGCTACAGAAAGCAATAGAAATTCCAGACCAGAAAATGTAGCACAACAGCAAAAGGAAGCATAGCCAAGCAAAGGCTAAGGTGACACAGTCTCCATGCAGGCCCACGCACTTACTGTACAGAGGCAACACAGACACTGCGCTGAGATTGTCTGCTCACTCAAAGGAAAACCAGGGTGATGCATTCCAGAAGCTGAGTGTTGTTCAGAGTGCCAGAAGCTGCATTGTAGAGCTTCAACAGTTGCTGGTGGGGTTAAATTTCCGTCAGTGCAGAATTTAGCCTAAGCTAAGTTGGAAAAGAGCGGGAGGAGAACAACTTCTCAGAATATTTCCAGCCAAAGAAATATGCAGATCGATCAGAGGATTGAAGAGAGACGATTCTTTTTTGTTTGGAAAAATTCCAAGAGAGGGAGTCAGTTGTCAAAGGGAGCAAAGAGTGCCTTTCTCGCCAAGGACCCTAGATCCAAGTCTCTAGCATAGAGAGGAGGATTCGTTCCGACAATTTTTTTGAGTAGATGGCACCTCATGGACTATGTGATCAAGATATGTTGGACAACCTGTCCAACTTTGAAATATGGAAGGCCATAATCCTGGTAGTCATGGAGGCATATGGTCTAAGGGAGCATGCATAGAAAGTCCTGGCCACACCAACTGATTCTCTTCTCCCAGTGAAGCATGATGAAGTAGTGGCACATGCCAAGGGCTTCATAATGGATGGGGTCAAAGATCATGTGGTTCCACACATAGCCGAGAATAAAACGACTCATGAGATGTGGGTAACTCTAACCACACTATATGAAGGAAGATCTGTCCATAGGAAGATGCTTCTGGAGAATCAGTTGAGGTTATTCATGACTTCCAAGGGAGAGGAGATCGACCCTTTTTTGTCCAGACTACAAGCAATTCAAGATCAGCTGATTGGGATGGAGGTGAAGGTGGAGGATGATGCCATGGTGAGGACTGCTCTTAATGCGGTCGCAAAGGACTGGGAAAATTTTGTCCAAAGTCCCTTGGGTAGAGCGGACCATCCCAACTGGTACAATATGTGGGTTATCCTCTGACAAGAAGAAATCCATTGGATCACTAAGAGACAATACAAAACCAATTCGATCAAGGTGAAGATGGAAGAAGAAGAAGATGCAGCCTTGGCATCAAAGAGGAAACAAGGGAGAAAGAAGCAGGATATGTCAAACATCAAGTGTTTTCAATGCGGCGTACTAGGACATTTCGCCAACAATTGTCCTCAGAAGAATAAGGACAAGGAAGCTTCTAGCTTCAAGGCTGTTGTGGCGAACAATGGCTCCGAAGATGACGTAGCCATGAGTGCTCATGAACCATGAAAGTGGGGCAACATGGATCTATAGAGTAGCTACAGAGTGGTGCCAGGATCCTTGAGTAGCCCAACTCTTGGATCACATCCGTGCTACGGGAGCCTTAAGACAATAGCGAGAAAAGTGGAGCAATGGGCGCAGAGAATCACAGATGGAGCAGAGGCAGAGCTGCATGCTAAGAGGGAGCAACGCAGTGTAGATGTAGCAGCAGCGTGGTAACAACAACGCAAAGGGGATGATGTGACTTCACTAGCACAAAGCAGGCTTTCTTACACAGTGCATAGTTGCAGCAACGCGGAGGCTTCAAGAGGACATCACAGCGCAACAACAACGTAGGGGACTTCAACATAGTAGCATCACAGAGGAGGTCTGCTTATGTAGTGTAGAGCTGCAACAACGCATCAACCTCCTGATGATAGCAAGTAGCAACAGCCTATGGAGCTTCAATGATGAGATGCAACCCAACTGACTTGTCTATCAAAGACTGGGTAGTTGTTTTCAGTTGTTTCTCTCAGCAACTGAGTTGCTGTGAAACAATTGGAAGCATGATGCAACAAATTGAGAGGGAGCTACAGTACAGATGTGACAGTAGCGATGGAAGCGTCATGGGAAGTAGTACGGGAGAGAAAAAACAATGAAGTGATGAAGGGTAGTAGGCCAAGCATCAGTGCAGAGACCCACACCATAGATCAATGGAGAATTTTGGGGTGAAGAATTGTTGCTAGAACACATTCCTCGCTAAGAGGGAGTGTTGAGATTTTGAGGTGTTGGGGTAGCATCGGATGTGCTCTAGCTCCCAAGCTTTGTGAAGGGACTAGAGTACATAATATCTCCAAGAATGAAAAAGAGATTTAAGAAATTCCATCTTGTTTAAGAGAAATTTAATTAATTAATCTTTTTAATTAAGGACCCTATGTCTATTAAATTAGGAAAATTAAAAGATTAAAGTTAATTAAATTAAACATGTGATGAAAATGACTTAAGTCACACGGATCAAGCATATTCTAATCTTAGCCATCGATTCAAGATTAGATCACAACCATTGATGTTTCAACAATAAAAGTATAAGAAGAGGGCTTGGGGTTAGTTGGAGAACACACACAGTGGCAGAGCACTCAAACTAAGCTGGAATTCTAGGGTGTGGTTTGCTAAGAATTTCCAGAAGTGTTTCAGCTACAATGAGGGGTAGTATTGGTAGAAGGGATGATCTGATCCCAAGCCAAGAGTGAAAAAAGAGGCAGAGAAGTAGCAGACTGAGCAACGCATAGGGAGTAGCAGCTACGCAGTGCAAAGGCTTCATCTGCTACACAGACCCAGAAAGGGCAGCGTAGAGGTAGCAGGAGGCCAGTAGGGCTGGCGTAGGCCCATCCAGGGCAGCACATGGTAAGTGTAACCCAGTCTGGGGTGACGCACGCCCTTCTTGAGCAGCGCAGGGGTTGACATAGGCTAGTAGAGATGACACAGAGGGATTTAGAGCAGTGCTGGGGTTTCTGAAGGCTGAAAAAAGTTGAGTTTTGTAAATCCCATTTGAGGGTGTGAATCAGTCATTTTTTCTATCTCTGGAACAAAATTATTGATGCAGATTGTTTATTTCTTTGTCAGGGTAACCAGTTTGGTGCCCAAATTTGTTGCACTTAGAATCTACTTAATAATAAAACCCTCCAGCAGCTAGAAGACCGGTTTTCCCGCCTTAGGTTTTTCCGGGGACATTTGTCTAGAAAATCCTGTGTGTCACTTTGTCATTGTGCATGTATTTGTGTGGATTGTTAATGTATTTACTTCGATGTTAATGTTGAATATTTCAGATTAATAACTTGTATAAGTAGGATATTTAAATCAAGATTTAAAAATAGGGTTTCTGCATAAGTAATATTCATAAATTTTCACAGTGAACATCTTGATGGGGTATGTGCCTTGAGAGACAATGATGAGGTGTCTATAAATAATTGTCTCCCCAACATTGTGCTCTAATCTAGTGGAGATATAGAGTTGTTAGTTAAGGCCTTGATATATGACAATGTTGGTTGATATGATGAGATGCATTAATATTAGCTGAAAAGATAGCTTATGAGATGGCTTACCAATTCGACTCTTTTTATAAGAATTCTTCAATATGAGATTGTCCATGTACCTTCTATGTATTATGAATACCTCCCTAGTTAAGAGGGAGTGTTGTAATATGTAACTAGATCCAGTCTTCATAATATCTTATATATTCTTGATTTTAGGTATTTGATGTAAAAGAGAAAGAAAAATTATTATTGTAATTTTATAGCATGGGTTTCATGTTCTAGGTCAATTTATTTTTATGTCAAACACACATTGTGTGTCTATAGGGTTTTGTCATAAGATTCAAGAAGTCAAAAGAGTCAATGTTATAAGTAACAAATCCCATCGGGCATCTTGTAAAAATTCAAAATAATTTATTTGAGTCAAAATAGTGTCAAAAGTACCTCAAAGACCAAGTTGTATTGCAAGAGAACAAGTCAGCTTGCAACAGAAGAATTTATCCTCATTAAAGGTAATTCACACTCCTAGAAAACCTATTTATAAGAATAACTTGACCTCATTTGAAAATGATCCAAGAAGATCGATGACTAGAACAAGTAGAAGAGTAAGAAAGAAGAGTGAAGGACAAGATCAGGACTAGCATATGAAAATTTTTGAGGTTTTTGGGTTAATATCTCTCACACGTTCGAAGAGGAAGCTAGGGTTTCTACAACAACATAGGACGAAATTTCATATCTCCAAGGAAGGTCAAAATATGTGATCAAAAGGCAATACATATCATCTATTTGTTTAAGAAAGAAAAATCAATCCAAGTGCAGGAGTAAGGATGCCTAAAAATAGCCTATCTATCCCACACGTGAAAAGTTGCAAACCTGTAGTAAAGGCCGAAATTGTTGTTGGGGGTCAAAATTGCATAAATTTGCTAAGGTCGAAGATGCTAAAGTTGTTGGAAGGACAAAATTTGTTGCTCATCTACAAGGAAGGTTGGCTTGGTCTTGGATGGGTCTTTGTCTTAGGTCTAAAGGTCTTGGAATTCATCATTTGAAAATTCTATAATTATAGAAGAATTCTTGTGGGTTTTCCTCTCTTGGAGAATTTTTGGCTCTGACTAGCAGCCTATATCTTGTGTCCACCTATTTTATTGATATTCATGTTTTGGTAGTTGTTTTATGATAAGAACACTATAATAACCAATAGAAGAAGAATTTAATTATAAATTCTACAAGTTGAAGTTAAGAGAAATTATCAAGTTAAAAGAAATCACATCTAATCTAGCAACCCTAGATTTTTCAACATTGAGAAGGCTATATAAAGAAGCAGTTTGACCTCATTTAGCACTCACTCACTTCACAAGTTTGATCTATCAAGAAAGAATTTGATCTATATCTGGGAAGCAAAAATAACAAGAGCAAAGGTCTAGGAGAAGAAAGGACGAAAAACCTTGTTTTGGGCTTTATATCTCTCACACGTGAAAAATTATAGGGTTTTTGGTGTTGTAGAAAGAGGCCGAAGTCGCAAGATGAGTTGCAGTAGGATGAACTGCAAAATCTTGTAGCTGGAAAGAACAAAGCCCTACCTTGAACTCGTTGACCTTGGGAGAGCTATCTTGTTCTAGGTAGGTCTTAGGACGAGGCGAGATTAGGGTTTCCAGAGACGCTGCAAGGATGAAATTGCAGGGTCAAAGTTGTGGATTGAGTTGCAGTATTGAAGTTGGCAGGATGAAGTTGCATTATTGAAGCTGGTTGTTGCAGGATCAGGGAAATATTTTTTGGAGGGCTGAATTGATACTTGGAGAAGGACTTGGTCTAGGGTTTTGGGTCTTTGTATCTCATTGAAGCAGATTCTAAGAAGAGAAGGGTTTCTGGGCCTTGGAGAGGTTTTTCCTTGGCTTGGAGCCTAATTTCCGTGTCCTTAGTTGTTGCTGTTTCATTCTTTATATTTGTTTGATGAAAATATCTAACTAAAGAACACAAGAAGAATAACTAAGTTTAGAAGCAAGTATTAAGGTTAAGAAAAAATTGAATTAATGAGTTTCCACTTCGCAATTTTCCAACACCCTTGTCTCACATGTTGGAAAACCTTGCAAAAAAGAGAAAATTCTTGTGCTCTCACTTAATATGATTATCTTACAATGAAAATCCCATATGCACCATTAAAATTTTTCTTGGAAATGGAAAAGTAATGTGCACTCACTTAGCAATTGCCTCTATGGTTATTCATTCAACAAACAACTTGCAATTTCTCATTGAAGTGTCTCTAACATTAGAGATAGCCTTTCATATACATTCATGCTTTAGAAAGTGGTTTTGTTCTTATCCACAAAATGTAATTCCAACATCCATTCTTATAGATACATTATCTCAATTAGTTTTTTTTGTTTTCCTTCATCTAGTTATTACAATATTAAAAAAAAATACTAATCGTCGGTCTTACGACATTTTATAACCATTACTTGTTGCTATAATGAAAAAAATTATGATGGATGCTAACATTGGTGATATAAAAAATTCATTGCAAAAAATCACTTGTCGTCGGTCTAGTAATGCTAATTTTTTCGTTTCTCTTTGGATTCCTATGCCCGAGGTGTCAGTAGAGTGACAACAAAGGTCACCAATCTTCCAACGACAAGTTTTGTTGAAGTAAGTATACTTTTGGCGGTAGATCGACCATAGTGATCATTGATCGCGCGACACCATAAGAGTACTCTTTTTGTCGGTATTCCAACAACATATTAGTTGTAATTTCATCAGTGTACTGATGTGTGGTAGGCGTTGGAATTACGACAAATTTTGAAAACATCAATAATGCAAATGTATCACATTCCACATTTTTCAAAACCCCCTTTTGTCATGATAACGACAAAATTTCATCGCAATAGCGACAAAAGTCCATTGAAAAATGACATCCAAGGTTTGTGAGCACTTCAAATTCTTGTTGGCTTTGTCCAACTCCCTTTTTAGAGATACTACTTAAACTTCTACTTTTCCACAAATTTCTTCCTTTTGATTTATTTTATTGCTCAAGGCTTCTATTCTTTTGACTTCTTCTTTCTCAGTTTTGAGAGAAATTATTTCTTGAGATAATTTTCCATTCTTTTTCCTGAATCTATCATTTTCTTCTAAGGCATTGATCAATAGTTCATCCATACTTCCTTCTTCTTCTTCTTTTGGATTATCTAGTTTCATTTGAGATGGCCATGAACAATATTTCACTGCTTCCATGATATTCTTCTTCAATAGGGTCATCACTGTCTTTCTTGGAGAAGAAATTCTTTTTTTTGTGAGCCTCCCCTCTTAAATGTTCTTTTCTTGGGTTTGTCTTCATAATCACTGCCACCTTTGAAAGGACACTTTGTTGCATAATGTCCTATTTTACCACATCTAAAATAAATGAGAGGTAACCTACCTTTGAGTTTGGATCCTTTCTTCAGTTCCTTGAAAAATTGTGCCATTTCAATATCAATATCATCACCGTTTCTATCACTGTTCTTCCCCTTTTTCGATGTATTTGAAGCTTTGAATGCAACTTCTTATGAGTTGAATTTCCTGTCCTCATTTCATATGCTATAGAATTCCATGAAGCTTATCCATCATTAAGGTGTCCAAGTTTTTTAATTCTTCTATGGCACAAAATTTAGCATGAAAGCATCGGGGAGATATCTCAAAACTTTTTGGACAACTGTCTTTTCTTCGACATCTTCACCTAGCCCTTTGAGAGAGTTAACTACCTCATCTACTCAAAGGAAGTAAGCAACAATATCTTCTTCATCATTCATTTTGATACTTTCAAACTGCCTTCTAAAATTTTGAAGCTTTGCCTTTTTTAATCTTGTCATCTCCTTCATTGATGTTGATAA